>OX465265.1:3968601-4105368 GCA_949987775.1 Aproaerema taeniolella
CAAACTTGGAGCCATCTTTGCAATTTTGCAAATTCTTTTTTCTCTAGTTTCTTTTGTCGGATGGTGGCCATAGAGTAACTTATATAGTGATGGTGGCCGCACCACACTGAGCTTAATATCAAAGAGGATATAATTTCACTAATTTTTAAATAATATTATCGTGATATTATCAACTATTGCCGCTCGAGAAAGAGGTAAGTTTTCATCGAATTTATGTAGTTCTTCTGGTTAATTAATTTCCGCTGTCGATATTTCTTGTGTGCTCGTTACTCGTTTTAGAATGTATATGTGGCCGCCCTTAGTAACTAATAGTTAATATTTTCTCAATCTGTGATTACAAGGTAATTAAGACTTAAATTGTTATGCATAATTAGTGAATATTGAGTAATATTTTATAAACTGTTAATTAAAATGTGATTTTAAAAAATTATGTTATTTTATTTTATATGTATTTTCATAACATAACCTTTTCTGATTATAAGGCCAGGCCACAGCAACTACCAACACTGAACGCCCCACGCTAAAAATACTAAAGGTAAGTAGGTGTATGTAAGTAACAAAATTAAGAGAATAAATACTATTATTCTTTTGATCTAAAAATAATATGTCTAGAAGTTAAATGAACAACAAATTTGGTCCCACATTTAAATATAATAAATATGTACAAATTAGCCAATCAGTTTGTTTTAGGCATGACAACTGCGATTAAGTCATTGACAAACTGTTGGAAAAATCAACCGCGATGGAAACCCTTCGTAAGTAGCATTTTTTAGCTTGATTCACAAGTGACTTGTTTTTATTCGTAGCTTTTGGCTCATCATTCTTGGATATTATCCTCTTGTGTGCGGTGCGTAACCAGTACCGCCGCATTAAGAAGTCATAATAATATTGCACGCAGTCATTCGTTCTCATTGCGCAATATAATTTATCGTCTAAGTGTACCTACCTTATTAGGTGATACTGAAGGATGACTTATATAGTATTGTTTAATTTAATTGTTAATATAATTTTAGTCATCTACACGGCGCCTTGTTCATTCTATTAATGCTTCAATATTTAATTCAATTAGGGACTGTCCTTGCAATACCGAAAGCACGGTCACCTAGTTTAATCAATGTTTGGAAAAAAAAGAATCGCTTATAACTTTTTTTGGGCTGCATTTTGAGCCATCACAAACGAACCATCGTATTTATCATCTCTGTCACAAACCTTTGGTCTAGATTCCTCGAGTGTAGCGCACCTGGAAGTGGTAGAAACAGGTGGTTCAGCTGGCCTGACTTTTTCCAGCTGAACCATTTAGTTTTCTGGAATATCTCAAAAGTGCATGCGTTACGGGCGTTCAAACCTGCTTGGTACCCTGTCACATTGCCATCACAAACCTTTGATTAAAAAAGTTCAGAGTGAAACGCGTTAGTTAGCGAGAAATCGACGAAAAACAAGTGGTTCAGCCAGCCGGATATCAGGCTGGCTGGACACTTGTTTTTCAAGATTTCTCCAAAAGTATTGCATCACGATAGATGAAATCAGATTGGATTTCTGTCACATACGCGTCACATTCCTTTTGATCAGGAACGAATCCCGAAAACCCTTCAGGAGCTGAGATCTGATGTGCTCCGAAAAGTGCAAAATCCGGCTGGCTGAACCATGTTTTTTTGATTTTTTGGCGAAAGTATACCGTCACAAACGATGAAAGTTTGCTTGTTTGTCGTCACAAACGATTTGATATCGACCTGAATATACGAGATCTCCCCGGGCGACATGTCTCAGCTGTCCTGACCTACATCCATTTTCTATGATCACAAGAGATATAATTTTTATTAGATGGCAACTGATGTAGCTGATATCAAAATATAAGGTCCTAATTTATTAGTCACTTTCCTTTTAACACATTATTTTGTAGGTCAAAATATATCATTTGAGTCAAAAAACAAAAGCATAATATTAAATTTAAAAGGTCTTGAAAAATTTTGTTATGATATTTTTTCATTACTATGTTGAATAAACCCATCCATTCAAACGTAAATAATAATGGCAATAGTAGAGTGGGCGAGCGGGGAGTGGACGGCTATAATCGAAAGAGAACCATTCCTTTGTCTTTAAATGGAATTTTTATTTTTTTTACAAAATTTAATTTTCAGATAATTAATTTTTATGTTGTTTTTTGGAATACTATCAACCTATACAATAACGCCTTAGAAGGTAAGTGACTAATAAATTAGGACCTTATATACCAAAAATATTATCATCAACAGAAAATAAGAAGAACCGATGTCGGGTGAAAAATGAGAAAAAAATCACAATGTTATTTTTTCTAAACTACCTACAAAAAATTGCGGCACATATATGGGATGTTTCTGGGAGGTTCAAAGAGGTGGAACTGTCAGTGCAGAGGTAAAACTCATGCGCTGTTATAGGGAATTGGGTGAAATGGTCCCAAATGATCACTCGTCTGTGCCTGACGGGCGTCTCCTCCATAGATAGATAGATGGGATGTTTTCAATGCTCCTGGTATTTTATATTATTTTTTTACCACCCTTATTGTCTACCCCCAAAAGTTATTTAAGTAGAATTTAAAAATATACTTAGGCTTAAAAAAACAAAGTTCATATAAAGAACACCATTTGAAGAAATTTATTAAATTAAGTGTATAGGCTTCTAAATTCTAATCAGTTTTAAATCTACCTATGGAGACATTATAGCAGTGTTTTTCAATATTTTTGAATTCCCGATCTCTTTGGAAGTTGAAAAGTTCCGGCCCCTAAGACCTCTTAGGCTAAATCTATGACCTAGGTACGTCGGAGCTTTTAAATCATTTTTAAACGTAATATAAAGACATTGCCAGAGGTAGGAGCGAAAGGCGGGAGGCGTTATACAGGCAGAATCATTTCACTGAAATTGTAGATTCTTGTTCTACTGTAGGAGTACCTACAAATAATTGTATGTTTTATGTCAGTGACCCTAGTGGAATAATCCCTTCAGAACGGCTCCAAATTTTGTCATTATTTAGTTGATATTTTGTTTGCGAATATGATTTGTTTACTAGTAGTTATCGAATGTGACTCAGGCTGGCTGGACAAATCTTCAAAATAGCCCACATTTAACTAGGTCAACAGGGCACTTTATGTGACGGTTAAACACTCTTATTTCAGAAAAGGTGACGCTACAGAATCTCGGATAATCTATCGAAAACGTGTCCAGCCAGCTTGAAAAACTTCTTTTCGCTGGTCTCTCAATCTTGATTTTGTCGACTTTTTGCATATCAACGGGCGTCACATTTTGTGACAGGCATCGAGCTAAAAGTTTTATGATACGTAGGTACAGCAGCGGTTTAGTAGAAAAATGCGAAAATCTGTGTCCAGCCACAGATGGCTCCGTGTAGTTAAATGTGGGCTATTTTGAAGATTTGTCCAGTCAGCCTGAGTCACATGTTTTCGAGATATTCCTTGTTAAAGGGTATCCCGCTGGGGCCACGCTCGTCAAACAGAAACTAGACACGCTACAAAATATGTTCTTTTGCTAAGATTTTATTGATTTAATTACGAATCCATCAGTGAACATTGAAAAACACTGCGTTATAGAATTAAACATTAACTTAAGGTAACTTTGCAGTAACTAATTAAATAGACAATTGATCCTTGAGTACCGTTTGTACGTTGGTTCGTTGGAATTTCAACGGAATCGAAAAAAAGGGGTTTTCAATTTCTTCGTATTATAAAATGTAATCCAAAAACCAAAGTCTGGAGTTAAAAGTCTATTATTAAAATTAAAAATATACTTATACAGACTTAAATTAAAATGTAGAAACTAAAACTGTTAGCATAAAATGCATGCTGTACATTTTAAAATTAATTATTTGCTAACTACAATACTTTTAGTGTTTCTGTTAGGAGAGTATAAAATTTTTATCTGAAACTTATTTCTAGAAGAATACACAGAGAAAGAATGTATTTATAGTTTCAGGGAATCAAATCAACTGTTGAAAGTCAATGAGTAATGAACTAATGAAGGATATTGGTCTATCTACAAATAAGAAAATGTCTTTAATGGAACATTCATACATACATACGTACACACGCTTACGCCTGTAATCCCTAACGGGGTAGGCAGAACATCAGTGGTTCTAGAAAAACCACTTTGCCACAAATGGTGAGGGTTATTAGATAGAACATGTTTTGTAATGATGAGAGGTGGTCAGTCAGCCTTTCGCCCATGATACAAGACCCTCACGTCCCACTTACTGACTTTTACAGTATGCCTGGGAAGAGTTGGCAGCTGGCACATTCTGAGATTTTCTTTCACTCCCTGTCCAGTGGAAGGAACATTTATTTTCGCTAAAAACACGTCAGTTACATTATTAGTTAACAAAATATGACTGTTTCTACTGGTATGCATTACTGACTTTAAATCAGTTTGTAAAATCTTATAGTTTTTTTTGGGGAAAGTTCTTCAGATTTGTGAGCTACTTCAAATCCTTAATTTTCGTTAGTCACCACCCAATATTTTTTTGTCCAGTGACTTTCCCAATCGTATCTATTAACAATAATCTACAGCAATACAAAAATATGTATAAGCACTTATTGACATTAATGATATTTTACTTATTTTGACTTTCAAAGGTTGAGCACCATTGATGAAAACGTATACAGGGTGTAAGAAATAGGTTAGTAAAAACTGAAACCCTGAACTCAGACCATCATTATGAATGATTTTCCAGTAAAGTTTTCTTCAGGAAAATTTTCGTTAATACCTACTTTCTGCTGAAAATAAATAATTTATTCAAATAGGTATACAATCAATTTTCCAATAAAAAACAACTATAATAGCGTAAAACACGAAAACCGGCAATATCGCGTTCTGAAATCGGGAGTACCGCGGTTTCGTGATACATTGCGTAGCGCCAAAGAAGGTAATGAATGAAATCTCCGTTTCTGGAGAAAAATGATACTAGTAGTCGATTATAGTTATGGGTAGATTCTGTCACTTACACCCTGTATATCATGGACTTTTCTATTTACTTACGTAACTTTCATAGAGCATGTAACCAGTAGAGGTGCATCGAACGGAAATAAGTTTGAAATAAACTCTCACCAATAGGTAAGGGGGTCACGTGTCCCATCTCGTGTGCGATAGAGAGTACAGGGAGTCCCAAAAAAATAGTGATAAGCGGAAGCCGGAAGGTAGACCGTTACCAGGGGCATCCGAATCACCCCCATGTATGTTCTACGATTTTTTTGTATTTTAGGAGTTACAAGGCATTTTATCATACAAAAACTTAAGTACACATTTAGCTTTCAGAATAATTAAAAAAAATGTTACTTAATGGTGCTTTTTTTCCCGTAAACCCCGTTTAAAGTAAAACAGTGACAGTTGAAGGAGCTTTCCTAGTAGTAATACTTAGAGAACGCTGTTCTTAAAATTATAACAGAGAAAAAAAGCCGTATTAAGTACCATTTTTTTGAATCATTCTGGAAGCTAAATGTCTGCTTAAGTTTTTGAAAGATCTTGGAAGCTTTTGGAGCGAATTTATTTTTATTTGTTTTCGACTTGACTATCCTGGACGACTGTGTTCCGACTCCAATTTGGAATTTGGGGTAAATTTAAACCATGATCCACAATGACAAGGTTCTTTTTAATTTTTGTGGTAGTACCTGATATTATGACTATCAATTACTGCCAAAAATCATATTCATAAATGTTCAAAAGAAAAAAGAAAATTCGATGTCAGATAGAAATTATGGAAAATTTGATAAAATGCCTTGTAACTTCTAAAATACAAAAAATCGTAGAACATACATGGGGGTGATTCGGATGCCCCTGGTAATGGTCCGGCTTCCGCTTATCACTATTTTTTGGGACTCTCTGTATATGTGGTACTGTTGGCGTGACCGCGCGCCGCCTTTCAATTATGTCTGTGCTAAATCACTGAGGTGTTATGAGAAACTGATCGCCCTAGTACCTCTATTGGTTAAGTGCTTGGTGCGTAAAATATGTCCTGACAAAAATGTATTTAAAGTTTAACAACTCTATTATTATTTCTGGATTTTATAGCTTATTTACCTACTTAGTAGTTGAGCTTGTTCGGAAACTTAATTGTTAATTAGAATGTTCTTATTACATCTATGACAACAAGTTTTTAATTCATAGCATAAGCTTGTGACTTGGACAATTATTAATGTAATTAATAACCATGAGTGTAATAAGAACAAACGAAACCTTAAGCCATTTTCCTCAATAAAATATAGCGTACAAAGTTTTTAGGGTTCCGTAGTAATCTACGAACCCTTATAGTTTCGCCATGTCCGTCTGTCCGTCTGTCCGCAGGTTTCCTAAGAAACCCTTGGTACTACAGAGCTGAAACTAAGCATGATTATACATTTGAATCACGCCGACAGAACTGTAGAGTAAAATCTTGGAAAAAAAATTTTTTTCGGGTGTCTCCCATAGACGTGAAAGGGCGATGAATTTTTTTTTTCTCGCCAATATCATTAAGTGGGGTGTCATAGGATAGCATTTTAAAAGATAGAAGGGGTTTACTAAGAACGTTTTTCGATTCAGCACTCCGTTTGCGAAATATAAATTTTTAAAGTGAAAATTTTTATCAAATACAAGTGTCCCCCCCCTATACCGGCTAAACGGTTGTTTCTAAAAATGTGAAAAAATTCACGTTGGTAGAATATACAACGAAATTTAAAGGAAAACTATCACACATAAGTTGGTCCTTCAAGTTTGCGAGTAATAGTCGACCAAGTGCCAAACACTGTTGGGATTAATAAGAATATATTAGAACCATGCTGCTACGGAACCCTACAATGCGCGTGGCTCGACACGCTCTTGGCTGGTTTTTCTTAGGATAACTCTTACCATTTTTCTCTATTCTAAATATGGGGTGACTTTAATTAGAAGCGAAACTTTAGGGGGTGATTCCCCCCATAAAACTGATCACCTAACCATAAGGTTACATTTTGATTTTGTTACATTATACCTATTTTATATGTAGGTATGTTAGTCTGTAAGGTATTTATGTTGCCTGAAAATTGAGAATTCTATTATTATTTGGAACCTTTTATTAACATAAAAAAATGACTTCTCATTCCTCAAGTTGCATGGAGGTAAGATTGATTTAAACCTAAATTCCTTAATGAAAGTTTTAGTTCCATTTGGAGAATTACCGCCTAAAGTTAGCGAAACTAAATTCATCTCATACAAATTCATAGTATTAAAAATTGAAATTATAAATCAGATGAATATTATAAAAATTAGATAATAGACAAGAGATAAAACATAGAAATGAATATTTATTTTGGTTATGGACCGTAGGAAACCATCGGAGTGTACATATGGTGTATTTAGAATAGTTCAATGTTAACATTCAAGATGATTCCAACAAATTTTATTCCTGAATAAACTGACATTGAAAAGATTGTTATTTTATTTATCTTATATACCCCCATTCTCACATCACGCGGATAATGCTATGCTATAATTTAATAAGTAAGTAGGTACAATTTATTGCTCAATATTTCCGTGTTTTTATTCTAAGCCATTTTTTAAAAGATTGTTATTTTATTTAACTAATATAAGTACCTACCCCCATTCTCACATTCTTCTTCTTCATCAGCCCATATACGTCCCCACTGCTGGGGCACGGGCCTCCTTCAATAACATGAGGGGTAAATGCCATACTCACCACGCTTGGCAGACGGGTTGGCGAGGGTTTTGATATAATTGCAGAGTTTTCCTTCTCTGTGTGCAGATGAACTTGCTTGCATATTTACCTTAGACGCCTTGTACGACACCTCAGTAAGAAAGAGGGTGGTCCTATTCTACGCGGATAATGCTACGCTATAATTTAATGAGTGTAAGTACAATTTCTTAATATTTCCATGCTTTTATTCTAAGCCATTTATTACAAAATAGGTTGGCTTGCAGAGTAGCATTATTCATGTATCCCTGAACATCAGTCACTAATGTAGTAATTAGTCTTAGTAATAAAAGACTTAAAACATTAATCTGTTGGTGTTACACCCAGTTGCACAAACGGTATCCAACATCTGGTTTCCAGTATGTGTATGTTAGGTAGGCAAAATTGTAGTGCCCCTAATGGGGTTTGTGTTGGATACTCATATCTTGTGAGACCTTGTAAAACTCATGAAGATAATAAAAGAACTTTGATTTTGACAATAGGGATGTTGAATTTTTTTTTATTGTTTATCTTAAAAAGGAGCTGAATCCAAAACCGAAATAATTTTTGGAAATTATTGAGAAATAAAAAAGTTACAAGCTATTAACTTTCAATAGAGGGGGAAACTGTCAAACAACGAAAAAGAGATGCACTTACAGGCATGTGACGTCACCGCCACTTGTTTGCATAGGTAAAAACGAGATAGCTAGCTCTCCCCACAAAACGAGATAGCTAGTCCTGACGATAATATAAATGCCAATAACTTGTTTATTTATAAACAAATTTTAATGCTGCTTTCAGATATTAATATATTTCTTGCATTATTGTTTGTTTCACATACAATAATTCATAAAATTAAACTCTGTCAACATCCCTATTGGTCTAAAACCCAGTATCATACTGTCACTTTCCATCCAGTTGATGCAGACAAGGACAGCATTACATCTAAAGAGGTTTTAAATAAATATTTCTGCAACTGCGCGTTACATACAATACCTACATACCTACCCTGAGATTCACATTTTGTAATATGAGGATTTATAGCTGGCACCACACTTAAAAGGCGCGGACCCACCGCGGCGCACGGAAAGGCTACGCACGTGGGTTAAGCTTCGCTTTGCAAGGAAATGTATGTGATTGTGTCCACTGCGACCCGCGACCACGTTACGCATGAAATGACGTCATCGATACACGCGTGGCTTGCTCGAATATGTTGCCCTCGTAGCTCAACGTCATGCACGCTGTGCATGCGGCACACGCATTTTAGCTGCGGTGAATATCTACTCAGTGAGTTTGACATTAAGGCTCAAATAGATTTTGATCTAATCCACGTAGCTAAAATTGTGGGTTTCAATTCGTGAATGGCGTGTACTGCAGTGGAAACGTAGACCCACGTTGACAAACAAATGAATCCACGCAGCTAAAATGCGCCGCGTGGCCGTGCACATCCTGCGCCGCAGTGGGTCTGTGCCCTAATGTAAGTATAACATATATTCTTCTTCTATTGTGTCAATATTGCTATTGACAAAACATTGGTATTTTGTGGTTTGCTGTAAATATTATCCAAAAATTTGCTGAATGACTGAAAACTTAGCTACAACTGTCAACTAGTGATAAACCAAATACTGCAATACATAATGCATTCTAAAAACTTAAGATATCAACATTTGTTCGTTAGTAGCTGTGTTGTATAAAATTACTAAAAAATCACAGCAAGGACTTCATACATACTTAACACCTTTGTGGACACAAGAACCACATGGTGAGTTTGTAAAGTGTCAGTGGAAAATTCCATAAAAAAATTTCCCCGCCTATTAACTTCAACAGAGTTCTTTTCGTTATAAAAAAAATGGTGAAACTTGTCAAACCAATAATATTAATAGATGCTAAATTACAACTGTTGG
Organism: Aproaerema taeniolella; assembly: GCA_949987775.1. Taxonomy (NCBI): domain Eukaryota; kingdom Metazoa; phylum Arthropoda; class Insecta; order Lepidoptera; family Gelechiidae; genus Aproaerema; species Aproaerema taeniolella. The sequence goes on from OX465265.1 coordinate 3,978,187, forward strand.
AACAATTTTTAAATTTCAATTTTGCATGCTTACACATACACACGTCATATGACTTATTGTCCCTTTTCAAACATTTTGTTACCCTGCCTATAAACATAGTGTCCACGAAAGTGTTAAATATAACTATTAGGTCACTAGAATAAAACCAACAAAAAATTCAAATCGGATTTAAATCCTACAAGAGATTTTATTGTTTTAATAACTTCATTTGTTGCCAAATAAGACTATCCTAAGTTTTCCCCCTCGGCGGAGGTGTGCATAAGTGGTGGGGGGTAAAAATGTACCCAAAAAGGGATATTTTTGCGATTTTTCGGTTATATCTCGTTAAGGACTTACAATATCGAAAAATGTCCTTCATAAAAGTTGGAGGGCATTTAATCCTGCGTAGGATAAGACCAGATTCATATTTTTTGGACTACCCTTTCTCATGCTTTTTTAAATGCCCTCAAACTTTTATGAAGGACAGTTTTCGATATTGTAAGTCCTTTGCGAGATATCTTAAATCATATATAGTGGTAGATACACGAACGCCGTTCGATAAACAGCGCCACCAAAACAAGGCATAAATCAAACGCCGTGGTTGGGACATTACAATGCCTAAATATGCAGTGAAAAAGTACAAAAACTACACACTAAACGTGCAAAAAAAAGATGGAGTGTCGTACTTTCAGTAAGTATGGTGTTGTTTTTACCATATTTTAAGTATTTTTTGAATTTCATGGCATTTAAATTGATATTTTGTAATATTTACCATCATGTACCCAGCACACGCCTATCCCTTTCACTCTTCCCTGCGCCACTCATAAGCAAACCCAGCACGCGCCTATCCCTTTCACTCTTACCTACAGCACTCATAAGCAAGAGAAAACCAACAATAGGTGTGGAACATAGTCGCTAGGAAACGACATGGACAGTTATCGTTAAACTTTATTGTCTAAGCTTTAAAGTACATATTAAAAGTTTAAATAAACACTTTGCGGCTATTTTGCATATTCCTAAAGCGGTATAATATCTGTATAAGCATGTAAATACCGCGGTGCCGTGGTTTGCATTTGATTTTGTATGAGAACGTGTATCTACCACTAATATAATATATGATCTAAGCGAGATATAACCGAGAAATCGCAAAAATATAATAACTTACGCAAACCTCTGCCGAGGGGGGAAACTTAGGATAGTCTGATTTGGCAACAAATGAAACTATTAAAACAATAAAACCTTTTGTAGGAATTAAGTCCGATTTGAATTCTAAGCCGATTGGGCTATATATTGCTTGTGAACAGTGAAAATCTATGAATTATGAACACATTGGATTGCTCTATACAACTTACTTTCCTATGTGCATAAATTATTACCAACTTCAGACCTAGTTAGATGTGACTGACCTGTTACCCACTTGAAAACAGTAGGAACTTCGTATTCATATACAGAGCTATAATATTGCTGCAACAAAAATATTTAATACTAAAATTCAAGAAATCCAATTATTCTTCTTCTATTACTTCTGCTTCTTCTTCTTCCTCCTTCTTTTTCCCGCCTGCTGATTTTCGCGCCGAAGTAGCTTGCTTGTACTGTTCTAAAGCTTCACTCAAAGGTTCCACAAATCGGTCAAATTCAATATCTTTCATAGCTTCTAGCACATCTTGGCCTGTTAGGGTCTTCTTATTTTTGTTTTTAACAATGTTTGTAGCCGCTGAAGTGACATATAACACAAAAACTGAAGCTGCTTTAGCAAGGCCAGTGCGTGCCTCTTTTGATATTGCTACACCATCCGGCAAAGCTTCTTTTACGATTCTGGTGACCACAGCCATAGGTAGGTTTAAATCTTCTAGTTTTTCTGCCATTTTTCAAATATTTTAATGGTTTAAATAAATAAATATCAGTTGAAAACACAATTATACCGCGAAAATGCGAAATAACAAGAAAGTTTTAAGGTTATTTTATTTCTGAGTACTGACAGTGACATTACTAACCAGTGCTGCCAACTGGACTTATACGAAATGTGCTAAAGTGCAACTTATAAATACCAAAAATATGCTAGTTTTTTGACTAAACTTTGTGTGTGACCGGAGACATATTTTCTATTCAATACTCAATATTCAGACTCTCAGATGAAGATAAAGATTATTCAGATTATATTATTTGAAAACTTGACTGTTTATTTGGAAACTTAGAATCACCTATTCCAAGTTTTCAAATAAACAGTCCATGAGACAAATTTTTGAAACGATAGAATTCCAATGGGAGGTTTTCTATTTGGGTATTAAAAAAAAAAAGTATTTCCCCAGAGCTCTCTAGATGGCGCTGAACTGACTCCGTTACTAGGTGCCAAAGCCAAAAGGCTTGGAGAAAAACATTGTATCAAATATTCTGAGTTTGTTTTGGCTTTCCAATCATCCTAGTTTTCTCGCGCTTTGTTATAATTCAGTTTTGTGTTTTCGTAAAATCGCCTAACTACGTATGGTAGACGTGATATTGATGTGATATGACTATAACGTTTCGTTTTATGATCTCAAAATTACGTTCAAGTGAATTAATCAAAAATAATTTAACGTTCCGTTCCTTGCAGTAACGTACATAGTTTAGCGCCATCTATCCTGCGACTGGGGAAAAAATTAAAAAAAATAAAAAGAAAATCCCTCATTCAGTTCAGGCCTCATATCTTGATATTAATCAACGTAATCGTAGCCGTATGTAGAAGTAGAAGTCTGAGGTCCGAATTACAGAACGCGACTTAGGGCCTGATTTTTGAAACAATAGAATTCCAATTCGCATACGAATTGACAAGATTTGTATTGAGATTCTCATGCGAATCTTGTCAATTCGTATGCGAATTGGAATTCTATCGTTTCAAAAATATGTCTCTGAGACTCTGAACTATATTTAAGTAGCAGTCGTCTTTGTTATTTTGATAGTGAGAGAAAGAGACAATCAATACTTAAGTATAGGTAATAGATCAAGAGTCAAGTCTCCTTCTATAATGCGGGCCTGAGAGTCTGAATCATAAGTCACATACATTTTATAAGAGCGCACGTAAAAGTTAGATGCCACGAATAAAAAAATAATCAAGTTTTTCATTCCCTTTTCATTCCTACTGGGTAGAGGGAGAAACAAAATCGAATTACAACGTTTATCTATGGTATCAACATAATAAAAAACAAATAATTATGCAGGGGAAATCACCTAGAACAGGGGTTCCCAAACTGTGCGCCGCGACGCCCTGGTGCGCCGTGGAAAGTACAGAGGGGCGCCGCTAGGCGATTGTCTTTAACATAGGTACTCCGAAACCTTAACTATTCGCGGGTATAATGAGTGGAGATCACCAAGCTCTCCCTTCAAATTGACTAAGTGGCTACTGGATTTTATTTTAATTTTTCTTAACTCTCTCCTTAATGCTTGGTTTTAATTTGGTATTGTTGCGAACTCCTTCGTGCATAGCCATAATTATTTGACTAAGACTTGACAGATAACGAAACAACGTACGGTTTGACGGGACATTCCTTGACACGTCTCCATGATAGGTACATCTCCTCCTGTCAGCTCTTTGACAGCACAGGAGAGGTTGGATTCCCCCCACGGAAAAAGAAGCAGACGCAAGAACTTGCTGACCTATAACGCCTCAAGATGAGATAGTACGAGATGAAAGGAATAGATTGAATCCTCTCCGACAAGTGAAGCCATGCAGCCTTACAGAGCCATGGGCAACTTCATGATGCGAAGCCAACACGAACGAGACAAAATCAACGAGACCAGACGCGACGGACTTTTTAGAGTGGTTGACATTAAGACTGGACATGGACTTTACTGACGACCAGTGACGATGCAATGCAAGTTGGATGTCCGCTCCGAACCTTGAGTATTGGTTTCCAATACTGAAGGGGAGGATGTTGTGGATAGCTTCGTGCATAGCCATTGTTTTTGACTAAGACTTGACAGATGACGAAACAAAGGACGATTCGACGGGGCATTTTAGAGAACGAACGCAATAATTTAGGTAATTTGCATTTAATTGTAAAAATATACGTTTTATCAACAAAATTGACGCCTAAGCTTTGTAAGGACGTAACAGGAATTCTAATAAATAAAATAAATTAGAAAATCAGCTTCAAATTGTTGATATTTTTTTTAAAAGTGCCTTTTTTACCTAACCCTGTTTCTTTCAAATGTGCCTATCTATTTCGACTAGCTAGCTAGGTTAGAGAGCCGCACTAGGACAAAATTCTGAACTTCTAAGTGCGCCGCGCACTGAAAAAGATTGAAAACCCCTGCCCTAGAAGTCGCGGAACAGACGCGGATGTTCGTTTCATGTTTACATTTTATTAAACTGCCGTGTGGTGATCGGTTGAGAATAACACCACCCCATCTTTCTGTGGCCAACTAAAATCCAATGGGTGTCGTAAGAGGCGACTAAGGAAACATAAAATGAGATCTGCCTCTTACATTAATACACCCCAGGCAACGACACCTCAATTTGTTCTGAATCTGTGGTGTCGTCCTATGGTCTCATGCGGTGTGGTAGGCTCTGTAAAGGGCCGTCTGGTTCGCGATCACCCTCCTACCCAAGTCCGACGTCAAATAGCTTGCTGTGTTCCGTCGGTGCGTAGGAGTACTAGTGCCTTAATAGGCATTTTCTGGGTTGACTCGCTCCATCATCGACCTTATCTATGGTTAAGATTGAAGTCAGAGTCAACCCATCTTATAATAATAAAATAAAAAACTGAAAGAATTTTCGTGTCGTGTTTATATAAAATATAATGTTTATTTTTCATATGTTACTATGCTAACAAAATATGTTATAAGTATGCTAATTGAGAAAAAAATCTGCTAAACGGAAAGAAAATCTGCCAAATTTAGCATAAAAAAATCTAAATTGGCAACACTGTTACTGACATTGACAATCAAAATAATCTTGGAATTTGCTAAGGAAGGCCAGCTACTGCAAGCTGCTGGAAGTAAAATATATCGAAAAAATTCTCCTAGGAGCGAAATCAACGGCAAAAGTTAGTTATTAACAAAAAAAATTACTAAAATGTAAAGATACTTTTATTTAAATCATAAACATCACATTCCTAAAATGTAATTTTTTTTTAAAGCCAAATTCCCATAATGTCCATAAACAAAAAAGTCGTAGGTATTGAAATACATACCTACCTACATTTATAGGCTTACTGCAAAATCGAGTGAAACATTTAAAATATACTTATTTAGTAAATTCGATTGGCACGGCTAGGGTGCAACTACTTCTGAATATTTTTATTTATTTACATTACATTTAAACTAGAATACATTAAAAACTAGAATATCAACGTCTAAAACAATAGTTACTTAATTACCTAATAAGTTTATATTTTTTGTGATTTTTAATAAAACATATTTTATTGCAATGGATAAGTATTGCAATAAAATATGCCTAATGCATAGTATTATGCATATTTTCATATAAAAAACTAGCTGACCCGGCGGACTTCGTAAGGCCATATTTTTTTTTTCGTATTTTCTCACCTTTTAAATCTTTCCTGAACTTCCACGAATATTTCGAGACTAAAATTAGCCAAATCGGTTCAGCAGTTCTCGAGTTTTAGCGAGACTAACGAACAGCAATTCATTTTTATATATAAGACTAGCTGACCCGGCCAACTTCGTAACGCCTTTTTTCCATATTTTTTCACCTTTTAAACCTTCCCTGGACTTCCACGAATATTTCAAGACTAAAATCAGCTCAATCGGCCCAGCCGTTCTCGAGTTTTAATCAGACTAACGAACAACAATTCATTTTTATTTATATAGATAATTTAAAAAAAACATTTTAAGATAAGTTGGAAAAAAGTGTGAGGTAGGTAAATATTACCTTATACGGTTGTAACCATTGAGAAATATTTTTAATATAACCTAGTAGGTACCTCATACTTACATGTCACATTTACATTTGAAAGACACGTAAACTTATCGAATTAAGCACAGAGCATTGCGCAAACTCCCGGCAACACGCCATTTTGTAACTTAACGTCACTTCAGTGCGGAACCGACGGCGAAGGGAGAGGACGTATCTCGTTTTTTTTATCGATATCTCAAATGACACAGTGTTATTGTGTTGTTTTTTTAAAAAAAACATTACTAATAGTGCTATGTCACATTACTAACACAAGCCACAATTAGTGCGTTCAAAGTGGTTTGCCCGCGTTTTTGTGTGAAAAACAAAACGTACCGATTTTGTGTTTCTGGCGAGTGAGGTCGCAAATTTTTGAACGTAAAATGTGGTAAGTTCTATGTAACTAGGTACTAAGGTTTTTAAATACAATCATGTTATTTCTCGCCATTATTTACACATTTAAGCCTTTCATTAAATTAAGCTTAAGTGGTGTCAATAAACATATTTCATTTCAAATAGGTTGGAAAAAAAAGCCTTATTAATTAGCCGGCCAAGTATAAAAAATATATTAAATAAATGGAAATTACAGATATCTTACAACCGTTTAAAATGAAACTTATTTTTGTATTAAACTGTAGGAAACATTTATTTTAACATTTGTTATAAGAATAAATACTTAATCTGGCACATAAATTAAATGATACTAAACATTATTTTCTAACTAGCTTCACGTGCCTGCGATTTCCTTCTCGTAGAAAAGTAGCAATATGTCAATCTTCAGTCCTTCAACTAGATACCTTTATCTGGGCAAAGTACTTAACGCTAAAATTAAAAAAAAAACTATATAATATATATATATATCACCCCGATATTCGATGGTAAGAGTGTCGCAAAAAGGTAAGCCATAAAAAAAAATTCTGCCCCATTTCCGATAGAACCGACCCAAAAAAAACCGCATCGAAATCGGTTCATTCGTTTAGGAACTAAGATGCCACAGTAGACACACATATCAAACTTATAACCCCCTCTTCTTTGTCGGAGGTTGAATATACATCGATCAGTTCCTCCGTCTAGAGTAGTCTAGATAGACATTGAGGAAGGCCAAACGAAAATTTCATAATTATGTTACCAAGTTTATTTGTAGGTAACACATGTGTCTTAAAATGTAATATATGTTAAGGGGCTTAGTGAAAATTATGCGTTTTTCAAATAAGTAAGTATAAATAAACATTTAGATAGAGGAGATTTTGCAATTTTTAAATTATGTATTTTAATTTCTTTTGCTATAAAAATAATAACTTTTATGCCGATAATCCCTACCAAAAATATTTTAATTTTTAATAGATCTCTTGCTCTAAGTATCTGTATGTCGCCTAACTCAATGTCTGTCTGTCATAACTTTATTTGTGGATTAAATAATAAGTATGTAGGTACATTTATTAAGGTGCCAAAACTGTTCTAAATTAGGCGCTTAGGTTAAATTAAAAACCGACTTATAGAAAAATATTATTCTAAAATAAAAATTAAAAAATTAGCCAGACATTAAGTAGATCGCTTATAATTATAACCCTAAAATGGCTGAACCGATTTTTATGAAATATAGCTAAGAACCATCTCGATCCCGTCGCGTGCTTGTTTACGCCGCGTGCGATACAAATCTCGTACACCATGTGTTCAAAAAGCACGCGAAGGTTTAAGTCAGCTTTCAAACGAAAAAAACCGCATCGAAACCGATCCATTCCTTTAGGAGCTACGATACCACAGACAGATATACAGATACACAGATACACATGTCAAATTTATAACACCCCTTTTTTGTCGGGCATTAAAAATAAAAGAATATCTATTGAATTAAAATGTCCAAGCAATTTAAGATCCGAATGCCGATGCCGCCATGAAACCTTGAAATGTTCTTATCAGCTTATCGACCGTACCATTGCTTCGCCATGGATTTTGCATTATTTACTACCTACTCATTGTTTCAATTTAAAAATTCAACAGATGTATGTATTTTATTTCATTTTAGACTTCATGGCGAGGTAACTCATGATCTAACTAGGTTCTTATTTTTATTTTGTACGTATTAAGTATGTGGCGAACTTGGCTTATCCTGGTGTCAAGGTTTTCAAACCGCATAATGGCCTCTAATCTGCATAATAGGTTTTAACGACTGTAGTCAATCGGCAAGAGCCGGGACCGACAGCTTAACGTGCCCTCCGAAGCAAGGAAACGCTCGTGGTAAATTGCCACTTTGGTCACCCATCAGGTTCCCTGCCTCTGAGTACGTTGCTTAACCTCACTCATCGGCTGAGATCAGCGAGCGCCACTGGGCTACCAGTGCTTCAACTAGGTATAATGTTTGTGTCGAAGGCTTATTATTGTGTACCTATTTATGTAAATAATACACGGTGCTGACACTATGCTGACTGATTCATCAATGACTAGGCCTAACCCTTGGATCTATAAAGCTGAAATTTTGCTGTTTTCCTAACCTTGGATTTTACAGAATTACGAAGAACGGGAACTTAAGTCTTGGGAATTTTTGATGCACCTATTCAGCCCTGGACTGTCAAAAACTGAAAGATATAGGTTCCACAAAACGTGCTCTAAATGAAACACCTATAAAAATATATGACGTAAGACTACAGTCTATAATTGGACCTAGTTTTTGGTGATGTCAGTGGTGATACAAGTCATGGAGGTTAATTCTCACATTAGTCGAGAAGTTACGAATGAAAATTGCCTTCCATTTCAGCCGTTAATTATGTATTTTTGAGTACTTATAACGTGTTCTAATTCAATTACGTTTCGTGCGTTAACATGAACTTAGTTTAGTAATTATATGATAATGGTATTCAGGAAGAAAGCGGGTAACTAGTGCACTTCCTACGTTATTGATTGATTTTTTTATTCACTCATTCATTTAAGCACCTGTACATAAGTATATTGAATTATTATTGAAAGATACACTCAAGGGCGGATCCAGCTTTGGCGCCAGGGGGAGGTCACATAGTCGTGGTCAAGTCACAAGAAGTTATAATTTAATTTTTATGATATAATAGGTAATAGATACAAGTATCGTGGTCTGGATCATTATTGAAATCGCCGCATAGAACGATTGGAGTCTCCAAATCTATTTGAGAGCTCGTTAATTTATCTGCCATGTTCGCTGAATATGGCAGAAGTGATCGATTAAATCGAGGTGTTCGCGGAATCGGCGTTGTCTACTGAACGTTTGAGACGAAGCCGTTTTACGTCAAAATATATTGAAAAAAAAAATTAAAATAATTTTATTTTGTGGTTCGCCTAGGTCCTGGATCCAGCCCAGCCCCCCCTGGATCCGCCCTTGAATACACTAATGTGAAAGGAAGTCCTTCCTACTGCCCTAGCATAAGTAATGAGACCTTAAAAAACAACATTCTATTCAAAATGTTACTACACAATTGACGATTATTTAAATGATAATTGGTGAGTTCTAAACAAAATCATGTAGGTCAGGACAGCTGAGACATGTCGCCCGGAGAGATCTCGCATATTCAGGTCGATAGCAAATCGTTTGTGACGACAAACAAGCAAACTTTCATCGTTTGTGACGGTATACTTTCGCCAAAAAATCAAAAAAACATGGTTCAGCCAGCCGGATTTTGCACTTTTCGGAGCACATCAGATTTCAGCTCCTGAAGGGTTTTCGGGATTCGTTCCTAATCAAAAGTAATGTGACGCCTATGTGACAGAAATCCGAACTAATTTTAACTATCGTGATGCAATACTTTTGGAGAAATCTTGAAAAACAAGTGTCCAGCCAGCCTGATATCCGGCTGGCTGAACCATGTTTTTTTGATTTTTTGGCGAAAGTATACCGTCACAAACGATGAAAGTTTGCTTGTTTGTCGTCACAAACGATTTGCTATCGACCTGAATATGCGAGATCTCTCCGGGCGACATGTCTCAGCTGTCCTGACCTACATACAAATTCGAGGATCTGAATCAGTCCAAGAAACTAAATAACTTTCCCCAACATAGGTTGAAATATTTAAAAAAATAATGCTTCTCCGTACAACTTACGCGACACGCTGATTTGCATTTGTAAAGAAATAGATTAATATTTTTTGAAAATTACAAATAAGTTTCTTGGGGAAAGATGTTTCGTTTCACAGAGAAACGTACCTTAGGTAGTAATCAAATCATAGTCAAAAATCGTACAGGTACATCAAGATAATAATATCACAATAAGTTACGTTCTTTATTTGTACTACATACATCAAGTTACAATCTTGACTATTAAATACCTATATATCATTAAATTAGGTACTGCCAAAAATGAATACAGTTAATAAAGAACACGTTGTCGATTGACTAGCCAAATCGGAGGCCAATTTGGCGGTTTATGAGGATCGTCTCATATTTTTTTCATACAAATGGCGTCAATAGATTAATTCCTCTAAATGTCAACGGATCTCTGTGAAATTTTGTAATAGTGTCAAGATCACCAAAAACTAGGTCTGTACGTTTTGATTTTTTGATACTTTTTTAGTAGACAAAAAGATATTTGAGACTAAAAGTCACCATTATTCTCCAAAAAATACCTAACATTTTGAGGTCCGTCAAGTTCACCACATACCTACTTGACTATCCCTACACTATGATAATTAGGTACTTCTTATTATTAGGCATGTAAGTAAGTATAAGTATACTGTAAAAAAAAGGTTAACATAAAACATCTATATAAAAAATTATAAATTTCTAGTAATGTCCAATTGTAGATATTTGTTTGTTACAAAAATCTACTTGTGACAAGAATCGAATACGGTAGGTAGGTACTTAATTTTTATAAACAAACAGTTCCCCAACAAAATAAATTACGCCTAGGTACTTACTACTTTTAATTAGTTTTTAAACTTTAAGTTTTTTTAATACACACACTTGTGGCTTGACAAATTAGGTTAGTTTTGGGTAATCTATCCCAGGCAAAGACACCTCAATTTGTTCTGAATCTGAGGTGTCGTCCTATGGTCTCATGCGGTGTAGTAGTAGGCTTTGTTAAGGCCGTCTGGTTCGCAACCACTCTCCTACCAAAGTCCGACGCCAAACAGCTTGCTGGTTCCGTCGTTGCGTAGGAGTACCAGAGCCTTATAGGCATTTTCTGGGTTAACTCGTTCCATCGTCGACCTCATCTATGACTTTGGTCAAGATTGAAGTCAAGAGTTAACCAATCTCATAATAAAAAAATGTGACTGTGTCCGGCAAAACGGACTACTATGGGGGTAGTCAATAAGAGCAATTAACATAGCTTATTGAAGTAGGAGTGACGACGGACGGTAGACCAAGGCAGTCACAGAATGGTGACGAAGGAGAGCCACAAGGCCAGTAGGCAGACCACCAGCCCGATCGTTAGACGATGTCGTCAAATCGACGGGACCTCTATGGATGAGGTTAGCACAGGAGCGTGACGATTGGCGCTACAGAGAAGAAGCCTATACCCAGCAGTGGGCTGATGTGGGCTGAGTATGGTATGATGATGTTGATTGAAGTACAACACTATCACTCTTAACGAGTACTAGACAGTCATCCATTCGTATGAAACGACTAAATAAATAAGTACTTAGTCGTCCTCCTAGACACAGGCGCGGCTCCAGGTCATGCATGACTCAACCCCCAAAACATGTGACGTTTTAAAACATCAGTTTTTTTCATTTTGCCTTATCAAATTTATAAAAAAACTCGTCATTAGCTCTATGATGCATCGTATATTTAAAACCGGCCAAATGCGAGTCGGACTCACGCACTAAGGGTTTCGTACCATCTTCTACTATATAAAAATAAGTCGGGTTTTCCTTCCTGACGCTATAACTCCAGAACGCACGAACCGATTTCCACGGTTTTGCATTCGTTGGAAAGGTCTCGGGCTCCGTGAGGTTTATAGCAAAGAAAATGTTGGGCACGATATAACCTGTAGTCCACGCGGGCGGAGCCCTAGTCATCTATAAAAACGGCAAAAAATCACGTTTGTTGTATTAGAGCCACCTTAAATATTTATTTTATTCTGTTTTTTAGTATTTTTTGTTATAGCGGCAACAGAAATACATCATCAGCGAAAATTTCAACTGTCTAACTATCACGGTTCATGAGATACAGCCTGATGACAGACGGACAGACAGACGGACGGAGTCTTAGTAATAGGGTCCCATTTTTACCCTTTGGGTAGGGAACCCTAAAAAGTGTCAATGCTCTAGCTTCTCGATTAAGATTATGTATAATCGGTCAGATACGTCGACGGTGTAGTTTGTATCTAATCTCTAGACCGGTGTAGTGTTTTCGTATCTATTACAGTAAAAAATCTATCGTGCTCTCCTACAATACCAAATTGTTTCTTTTCGTATTCCAAGCATGAATGTAGAAGAAGCCGAGGTGTGTTTGGATTGTAGCAAGTGGCAATCTGTGGTCTCTGCGTACCCAATGGTACAAAAGCGTGACCTTATGTATGTGTGTATGCCATCTATTTACAGTGATATAAATTATTTCCTTTTGGAACCCAAGATTAACCAAACAGAGCATAAAAAACTCGGAAAATGTATTTAATAAAATTAACAATTTAAGGTCTATATTACAGAACGCGACTCAGACTGATCTATGGGTGCTTAAGTAAGTAGTCGTCCTTGTCATTTTGATAGTGAGAGAAAGAGACAATCAATATTTAAGTATAGATCAAGATTTGAGTCTTCTTCTGTAATACCGGCCTTAGCCCCTCGCGTCGCGTGCTTGTTTACGCCGCGTGCGATACAAATCACGTACACCATGTGTTCAAAAAGCACGCAAAGGTTTAAACTGATTTTGTTGGGGGTTTGTCCTTATGGATTCAAATATTCGTGATCCCAGCTGTGAACGACTCTGACCCCCCCGTAAAATCTTTGACTGCGCCCGCCCCTGTCTAAATCCTCAAGTGTTTGAAGTGAAACAGGTGTTTCCTTGACAGTGCTGACACTGGTTTTCCTTGTTTTTATATTCGCGTATCGTGAGTTGCATTTCATAAAATGACATGGCACTTGGTGCGTAAGACAAAAATTACAGGTTTCGTATAACGCGACCGTGACACGGTTAATTTGTTTATTTCTTCTCGTGCATTTTGTATGCAGTAACTGAACTGAACTGCATACAAAACTTATGTCAATGCAGCTCTTTAATTAAGAGTCGCGGTCGCTAGCTTAATTGTATGTATGTAAATCCGTTATTGTACAATAAATATTCTTACAGGAGCAAAATAATGGTACTTACTTATTGTTAAAATAAATTTAAGATAGAAAGGCGGACTTACTCCACTAGGGGATCTCTTCAAGTCAAACTAATGAACAATGAGAAGAAATCTTGATGAGTAGGCGTGAAGTACAAAAGGATTAGAAAAAATTTATAGAATAGATAAAGAAAGAAATTTGACTTATTTTCACTCATTTTTCATTGCTTTTTCTGGCCAGAATAATAAGGTAAACATTTAAATACATATAATAAATGAAAGCTGCGTTCAATTGAAACTATATCTAACAGTTTTCAATTAAATGTGAAAATAGTTTGCTTAATTCTCACCAATTGGGCCTTTTTATAATTCGAACGGCACGATACGGCATGTCAAAATTTAAATTATCATTGCCACTTATGTTTCTAACTACTAAAATCCTTAGTATGTAAGAAGCCATGGTAATACAATTTTGCCGTCCCGTTTTCGAATTATAAAAAGCCTCAATAGGCACGTGTTTTGAAGTTTATACTTAATTCTCCGACGTTCTTTTAATTGTTATGTTACCTACGCTAAACCAAAAAGCTGATTTTGTTAACAAAAAGTTGTAGTGTGTGCTGTGCACTCCCTAATAAGTAGTATGAAACCAGCTTTAACTATGACGCATGTAACCTAAATATCAAATAATAGGGTCTAAGCCGATGATAGACAGATATTACAAACCCATGCCTTTAGGTCAAATAATAAACTAAAATATCAGGTGACATACTATGTATCTCGTTCTATCAAAGCTCCTACATTAGTATACATATAAGCTAGCCAATTTTCCGAGTTCTTTGAGTATTTTTCCATCAAACTTTGTGTTATCCTTTTAGTCCCGGCTCCGACTTCTACATGGCGATCCTTGCCAATCACTGTTTCAGACAGTGAAACACAGTGGCAGTGTGTTTCGACTTCCTCATAGCGACCGACCGTCTGCCAGTCGAATTAGTCATCTTCACGTAATAAAAGCAGTGTCAAATTAGGGATCAGTTAGTCATAGTCTAGTTAGGATTTATTTGCAATAAACATAGCATATACATAAAGATGTTACAATTTATTTAAACTGAGGCCAACATGTCAGCCGATAAATATTCAGTATGCCAATATTACAAATTAAAAATAAATTAAAATATATTAATTATGGCACAATTTTATGAATACATTAACTGAATTGAACACTGCAGCTCGAGCATGATGGCGACAAATTCGCGCGGCACGCCACTCGGCTGGCGGTGAAACTTCACTTTGATTGCGCGAGGGACCCCCGCAAAGGCTTGCTCGCCCTCTGACGTTGTCAATGTTGACATTTTGACATAAGACTGCGGTGCATTATGCGCGCTATCACCATCGTACTCGAGCTGCTGAAAATTAGTCAAAGCAAAGTAAGTCAAATACAGAATATCAAAGCAATTTACACATTACAAAAATTAATTACCAATGTCAATATCCCATCAAATATTAAAATAGAAACTGATTGATTAATTAGGTAAAGATACATGTCAATGTACAATGTAAAAAATTACCCTTTGACTTCTAGAAATTCTTTGACAGAATAAAAAAGTTAAAAACATTACCCTCCTTCTTTGGCAGTCGGGTAAAAAGGTATAGCGCATTTTGTATGGGAGATAAAATTTTTTTTCGTTTGACCTTGTTCAGTTTCATGGACTGATTAACCACCCGAGAGATAGAAAGAGAGATACCTAAAGCCCTGTATAGTTGAGAACCATCTCGATTACGTCAACCTTTAAAGAAAAAAACCGCATCGAAATCGGTCCATTCGATTAGGAGCTACGATGCCACAGACAGACAGATACAGATACACACGTCAAACTTATAACACCATTGTTTTTTGTTGGGGGTTAAAGAGCCCTCTTTATGACACGAGGTTCTAACTTATGCAAGTTTCAAGTCCTCAGCTTATAATCTAGTATGAGTTCATGGCCCTATTTTTTGCCATGACGTTAACTTTAAGATGCGTCTGATTACGTAACCAGGCTAGCTTTTTAACTAACTTCAAAGGAAGTTATGTTCGAATGTATGTGCTTTAAATCCCTGACAATAAAGAGGGGTGTTATAAGTTTGACGTGTGTACCTGTGTGACTGTCTATGGCATCGTAGCTGAGTCAATTTTGATTAAATACTTACAGGGCTTTAGGTAAATCTCTTTCAACCTCTCGGGTGGTTAATCAGTCCATGAAACTGAACAACTTTCTTCCAATAATAGGACAAAATAAAAAATAAAATTGAGTTCCCATACAAACTTCATCAGCATATAGGGCATTTTGTATGGGAGATCAAAATTTTTTTTCGTATTTTGACCTATGTTCCTTGGGGAAGTTGTTCAGTTTCATGGACTGAATAACCACCCGAGAGGTTGAAAGAGATTTACCTAAAGAACCATCTCGATTTCCCCAACTTTCAAACAAAAAAAAACCGCATCAAAATCGGCATCAAATTCATTTAGGAGCTACGGACATACGGATACACACGTCAAACTCTATAACAAACTTCTTTTTTGTTAGGGGCTAAAAATCAATGGAATCAGTCTAATAACCCTGTTGGCCTCCTAAAGCTTTTTATGATACCTACCTTTTTGTCCGTGAACTTTGGTCGAGGTTATTTAATCAACAAAACAACACAATTGTGTTTATAATTATGTTTATAAAGACATACATGATTATACTATCTATACTCACGCCTTATATCACTATTGGGGTAGGTAGAGCAACATGTGGATCCAGTACCGGATTTATATTTTTTGTGAGTGTAGGCCACTTTATTTCCATCGCCCAAATGTACCTTTCTAAAGTAACAATTTTCCATTTATAGTAAGGAATGCAGTAAAATTAAATAAACGAATAAATTAGTCATTAAGAAATTTTTTACGAGACTTTTTAACAGCAAAATCATCATAGTTTATGGTGTTCTATCACTGCTTTTATGTGAGAAGTGCTAAAGAAGTATTTTTTTCGATAGGAATGAGTTTCTATAGGGAGTTAATAAAAAAGCCATGAGAAAACTAGTGAACTTGTTTGACTTTTATTCTTTGAAATCGAGTGAGCGTCCTCAGAAATCTGCCGCCCCTAGACCGCCTATTGACAAATCCAGGACTGTGTAGATCTACCATTGCATTCGACGGAACGTTTGACTACATTGTGAGGGTTATTAGATGGACCGTGGGAATATGGTGTTGTCAGCCTTTCGGTAGTGGCGCTGCCTCTTGATCGACGGGTCCTGGGTTCGATCCCCAGCTGGGGCAAACAAAGTAGATGTTTGTTTTTGGGTCATGGGTGTTTGTGTCTGTCTTTATGTATGTTCCGAGCGACCCACGACGCAAGGGAAAACCTTAGTGTGGGCCTTTGAGTGTGTGGCGTTTATTTAAAAAAAATGTGAGACGAGGCAATATTATACTCAGTGCAACTCTGTGCGCAAATCTCTCTACCCCTTCTACTTATACTATTTCTCACTAGTTAGGTTGGCTGGAAGAGATCTCTTTTAGAAATAAGCTCGCCTTTGTACACTTTTTTTTCTAATTGTTAATAGTAACTATGTTTGTGTAATATAGAATACTTATAAGAATGTATATGATATGCTGATCACATTAGTAGGTATAGAGTGATATGGATGTATAGGTATAGGGGAGGCATTTCTTCATATTTCGACTTATGTTCTTTAGGAAGAGTTGTACAGTTTGTTGGGCTGATTCACGTCCATAATTTTCACCAATTTAAAACTGCTCGTAACAAGCAGGAGGGCCGTTCCACTAATCAATGGCGTGTCAAAATCAGTGGAATAATAATGGTCGTCATTTTATTCGTTCAAGTGGCGAAATTGAGAACTATCCGAATTCCATTGGCACCACGGCCAACTGAATGTAAAGTGAGTTTACAACATAATAGACCAAGATCCCAGGGCCGCCAGAAATTACTTATTTTCTCATTAACCAAAAGTATGGGAAAGAATAGTGCTAATATGTACCTACTATTAACATATGAATAGAATACCTGCTAGCCTGGGCCGACGGCCAATTTTCAGCTACCAGGTTCTGAAGGTACTTCCAAAAATTGCTCACTTGTCTTGAAGTCTGGCTGCTAAAATCTTATAGCATATAATTAATTAAAATAAAAATTAATCATCAACACCGCCAGACACACTCCGTTGGCTGTAATTTCTGCCAGACGCTTTACAGTTCACAAGTTAATTATGCGATTGTACCTTCAATCTGAGCCGTGTTTTTTTATATGATGTTCAGGGAACTATAACAATACTTTTTATAGCACCCAGACTTCAAGTCAAGTGAGCAATTTTTGGAAGTATACCTTCAGAACCTGGTAGCTGAAAATTGGCTATCGGCCCAGGCTAGCAGGTATTCTATTCATATGTTAATAGTACATATTAGCACTACTCTTTCCCACACTTTTGGTTAATGAGAAAATAAGTAAGGTCTGGCGGCCCTGGGATCTTGGTCTATAACGTTCGATTGGCGGTGGTTATAGTCGGTAATTGTCATCAATGATGTATGAGCATGAGCATACCAGTGATAGCCCAGTTGGTGATGAGCCATACTTGTAATCGGAAGTTTGCGGGTTTAAATCCTGGTACGGGCCTGTACCACTAAATACGTCTTTTCGGATTTATGTACGGATTTCTAATTATCACTTGCTCAACGGTGAAGGAAAACATCGTAATGAAACCCGCCCGTCCAATAAAATTCGTTTTTGAAAGACGACCGGTCCACCAACCAGCGTTGCCAGATATTTTTTCGGGAAAAGCGGGATTGAAACATTTTGAGTAAAAAGCGGAATTCTTTAGTCGAAAGCGGGACGTAATGATAAAAACGTAAATAATCAGTAGTTTTTTACTACTTATGCTTTTATCTGAGTTTTAAACTAAATTTACAATGATTGATATTGATGATAGATAGCCAGAAAACGTTTTATAATGATTATATTTATCTCAAGATTTAACTTCTTTCAAAGAGTGAAAGAGAATATGTTGCGGTCGCATCCTCCGAAAAGCGGGACTAAGCCTGTCCCGCGCGGGACATTCAATTTAGGGTTGAAAATCGGGACGTGCCGCCAAAATCGGCACGTCTGGCAACGCTGCCACCAACTCACATTGTGCTAGCGTGGTGGACTATGGCTTAGCCCCTTCGTGTTTCGAAGGGAGGCCCTTGCCCCTCGGTGGGGACGTAAAAAAAAAGAAAAAAAGGAGCATACCTACTCATTAAGTAATGTAGGTAACAATGTGTTACTGAGGCGTTCAGCTATCAATAGGTCGTGGCCTTATGATGTCATGCTGAACCACAAGGTTGACACTATCTGCCCATGACGCGACTTGACACTACTCTTAGGTACGTATTACAGAAGGAGACTCAAGTCTTGATCTATACTTAAGTATTGATTGTCTCCTTCTGTCACTATCAAAATGACACTGCTATTTAAGTATAGATCAGAGTCTGAGTCGCTTTCTGTAATAGGACCCGTGTATTAGAGAAGGAGACTCAAGTCTTGATCTATACTTAAGTATTGATTGTCTCCTTCTGTCACTATCAAAATGACACTGCTATTTAAGTATAGATCAGAGTCTTTCGCTTTCTGTGATAGGACGGGTCCTATTAGAGAAGGAGACTCAAGCCTTGATCTATACTTAAGTATTGATAGCCTCTTTCTCTTACTATGAATTAAACTGTTTGTACAACCCCGACATTCGATTGCTTATATTTTTTAAACGCTGAACAAATTTTGATCAAGCTACTTCATTTTTTTTGCATTAGAAGATTCGGATTCAGCACCCCAAAAAATACACATGATAAAATCAGAACTACCCTAAAACTTTCCTAGTGAAAATACAATGTAACTGAATTATAACCCCTAATATAGGGGCCATCCATAAATTACGTCACATGAATTTCATGATTTTTTGTCACAGCTGGTCACATTTGTAAGACTCCCCCCTCCCTAGCGTGACGTCACATATTTTGCATATTTTCCATTTTTTGTAATTTTTTAATAAAAGCAGTACTTAATAGTGTTGTTATTTTTTTTGGAACTCAAAACTCATTGTCTCAACCAAAGTAAAAACGTAAAAAGAGTGCTTGGGACTGAGGAAGTTAAGTTTGTCGTTAAAAGTTAACGCGTTTTGATACTCATAACACATTTTGAAATGTGACGTCACGAAACTTATGATCCCTCCCACCCCCTTGTCACACAATGTCACACTTTGTCGACCCCCTCCCCTCCCCTTAACGTGTGACGTAATTTATGGATGGTCCCTTACCAGTACTCATCAGAGACTTCGCAGAAGGAAATCTAGTATCAAACGATTGTATTACAAATACTGAATCAATAACATCCGACCGTGCCTAACTCTCAGTAGCCAGCATTGTCTACTTTGAATATGTATGGACTATTTGTTACAGTTGGATGAAGTTGAAGACATTTCCTGTATGCGAAACTAGCTTTCCGCCCGCGTCTTCTTTCGCTTGAAAAAGTAGCTGTCATCAGTTCAATGTTTTTTAATTAAAGTTTAGATTCAAAACTATTAAAACAAATCTGTATTGTTGTTTATTTTCTTAAAAAATAATAATTAAAAAGCCATATGCTGCTAAAAATAATATGTCAGCTATGAAAATAATGTGTGGTGATCGGTTGAGAATAACACCACCCCATTTCTTTCCGTGGGTGTCGTAAGAGGCGACTAAGAAAACACAAATGAGACCTGCCTCCTATTAATCCACCCTAGCAACGACACCTCAATAGCATAGGAGTACTAGTGCCTTATTAGGAATTTTCTGGGTTAACTCGCTCCATCATCGACCTCATCTATGACCTTGGTAAAGATTGAGGTCAAGAGTTAACCCATCTTATAATAAAAAATTATAGTAAACAGTGGTAAGAACCCGTTATATTATGTGACTGTGAAAATGAAAGGGTACAACTTTCGTGATAGTCGTTAAGGTTCACAATTAGTGTGATGAGCTATTGTAAATAGCTCTTATTGACTACCACGAAAGTTATACCTTTTATTAAACACAGTCACATACGTTTAAAAATAGTGAAAATAACCGCGATAATCTTAAACAATTTATGAAAATAAACTTTAATATTCTAAAGTTTATTCTACCTCGGCGACGACGGCAAAAAAGTGGCTTTATAAAAATACAGAAGTGATGAGTGGCTGCTACGAAAACCATGAATGGACAAAAATATTGACTGTGCTGCTAAAAATATTGAGCCAACTTATTATTTTGGTAGCTAATTTCATTTTTTTTAATTACAAGATGGGTTAACTCTTGACCTCAACCTTGACCATAACGTCAAAGATGAGGTCGACGATGGAGCGAGTTAACCCAGAAAATGCCTATAAAGGGACTGGTACTCCCGCGCACCGACGGAATACAGCAAGCTGTTTGGCGTCGGACTTCGGTAGGAGGGTGGTCGCGAACCAGACGGTCCTTTACAGAGCCTACCACAGCACATGAGACCATAGGGCGACACCTCAGATTCAGAAAAAAAATTAAGTGTCGTTGCCTGGGATGGATTACTAGTAGGCAGGTCTCATTTGTATTTCCTTAGTCGCCTCTTACGACACCCACGGAAAGAGATGGGGTGGTGTTATTCTCAACCGATCACGACACGGCAAATCATTATTTTAAGGACCCAAATTTCACAATATCATTTTCTCTCGATTAAATCGACCCATAAAAAAGGGGGGCTACAATAGATTCCCTTTTTTATAGGGGTTATCATGGAACGTAAAGCCGATACCAATGCGTCGTGATCGATATTAGTTTCGTCATACAATGCTTCCGCACTAAGTGATTTTAACTGAAAGTGTAAAAAAGGTCTACTTAAATGTAGCAATGAATGGCATCTTTCATTGATTATCATTTGTGGTAGCCCCTCAGAACATTTGTTGAGTGTGTCTTCCAGTACATAAAACTTGCCCTGCCAGGCGTAAATTCATACTGATGGTTGTAAACATGAAAACTAAAATTAATTTTTTGTTCCAGGGATTCGGAAATGAGGAAATAACATGCAATCACGGCAAGCCACAGCGAGCGGGCGACACCAAATTGAATTAATTTATTAACAGACCTAATTAAAATGTGTTCATTAATTGGTATTACATTTGAATGAGAGAGAGGTACAGTACATACAGTGTAGAACGCGTGTAACAGAGCCAGAAAGCTGAGTCTGAAAATAGAACAGTTGAAAATAGACAAAAAATGTCGGGGCAGTCAGTCGGTGGGGAAAGCGCGGGCGCAACAGGCGCCGTCTGGTGGCACCAGCCATGGAAAGCAATGGCTGATCTCGCAGAAGCGGTAGACGATCTGATATGTAGCTTCGATTATATGGACACAGCCATGGATAACCTAGTGATGTTAATCTTCATTTGGATCCTTTTCTCCATCGTGCTCCTTGGCATCGCGAAATGGGCGTACGCACGTTTCAAAAAACCTATCGAAACGGACGCAAAGCCCGCACCGAAACCGACTGAAGAAGTGAAAAAATCGACAGCGAACGAAATAGTTTCTAGTGCGGACGCGATATTAGCTACTACTGCTAAAGTAAAGAGTGCCTCGTTCAACTATAAGCCGCCTTCGAAACCAGCTGGATTTGTCCCTGCTTCTCCTGCGAACAAAAGGAGACTAGGACGTATGAGCCCTGGTCCAGAACAGCTAAATACCTTGAAGAAACACCAGAGTTTGATTATTCCAACGTGTACAGGACCCGATGCGCCTAGTGTCCAGTGGGTGAATGATGTTCTGACTTGGTTATATAATGATTTAGTCGTTGTTCACGATTTAGTGCAACAATGGATTGTGTCTATGAATGAATTCGCCAAGAAATCCGTTGAAGAGGTAAGTCTATACCTTAATATTACTGAAAAGTCGATAATTTTCCCTTTCTTTAATGTAGCTCTGTCTCTTTTTAATGCGCTTAGCTCGGTGGTTAAATGCGTTCTGATACCAAAACAAGTGACGGTAGTCATGTATGTTTTTCTCTTTTAGTTATATAGTTTAGTCTCTTTCAGACATTTACCATATCGGATTTAGGTTAGGAATGGTTTACCAAAGGTATACCTAGTTTGTGTTAGCAGACATATTGAATACTTTCGTGATCTATATGTACTTACTAATATTATGGATAGATTTGATTGTTTGTTTGTTTGCATTGAATAGGCTCCGAAACTACTGGACCGATTTGAAAAATTCTTTCACCGTTAGAATCCTACAATAACCCCGATGAACATACATATGTAGGCTACATAAATTCCCAAGCTAGTTTAAAGTAAAGTGACAGCAAAGAGCCTCGTGGGAGTGTGTAAAAACATCTTACGTGTAAAGAAACAAATAATTCGCAAAAATAAAATTATAGCTCTCGACATTTACTGCCTTACCACAAATAATAAACCCGAAAAGACAATGTTTAAAATGGCTGTATGGACTGGACATAGATTCCTTTGCCTTTCCCGAAAGGGATAAATTAAACAACAACAAAATGACATATGTCAGTTTTGTGGCTATTATTTATTTGCGCTTAAAACTTTTTTAAATGCTTGAACTACATTTTGATCAAATTAAGTTAAGAACCATCGGTACTAGGTCAGCTTTTATAAAAAAAAAATTGAAATCGGTCCATTGGTGTAGGAGCTACGATGCCACAGACAGGCACACAGGAACATAGACATACAGATACACAAATACACACGAGGAACTTCTAACACCCCTTTTTTCTGTCGGGGGTTAAAAAAACAAATTACGAAGCCGCCCTCAATATGGTTCCATTCCCACACTAGATACCAAAGTTGATCAAACAATTTTTATAACAGTCTCATTGAAACATGCTACCTATATGTATACCGTACCAGTCCAACTGTCCAACGAATACAAGGCTATTTGCGGTCAGGAAACTATAGTTCCGCATATATATTTACATTGATTTACATTGAACGGGCCGCAACAACAAGTTTGTTTAACAAACCTAGTTTTGCAGTAAATATGAAAGGTTTTCTATGGAAAGAAGATGGTAACTAAGTTTTGACATTGGAAATGTCTTTTCGTTCGATAGGCTCCGATTTCACGATAAAGTGCGATTCTCTTATATCTCGGAGAGTTGTGAATATTGATAAAAAAGCTCAAAAAACGCGTATTCACGAGAGCTAAAAGGTGCAAAAAGAATTGTTCGAGAAAGTCAAAAACGAAAAAAGTTATGGCCGAAATAGTGGAAAAAAAAATCATTTTTTTCCGAATTTTTGATTTTGGCGCTCGATATTTTGGAAACGAAGAATGATATCAAAAATTTGTGAAAAACTCTCTGGACAGTTTAGTCAGCTACAATTTGAGCCTAAAACAAAGACGGGTTAAGGGTTTGCCCTGTAGCCTAACCTTTTTGAAAAAAGTCAAAAAGTCAGAACGACATTATTTTGAATTCCGTAGATTCATTTCCAATGTGCTCGAGGCGCGAAATCTGAATTTTTTCAACAGCGTTGTTGGTTTGTAATCGTAGGATTTATTTGTATGGAATGTTATAAAAACAAAACATAATTATGTCTTCGCAAAGAGTTGAACCCTGGCCTAAAAAGCCAACCTTCACCTTTATTTACTATTTGGCGTCGGATCTTAGTGATGTGATGATCATTCATCAAACACTAATCACTGTTTACAGAGTATATCTTTATAGATCCGAGTATGTCTAGATAAAGAGCAGCTATTCCAGTAATCCATGGCGCCTCAATGGTGGTGGAATGGGATATCATTTTATCCGGAAGCGCTCGTCGCTCAGTGGTGCTCGCTGATCTCAGTGAGGCTAAGCAACGTACACAAAGGAAGCAACCTGATGGGTGACCAGAGTGCCAATTTAGCACGAGCGTTTCTGTGTCCTGGCTGTTGTCGATTCACCACAGTCGTTAAAACCAAGTCAGAGCCATTCATATCAGCCTATTACAGTCCACTGCTGAACATAGGCCTCCCTCAAGGTGCGCCACTTTGCACGATCCTCCGCTGTTTTCATCCAGCCACTACCCGCTATCTTTTTTAGGTCATCTGACCATCTGGCTGGGGAGCGTCCTACACTACGTTTGCCAAGACGTGGTCTCCATTCGAGAATTGTCAGAGCCATTGTGCGATCTGAAAACTCTTGACACCAGGGTTAGCCAAGTTTGCCACACTGCTATACCTACACGAAAAGAAGAAGATTTTATCCGTTCAGGTGGCAAAATGTAGAACTACCTAAACCTCATAAATTTAATTTTGATGATAGCTACCATTAATGGCAGCGCCACTGCCAACAGAATGTTTGCAACTTAACGTTCGGTTGGCGGTGGCGCTGCTGCAGCTCGAGCACGATGGCGACAATCTCTTGTGGCGTGCCACTTACGACACCCACGGAAAGAGATGGGGTGGTGTTGTTCTCAACCGATCACCACACGGGGAATGAAATCGTAATAATTGTCATCCTGCCGCCATTGATTAGTGGAATAAACGCCCTGCACTGCAGTAAGCCTGCTGCAGGACTGCACTGCACATGAGCATACCGATCTGTTCTCTATCACTTTCTTAATTTGATACACTACACTGCAGTTTTTAACTCCCATCAAAAAAGAGGGTTGTTTTAAGTATGACATGTGTATCTTTATGTCTGAGTATCTGTGTGTCTGTCTGTGGCATCGTAGCTGCTAAAAGAATGGGCCGAAATCAACACGAATTTGACCGTGTGGTGATCGGTTGAGAATAACACCACCCCATCTCTTTCCGTGGGTGTCGTAAGAGGCGACTAAGGAAACACAAATGAGACCTGCCTCCTAGTAATCCATCCCAGGCAACGACACTTCATTTTTTTCTGAATCTGAGGTGTCGTCCTATGGTCTCATGCGGTGTGGTAGGCTCTGTAAAGGGCCGTCTGGTTCGCGACCACCCTCCTACCGAAATCCGACGCCAAACAGCTTGCTGTGTTCCGTCGGTGCGTGGGAGTACCAGTGCCTTTATAGGCATTTTCTGGGTTAACTCGCTCCATCGTCGACCTCATCTTTGACCTTATGGTCAAGATTGAGGTCAAGAGTTAACCCATCTTATAAAAAAAAAAAAAAACACTACACTGCAGTTTTTAACTCCCATCAAAAAAGGGGGTTGTTTTAAGTATGACATGTGTATCTTTATGTCTGAGTATCTGTGTGTCTGTCTGTGGCATCGTAGATCCTAAGCGAATGGGCCGAAATCAACACGGTTTTTTTTTTAAAGTTGACGTAAACATGATGGTGCTTAGCTATATTTGATCAGAATTGGTTGCCATTTAAGAGTTTTGGCCAGAAAAAGCAATGAAAAATGAGTAAAAATAAGCGAAATCCAGCTCGCGACCGCGACTCCCTCTTAAGGCGACTACATCACCCGATAAAGGCAGCACACATAGGAATAGTGCCATCTCCGTCTCTCAACAGGCCTGGGCCGGCAGTGCGAACAGTGTCGATACACGAAGTTTACGGACTACGAAAGCGTGCATGCGTAAAAACATGTTCGAAAGTTAGAAAAATGAGATTTATGGAAAGGTAACAGCTTAAATCGAAAAATGCGTTAACTAATTATCGAGAGTATTCAATCACGAACATTTTGATAGCAAATTGAAGTTCCTGTGTGCATTTTACTATCGTTTTTGCAGCTTAAAAGATACACAATATTGGTATTTAGAGGTGACTTTGTGAGCTTTTTCTATCGAACCAAAAGTGCTGAATCATGTTTTCAGCAAACTACTTATCTAGTTTATGTCCTGAATATTATCGTAGTATTTTTTTTCTTCGATTCAATGCAGTGCGTCATGCTTATCTACGCATCATAAAATCGTAATTTAGGTGCTGTAGTCGCCTTAATACTTACCGATTAGCATAATAAGGTGTTAGCGTCTTTGAATAAAAACTAGAAGTTCCCCAAAACCAGTTTAACGATAACTTGTACAGTCATAAAAGTAAGTCACGGCAATTCCACTCGTATTCTAACCGAATAAATACATTTTTATCACGTTTGCGGTGTTCTCGTCTGTACGGAGATAAAAACTGTTGATATTAAAATCCTTGAAATTCTTGTTTTGCATGTTACCGTGTTCATCATTACTATGCTTACTTTTTTTAATATAAAAAAATAGAATTTCCGATCTCCATACAATATGGATGTTGATAGTGTTTGATTTTATGAATTATTGTAAGTGAAACAAAATTATTGCTAGAAATTAATAAATTAATATCCGAAAACAGCATTAAAATCTACTATATAAAAATAAGTCAGGTTTTCCTTCCTGACGCTATGACTCCAGAACGCACGAACCGATTTCCACGGTTTTGCATTCGTTGGAAAGGTCTCGGGCTCCGTGAGGTTTATAGCAAAATTCCGTGAGGTTATAGGAGGAATTTGCTAATCTCCTGACTGAAACTCCGGGCTGTCTCGGTTTCATATAATTGATAGATAACATCTTTATTTACTTCTCGCATTACGAATTTTAATAGAGTTTACTGTAGTCGATCTTTTTACGGAGCCCCTACAAAGGCCTCGCGAATCACACTTTGAGAATGGCTGATCTAGGGGTAACGCACGCGCTACGACTGCGTTTCAATGAACATTTTGTTGCTAGTTTTCTTAACCCATTAATAAAGTCACGGTCGGTATACGTTCCGAGCTGTTGGTCGTGCGAGATTTCAATAATTCCGTGCCGAGCAGATGGGTACGTCTACGTGTCATAATAGGACAAATAATTTAGAGTTTTCTTAAGCGCACTCTTGTGATAATCGTGCAAAAGAAGCCGGGTAAAGGCGCCGGGCCGTTGGCTTTGGCACGATTATCACAAGAAACAGGCCCGGCAGCCTAGCCCGCTGGGTAAAGCCGCGGCTTTTTTATTATTTTTTATTATAAGATGGGTTAACTCTTGACCTCAATCTTGACCATAAAGGTCAAAGATGAGGTCGACGATGGAGCGAGTTAACCCAGAAAATGCCTATAAAGGCACTGGTACTCTCACGCATCGACGGAACACAGCAAGCTGTTTGGCGTCGGACTTCGGTAAGAGGGTGGTCGCGAGCCAGACGGCCCTTTACAGAGCCTACCACACCGCATGAGACCATAGGACGACACCTCTGGTGGCTTTGGTGTGAAGTGCGCTTTAAACAGTTTATGAATGACCAAATGTTCAAAGGCCCTTCTCAATTCAATTCTTTTAGAAATTGCGTCCACAAAATCGTTATTTTGCCAATGTCTGAGTATTTTAATTAAAATTAAAATATAGAATGGCGAAGTCGCCAATATCCAAGTATGGAAACCCTTTATGGGTCCGCTAGAACCTTGTCCGTGCACCACTAGCAGCAGCTCTAGCACGATAACGACAAACTCGCGCTCGGCTGACGCTGAAACTTCACTTTGATTGCGCGAGGGTCCCGCGCAAAGGCTTGCTCGCCCTATGACATTTTAACATAGGACCGTGGTGTTGTCGCGGCGCTGTCACTATCGTACTCGGCCTGCTGGTATCGATTTTGGAGTACTAAGACTATGGCCCCACACACCCTCAAGGCCCTTTTCAAAACGCATAATGTCACCATTACAATGTCAAACTCGTAATATTTTAATTTGACTTAGTAAGTTAATTTAACTGCCGTGTGGTGAATTTGTGATCGGTTGAGAATAACACCAACCCATCTCTTTCCGTGGGTGTCGTAAGAGGCGACTAAGGAAACACAAATGAGACCTGCCTCCTAGTAATACATCCCAGGCAACGACACTTCCTTTTTTTCTGAATCTGAGATTTCGTCTTATGGTCTCATGCGGTGTGGTAGGCTCTGTAAAGGGCCGTCTGGTTCGCGACCACCCGCCTACCGAAGTCCGACGCCAAACAGCTTGCTGTGTTACGTCGGTGCGTGGGAGTACCAGTGCCTTTATAGACATTTTCTGGGTTAACTCGCTCCATCGTCGACCTCATCTTTAACCTTTATAGTCAAGATTGAGGTCAAGAGTTAACCCATCTTATAATCTCTCGGTACTTTGTAAACTGCCCCATCTATTTCACATTCACGGACTAACAATGCGTTATGTTACCCCTGATTTTGCTGGGGTAACGTACAGAGGCCAGCGCATCAGGTTACTCCGTTTTCGTTGCAAAACCATTCTTATCGTAGCAGCATAGAATGCACGCGTTTGGTAAGCTAATGTGCGGCCCTCTGTACAATGCATTGTCGGCGTAACGTGAGTTTGTAATTGTGATATTCTCTCTCCTCTATCTATCTAGAATAGAATAGAATAGAATAGAATATTTATTAGTGTAATACAAACAAGTTATACATTTGCGGTTGTAGTTGCTTCTTAAAAAGACACATTGAATACTGCCTTTACAGGCGTGTACACTATTGGACAATGTGACAAATTATACAGATTTTCTTATCATTAAATGACACATAAATTAAATAATTATAACAATGTTAACAAATGAAATCAGTCAAAATCAATGATAATTAAGTAACACTATAAATAACAGAATGTCATCTAGTTTGCTATATTATATAATCATATTTATTTATTGTTATAACCTAACCTACTTAAAGCACTAAATAACCCAGAGCAATTATTTGCAGTCAAAATATTCCTGTAAATTGTAGAAGCAGTTCACGACCAGCCAATATTATAAAGAGGAAAGATTTGTTTTTTTGTATCTATATGTGTTCTTCTTCTTCTTATTGACTAGTGTGGAAAACTTGGCTAACCCTGGTGTCAGAATTTTCAAACCGCACAAAGACCTCTGACTTGGTTACCTATATATGTTAGTAAGAAATAAACTCAAAAACTACTGGACCGATTTCAACAATTCTTTCACCATTAGAATGCTACATTATCCCCTAGTAACATAGGCTTCATAATTTCCCCCAATTCCCACGGGAACGAAGTCCCACACGGAAAACTAGTTTTACAAACGCCCAAAAGGATATTTTTTTACAAACAAAACATAGAAACAAACATGCTTTCATTTTCATTATACAACTCCACCAATCGAATTACATCAACAAAAGGAGGCGAGTTAACTTTTTTGGAATTGTGCCAATAATAATTATTATGCCTGCCAACTGACATTAAGGAAGGTTATTGGCAGCAAAAATATCTATATATAAACCGTCCGTGTCAAACAGTGACTGATTGTACGAGGATGGACAAGGTTAAGGAATTTTATGAATGTGAAAACTTGAAACTGTAATTTGGCGGAATCACATATGGAAATGCCACATCCAACAAATTAAATTGAATAGAACTTGAAAAACTTGTGAAGCCAGCAAGCCGATGGGCTGTTTTCCAGTTGACAGCACGGCACCGGTAACCAAGGTACCAAAAATGTATGAAAAGGAATCATCGCCGTGCCGGTGCCGGCGTCGGTCAGTGGAAAAACCGGTCGTATGTTTTCATACATTTTTGCTTCCCGCCGTTGCCGGCGCCGGTGCCGTGCCGTTGCTGTGTCGTCAAGTGGTAAACCGTGAAAGCTTTTGCCATGGGCCTTTTTATAATTCGAACGGTGTGGTATACAGATATATAATAAATATAGTGGCTGTGAACCGCCCGCTCGCCCGGCACTTACCGTCAATTGCTCGCGGCGAGCGGGCGTGTCGCAGGCGCATTGCAAGTACTTGGTGTTTTATTTAAATATATATTTGACCTACATATTTATTGTCCCAGTAGTGAGAGACAGCACAAACTGGCGACGAGGATGGGATCGTGAGTTAAATAATAAAAAATGATCATTTTTTATATGTGTCACGACTACTTACAATATAAAGTAACCTGAAATTATCAGACGAAACTAGCATAACAATAAATAGTACCTATAAAAGCTGATACAAGGGGATGCCTTGTTCAGTTTTACTCAAACCAATTATTTATTACAAAAGGAGGAAAGGTACGTGCTTATTATACTCAATTGGTTACAGTGTTTGTTTATATAATAACGGTAATATTACACAAAAAATATGCACAATCAACTGAAATATTTTCAAACCCAACTGGAATTTTACTATTTACTAACGGTAATTAGGTACATAGATCCCGTAAGACTCGATTAAATTGAAATATTCGTACTGATAACAAAAGGTCAATAAAGCATAAAGAAGTAGTCGCAATTCAACTAATATATACCTAAAAAATGTTCCATTGTTGTATAGTTAGTATCAGCCAGTTTATAAGCAGGCATTGGTCTGAAATCACAATTTTATGTACCGAGTTTAACTAAATATTTTTCACTTTGTTGTTGCTGGTAGAACACAATATTAACAATGATTACTAATGATCAAGTATTAAGTAATTCCTTAATTTATGATAGGTTCTAATCGTAAAGTGGAAAAAAAAAAGAAATTACCATCAATAATTAATAATTTTTACCTTGGATTACAGTTTATACAGAAATTTAATATGTTTTTATTCTAGTTAAGTCTATTAAAAACAATATATTACTATTATACTTACATACGATTGCAGCGAAAGATCTATTTACTTACTAGAACTGGCAAATTCCTAACTATACATACAACAAGATGTGCCTGTATATATTAGCAAGTCGGAGTGTTGTAAACACAAATTAGCCGACAAAGAAAGTGCACCGTACAATTTATCGTATGGGAAAAGCCCATCAAGTTTACACTGACTGGCATCTTCACATGTTAAACAACATGTTTTGATTGCTAGTTTGTGCAAGTGATAGGTAGTTCCAATTAAATTCATACCGAGCGTTTGCTTCCATTTTAAAAATAGTATTACCCAGTAAGTTCTTAATTTTTTAAATTGTATAGAAAAGCTTGACGCGTATTTCTGGCCACAAAGTTTCCTCTAAGATAGACATTGGTTCAGGCTTATGAAGCAAGAACCCGAGGAGAAGTTTCAAAAAAATCCTGGTTAGGTTGCGTAATCAGAGCTCTAAATGTAATTTCGCGCGAAAAGAAGATGATCCCATGGATCAAATAGTTGAGAAGTGTAGTTCGTCGAACCTCAGATAGATAATTTTGAGTTACAATAGACAAAATAATTGTGGAAGCAAACTCGGTTGAGACTGTCGAAAGACAATTAAAAGGATTTCAAGGAAGGAAAAGCCTTGATGGGAACAAAATTGGAACTAGACCGAAAAAAGACGGTATACGGTGTACTAGATCGAAAGTTCTTATCACGACAGTGACTATGAAAGATGCCCTGCAAAATATAAAATTTGTACAAAATGCGGGTTTAAAGGCCATTGCTGAAATCAATGGCAGACTAAGCAAAATAAAAACAAAAAAAAGGGATACTTAACAAAAAATAAAAAATAAAGGCAAATCTTAACTCTAATAAATCCAAGGATGTAAAAATAATGAAACCAAATGATCAACCTAAAGAAACTAAACAACCAAGTAATAAAAAAAAAGAAGAACCAAATACACCATCCACACATAAAGTAAACTATGTGTTTCATAAAGATAGTCGATGACGCAAAAATATCATGTCAAATTGGGGTTGTCAAGGTGGACATGCTCATTGATTCTCTGGTACCAAAACCAACATAATCGACGATAAAACTTGGGAATATTTAAAGTCAATCGGTGTTGTTGCGTCAAATCAACAAAAGGGTTTGGACCCCGTTCCACTAAATTTTACGTCATAAAAATGGCACTCGGTGGGCAAAGAAACGGCTATGAAGCTCAATATGCTCAAATTAGGGGTGAGTATAAATTCTATAGACACACACATACATACATGCTCACGTCTAGAATCTCTAACAGGGTAGGCAGAGCTTCACTGGTTCTAGCACCACTAGACGCCACGTTTGACACCTAATATTAGCATAAAGTTAATCTTCATAATTTTATATCCACATCATAAGTATTCCGTACGCCGACAGCAAATAATTGTATTATTGAGGCTGCGATCCTGGTGTTCTGGGGGGCTTTAACGAGCTGTGATCGTACACTTTCTATGCTATCTATAACTAATCTTCTCCTATGACTAATAGCAGGCCGATTACGATAGTGACAGCACCGCGATAACTCCGCGGTCCTAAGTCAAAATGTCAACATTGACAACGCATAAGACGAGCAATCCTTTGCGCGTGGACCCTCGCGCAATCAAAGTGAAGTTTCAGCGTGAGCCGAGCGCGAGTTCGTTGTTATCATGCTAGAGCTGCTCGTCGATGTAAATAAAATAGGTGTATAAAATATGTCATATATCAAAACCGCTAGTGGTTATATTCTCTTTGCACATAAACAGAGAAAAAATAAGAAAAATCATGAACATTTTGTGTGTTCTTCTAAATACTCATTTGATATCGATTTGATACGTAGTACTTTGTTTGTGTAAAAAAAAATTCCGCTGAAGTAAACATTCGCCATAAAATAAAACATAAATTGCGGCGTATGCTGCTCGTGTTTAAGCATTTTGGCGGTTATTCAACTGGTAACATAAGCTAAATTTATATATTTTTTATCTAGTAAATCAATCATAACAATTTTTGTAACTACATATTAAGCATTAATTCATTCTTGCTGGTTGACGCAAGGACCCAGGTTGAGTTTTCTTCACCGATATTACTACCGTTCTTTCGTGTTAAAAATATCACTGAATTGACAAATACCCTGTGTCCGAGTTCTCGCTAGAAAATGCGAGTTTGGACTATGTCCTACCATTTTTCACCATACTTATTTAGTTAAACATACTAGCGAATAGCCAAGTTGATTAAAGAACCAGTCTCGTAACTGGAAGGTTGCAGGTTCGAATCTATGTTCGGTTCTGTACCACAAAATTCATCTCTTCATATTTATTTACGGGTTTCTCATTAGTTGTCGCTTGCTTAAGCGTGAAGGAAAACATCATGATGATTTCTATCGTGGAACTAAAATCGTTATACCGGTCGAGCTACGTAAACAGTTGCTACCATCGGCTCATGAAGGTCACCCGGGCATCGTTGCCATGAAGGGTAGATTGCGGACTAAGGTTTGGTAGCGTAAAATAGATAAAGAACACGGTAGAAAGTTGCAAGAGCTGCACCTTAGCAAACTCAAACTCAATAATCTTTATTTTATGGAACATTCAAGATGTTACTTAAAATAAGTCAAAATTACATTAAATACATATAAACATACATTGAAGGATTGAAATACATACATTCATATTCGTTTTTTTTGACCCTACTGCCTCTACGCTATTTGCAAAGGTGCATTCTTCCCCAGAGAAGAAAAGGCAGGAAACTCTTGAGGGTTGCTCTTTTTAATAGCATTACAAGTTTTCTTATTTTATTTGTTTGTTTGTTAAATAATCAGAAATTCTGTAATAGCTTTTTTTTGAAATTTTTTGTTTAATTACTGTCTTGAATTTGTCCGAAAGTAAATTTTAAATACACATAGAAATCTTATTATGGAAACATATACATCGACCAATAAAAGAATTCGTGACCTTATGGTGACGACTGTCTAGTACATCCAGTTTATGCTTAGTCCTAGTATTTACATTTTCTTATGACATTTTAGTATTGTGAAATTATCTTGGAAAATGTATAATTCAATAATCTTAATTTCATGACATTGTGCAATGTGTGTAAGTGCAATTGTAAAGGTTTAGATAGATAAATAATTTATGTCACTGTTATAATGAATAAGTAACCAAAATGACATTTGCATGCTGATTTTTCATTAGCAAAACATGTTTGTACTGACATTTCTTTTTATCTTTTTATAATAAAATAATGATTTGATTTGATCCTCAAGGCTAGGCATTCCAATAAGTTTGACTTCAGACAATAGACAGCAATTAATTAACGAAGAGTTTAAGTCCTTCTGCTCAGAGTTTAGCATTCAACCTTACAATTCCATACTGGCCGCAGCAGGACGGTGACGTCGAGCGGCAAACCCGAGACATCATAAAACCGTTAAAAATCAGCCAATGCCAGAAGTCTGATTGGAAGGAGCATCTCTTAAGCTACCTCATGATGTACAATAGCACGCCGCATAGCACGCCGGGAAAGACCCCTTCTGAATTGTTTCTTAACAGACAGTTTAGAGACAAAATGATGAAAGAAAAGGGGAAGAATAAGGAAGATAGGAAAAGAAGAGCGAAGGATAGCGACATTGAAGTAGGCGAGAAGGTTTACATAAAAAATATGATTAAAGAAAAAATGGAGGAGACGTAAATATAAGGAATAACGAAATTCGACAAGAGTTAAGAATAAAAATAATACATTTAAAAAAAGGTTGAAGGACAGTGGAAGATTCAAAACGAGAAAGAGATTGGAAATGACAGTAGGTCAATATTGGAAACAGACGAAATTTAATTGTGTTGAAACTGTTGGAATGTACCTATACTGATTGACTGATTCGTTGTATTGTATAGTCCTTAGAATGTAAGTTATTTTCAGTTTCTTGATTGTTTTTGATCTGTAATAATTTGTAAAATTCGTCTAACCAGATAATGTATTTATTTCTAATAGACTTAGTTCGAATAGTTTATTTAAAATAATTGAAAAGGAGAGATGTGGTATACAGATATATAATAAATATAGTGGCTGTGAACCGCCCGCTCGCCCGGCACTTACCGTCAATTGCTCGCGGCGAGCGGGCGGCGTGTCGCAGGCGCATTGCAAGTACTTGGTGTTTTATTTAAATATATATTTGACCTACATATTTACTGTCCCAGTAGTGAGAGACAGCACAAACGGCATGGCACGGCATGACAGAATTTGAATAGAATAGAATAGAATAGAAAAAATCTTTATTTTATAGGACATTCAGGATGTCACTTAAAACAAGTCAAGATTACAATGAAATACATACAAACATACATTAAATAATTTAAATACATACATACGCATTCGTTCTTTTGATCCTACTGACTCTTTGTATTACCATTGCCTTCAATGTTCCCAGATTCTAGTATCACTAGTGCATTGGAGGCAATGTTAGGTAATACTATTTTGCCGTACCGTTTTCGTATTATAAATAGGCCCAATTAAAAGATTGCCTTTTTAGGTTCGGTTAGGTTAGGTTGCATATTAATATTACAAAAAAGTCCGTCATTGTGAAAAATTGGGGCACTTCACAAAGCACCGAAAGTTTATAATCTTACTAAGTCCAATTACAATATAACGGGTTTGACAATGTTACGGTGATATAGATAATGCCTCTTCTGTCCTAAATACCTACCATAGTTTGTTCGTTAGTTTGTAAGTGCTGTGCAATAGATAAACAAAACCACCAGATAATGGCTTCTTTGGATGTGTTTACGTAATGGGGCCTATTATACAGCATGTAATAAAATCTTAATGACCTTAGCAAAAACTTAAACCCATTCAGACAATAATTCTGAATGAATTTTTCCTTCCGATAAATTTTCACAGTTTTTAATGCGAAAGTAATTAGTCACGGTTAAACTACTGAACCGATTTTGATGAATCAGAAATAGGTTAGACCTTGAGAAAGGACATAGTCTACATTTTTTCCCACAGCTGGGCACGATATAACCTAAAGAACACGCGGGCGGAGCCACAGGCGGAAAGCTAGTAAAAAATAAAAATATTTGAATATTTTTCCCTCCCTTTATATATTGTAATACCAAAATTGATTTGAATACACTCAATTTTGCGTTGAAAATAATAATAACAGCGTAAAACGTGTCGCATTCTGATAAGGATATGCGGCGAGGGGGCCACGCGCGCGGGGCGCGGTTTCGCGATACATTGCGTAGAGCTAAATAGGTAAATAACAAGAATAAATCCCAAAATGCCTGAAATGTGAAATGACTGATTTTTGAAACGTCTGAAAAAAAAACATGGCCGGTGATATGGGGCCATCCGTAAATTACGTCACACGAATTTATTTTTGACCCCCTTCCCCTCCTTGTCACAGCTGGTCACACTTGTAAGACTCCCCCCTCCCTAGCGTGACGTCACATGTTTTGCATATTTTCAATTTTTTGTAATTTTCTAATAAAAGCAGTACTTAGTATAGTTGGTTTTTTTGGAGAACTCAAAACTCATGGTCTCAAACCAAGTAAAAACGTAAAAAGAGTGCTTGGGACTGAGGAGGTTAAGTTTGTCGTTAATAGTTAACATGTTTTGATACTCATAACACATTTTGAAATGTAACGTCACGAAACTTATGACCCCTCCCACCCCCTTGTCACACAATGTCACACTTTGTCAACCCCCTCTCCTCCCCTTAACGTGTGACGTAATTTATGGATGGTCCCTATACAGTCAACGGCATTTTCCCAATGGATAGTAAACTCTAACACTTGGAGATAAAATTGAAAATCGATTGAAGAAATTTGACAGTTTTGGATAGCATGATGTGCTGTTGACCCTGTACAGTCACGAGCAATATCATAGAAATACCCTTAAAATTTTAGTTTTTGTAGACTAAAACCATAGAGATCTAGAGAGATGCTTAAAAGAACGAATATGTATGTATTTAAATCCTTTGATGTATGTTTCTATGTATTCACGGCCGGTTTGGTCGAGTGGTAGTGACGCTGCCTCTTGATCGGCGGGTCCTGGGTTCGATCCCCAGTCGGGGCAAACATTTGTGTAAAAAGCAGATGTTTGTTCTCGGGTCATGGGTGTTTGTGTTTGTCTTTATGTGTGTTCCGAGGGACCCACGACACAAGGGAAACCTTAGTGTGGGTCTTTGAGTGTGTAGCGTTTATTTATTTAATGCAGTTTTAACTTATTTTAAGTAACATCCTAAATGTTCTATGAAATAAATATATGTATTTTGAACTAAGTAGTCCGCTCGGGACTTCGTTCCCTTGGGAATTCAGGAAAATGATGTAGCTATGTTACTCAGGGCTGATGTAGCATCCTAATGGTGGAAGAATTTTTGAAATCGGTCCAGTAGTTTTTGAGTTTATTTCAAACATATTATATAGATACAAAAATACAAATCTTTCCTCTTTATAATATTTGTATAGATAGATAGAGAACTGAACAACTTTCCCCAGGGAACATAGGACGAAATATGAAAAAAATGTCGCCTCTATACATATTGGAAGGCGAAATTTTTTTAGATAATTTCATACAGGTTCCTTGGGGAAAGTTGTTCAGTTTCATGGTGAGATTAACCCCATAAAGTTTCGCTTACTAATTTAAAATCACTCCATATCACATCACAGTCATAGAATGTAAAATGTAAAATCTGTAAGAGGAGTATTGTAAAATCTGACAATACACGTCAAAACGTGACAAAGGTTCCCAAGAAGTCGGAATTTGAGTGACGTAATATATGTAAACCCCTAAGCACCCGGCTTAATTTAAGGCGACACTAGTCATCCAGACGGCTTTGTTTACTCAGTTAACATTTTTTTGGGATTCCTCCCATTACAGTTGAAACTCGGATAACATTTTCTTACTCGCCAATTCTCCTTCTTCTTATCGTGTAGGTATAGTCAATGTGGCGAACTTGGCTAACCCTGGTGTCAGAATTTACAAACCGCACAATGGCTTCTGACTTGGTTTTAACGACTGTAGTCAATCGACAGCAGCCGAGACCGACAGCTTAACGTGTCCTCCGAAGCACGGAAACGCTCGTGATAAACGGCCAAATTGGTCACCCATCAGGTTCCCTGCCTCTGTGTACGTTGCTTAACCACTCGCCAATTTATAGATACTTTTTATTCCCCCGATATTCATCACTTATAACTTTTAAATTGCTGACCAATTGATTAAATATAGCATAGAACCGCCAACCCGCATCCGGGCCAGCGTGGTGGACTATGGCCTAAATCCCCTTCGTGTTTCGAAGGGAGGCCCGTGCCCCTCGGTGGGGACGTATATGGGCTGGTAAAAAAAAAAGATTTGAACCATTTCGATTGCGTCAGCTTTCAAATAAAAAAAAACCCGTCGAAATCGGTCACACAGAAATACAAAAACACCAGATACATTTGTCAAACTTATAACACCCCTTTTTTGTGGGGGTTAAAAATAGGGGTTCTGAAGATTTAGCGATCCGTTTGCGAAATATTTTACTTTGAAGTAATTATTTTTATGACTCAAGTATGTTGACCTCATGTTAACCAGCTTAACTGTTATTTTTAAAATGTGAAAAAGTTAAAAGGAAAACTATCCTCCGAAAAAATCCTAGAAAATTCTTTAAAAGCTGTATTTTTTTCTAAATCGAAATGAATAATTATGTTTATTTTAGATTAAGTGTAACAAGGTATTAAATACAGTACACCTTTCTTTCGGTGTAAAAGAATTTATACAGGGCTTTAGGTATCTCTCTTTCAACCTCTCGGGTGGTTAATCAGTCCTTGAAACTGAACAATTTCCCCAAGGAACATAGGTCGAAAGATGAAATTAAAAATTTTTTAGTTCCCTTACAAACTTCATCAGCATATAGCGCATTTTGTATGGGAGATCAAATTTTTTTTTTCGTATTTTGACCTGTGTTCTTCGGGGAAGTAGTTCAGTTTCATGGACTGATTAACCCCCAAGAGGTTGAAAGAGAGATACCTAAAGCCCTGTATACTATCTAGCTTTCCGCCCGCGGCTCCGCCCGCATAGCTACCTACAGGTTATATCGTTCCCAACTGTGGGATAAAATTTAGCCTATGTCCTTTCCCGGGCTCTAACTTATCTATCTCTGTACCAAATTTCATCAAAATCGGTTCAGTAGTTTAGGCGTGAAAGACGGACAGACAGACAGAGTTACTTTCGCATTTATAATATTAGTAGGGATTAGGTGACGTTGTGTCATAGGGTGCAGCTCAGCATAGGGTCTGCGCTAAATGGTATTCTGCTATGATGTTTCTAGTCGTAATCAGCAACGTCCCCACCGAGGGGCACGGGCCTCCCTTCGAAACACGAAGGGGTTACTGTATTCACCACGCTGGCCCGATGCGGGTTGGTGGATGTTTCTAGTAATCTCTAGTAGGAAGTCTAGTAGTCTTTCTAGTAGTCTGGATAATCTACTTACTTATTGCTAATTTGGTTTCAGCAAGGCATCGGCGTAGAGCTGGTCCGCGCGCTTGACGCTCACCCTCCTACCATCAGCAATATCTTCGCAGAATGTGACTCCAAAGACGATGTGGTATGTCATTTTTAACTATAAAGCAGTGAATTTAATTAAAATTGGTTCAACAGTTTAAGAAAAATACAAAGGTATCCCCCAGAGAGTGGGGATCCGCAAATCGGTCATCAAATTTTTTTTGTTATCAGCCACGGGCCTCCCTTCGAAACATGCCCAATGCGGGTTGTTCGAAATGAATTTTCTTGGACAGGCGGGTTTCATCACGATGTTTTCCTTCACCCTTGAGCAAATGATAACTAGAAAGCCGTGCATAAATCCGAAAAGACGAATTTAGTGGCACAGGCCCGCACCAGAATTTAAACCCGCAACCTTCGGATTACAAGTCTGGCTCATTTACCACTGGGCTATCACCGGTCATCTAATTAAGACAACAAAATCCCTATTAAAATTTAAGTACTAACAATAGTTTTAAGTATTGTAGGTACTAACACAAATGGATCCAGGAGGTTAACCAATTTAGGACCTAAACAAGCCTGCAACGCTTATTCGTACCATGATGGCTTATAAGCGATTCAATTTTGGCGCTGTTGCGATTCAAAGGCAGTCCAGCGACAATTTATGTAGACATTTAAAATGGACCATAGACAACCGAGCAGTTCAAAAGCAGCACCATCATGGTACCATTTTAAAAAACATTCCAATTGCGAAGCAGTTCAAAGTTGGATCCTAAACAGAAATGCTTTTAAACGATCGTGGTAGGTACCCTGTTGTCCGAAAATAAACATTTTTATTTTTATTCATTCCACCCATTATCTAAGTATATAAAAGGAGAAACTGACTGACTGACTGACTGACTGACTGACTGACTGACATATCAACGCACAGCCTAAACGGCTAAACGTAGGCACTTTGGAAGGGACGTAGGTTAGGTACCGTAGAGGTGCACTAAGAAAGGAATTCCCGAAATTCCCACGGGAACGGGAATTAGCGGGAAAATCTTTTTGTATGAAAAATCTAAACCGCTTAAGTTAGACGCTTGAAATTTGGCATGCAGGTACCTTAGTAAACTTAAAGCTTAGCTGCAACAGGATATTGCAAAATTCCCACGGGAACGGGAGTTAGTGGGAAAAACTTTTGTATGTAAAAATCTAAATCTTAAACTAAATCAATATTTATGGACCGTCAATAAAGTGTAATCTGTTCAAAAGAATTTACACGCAAACGAAGTTGCGGGCATCAGCTAGTACTTTATAAATTTTCTTTTGCTGAGTTCTTTCTTACGACTTACACACAGCAGCATTTTAGGTTACCCATTTGCACTACGAAAGCCGACGCTATTACAAGCGAGATAAGGGTGACGACAAGGTCAACATGTATAGCCTGATGAATTCTAAAGTGTACAGAGATTCGCATTTCAAGTTACCCTTGAGTGCACTCTGTGTTGGGGTAACTGTGCTGGTCTCTGTACCTGCGCAGAACGCGAACAGCAATACATATGTTATATTTTACATAAAAATGTTTTACAATACCATTGGTTTATATGTTTGCCATTTAGAAGTGCACACAACACAATAAAATAAATCAGATAATATAGCTTGATAGTACTAATGAGTAACTCTAAAATAAATAAAATCAACTTTCAAACAAAAATAACCGCATCGAAATCGACCCATTTGTTTAGTAGCTACGATTCCACAGATTTATAACACCCCTATTTTTTTGCCGAGGGTTAAAAACAGGAAGGAAATGGTAAAATATTGATATGAAAGAAAATAAAAACAGAAAAATAGAAAAAAGAAATCAAGGGGACACCCGGATTTGAACCGGGGACCTACCGATCTGCAGTCGGTTGCTCTACCACTGAGCTATATCCCCTGATACTAAATAGCTTGAAAAACCGATACGTATTCTAATGAAACAAATGAGAATCACATTATGCAATTGATAGTGTCCAATATAAAATGAACCTTTTGGTAAAAGTAAAAATGTATCTTGTCAAGTACCGACAAAGGTCTTTTTATAATGGAAAATTAATTGAAAATCGATAAGAATTAGTGCTGTGTGATTCGACTCAGACTCTGATTTATACTTGAGTAGCAGTCGTCTTTGTCAATTTGATAGTGAGAGAAAGAGACAA
Organism: Aproaerema taeniolella; assembly: GCA_949987775.1. NCBI lineage: Eukaryota > Metazoa > Arthropoda > Insecta > Lepidoptera > Gelechiidae > Aproaerema > Aproaerema taeniolella. The sequence goes on from OX465265.1 coordinate 4,019,452, forward strand.
TCAATACTTAAGTATAGACCAAGACTCGAGTCTCCTCCTGTAATACAGGCCTTACTGCTTCGCGAGGGCACCACGCAAAGGCTTGCTCGCTGGTGTTGTTATTTCGAAAAAAAAAATGTCATTTGACCGCGTCGCCGTTTTCACATTTTGCTTGAACTGCAGCAGCTCGAACAGCACCAGCAGCACGATGACGACAAACTCGCGCGTCGTGCCACTAGGCTGACGCTGAAATTTCACTTTGATTGCGCGAGGGCCCCGCGCAAAGGCTTGCTCACCCTCTGGCGTTGTCAATATTGAAATTTCGCCATCGTACTCGAGCTGAAGCTTTCAATAAACAATATTCGTTACACGCAGATTGTTTTCAAAGTCAAGTACATCATTGTATCGTGAGTTCATAATTACAATGTTATTACAAAGAAAGAACATACACGAACCACGTCGGGGCACTGTAACAATGTTCAATATTCTTAACTATAATAGAATAATAACAAAAAATTAAACTGTTTTCCATCCATTGATTAACTTGTCCGGTTAACAAATTCAATAGGTAGGAACTTCAACCTTTAATAAGTGAATAAAACTTTATATGTTTATACAGGGCTTTAGGTAAATCTCTTTTAACCTCTCGGGTGGTTAATCAGTCCATAAAACTGAACATCTTCCCCAAGGAACATAGGTCAAAATACGAAAACAAAATTTTGATCTCCCATACAAAATGCGCTACATACTGATGAAGTAGGTATGGGAACTCAAAATTTTTTTTTCGTATCTTGACCTATATATTCCTTGGGGAAGTTGTTGAGTTTCATGGACTGATTAACCACCCGAGAGTTTGAAAGAGATTTACCTAAAGCCCTGTATATGGATGTAGAAAATGTCTTAGTAAGATTATTTAGGACTAGCATCCCGCTCGGGACTTCGTTCCCGTGGGAATTCGGGAAAATTATGTAGCCTATGTTACTCAGGGTACGTTAGTACTATTATTAATTCTGTACTCAGGGATAATGTAACATCCTATGTGAAAGAATTTTTGAAATCAGTCCAGTAGTTTCGGAGCTTTTTTAGGGTTCCGTAGTAATCTACGAACCCTTATAGTTTCGCCATGTCCGTCTGTCCGTCTGTCCGTCTGTCCGCAGGTTTCCTAAGAAACCCTTGGTACTACAGAGCTGAAACTAAGCATGATTATACATATGAATCACGCCGACAGAACTGTAGAGTAAAATCTTGGAAAAAAAATTTTTTTCGGGTGTCTCCCATAGACGTGAAAGGGCGATGAATTTTTTTTTCTCGCCAATATCATTGAGTGGAGTGTCATAGGATAGCATTTTAAAAGATAGAAGGGGTTTACTAAGAACGTTTTTCGATTCAGCACTCCGTTTGCGAAAAATAAATTTTTAAAGTGAAATTTTTTGTCAAACACAAGTGTCCCCCCCCCTATACCTGCTAAACGGTTGTTTCTAAAAATGTGAAAAAATTCACGTTGGTAGAATATACAACGAAATTTAAAGGAAAACTATCACACATAAGTTGGTCCTTCAAGTTTGCAAGTAATAGTCGACCAAGTGCCAAACACTGTTGGGATTAATAAGAATATATTTGAACCATGCTGCTACGGAACCCTACAATACGCGTGGCTCGACACGCTCTTGGCCGGTTTTGTTACATACAAAAATACAAATCTTTCCTCTTTATAATATTAGTATAGATTAAATTTTGATTTACTAATTACTACTTAATAATGCATCTTCGCCCTTGTACTTGATTGTGGTCAAGAGCAAACCCATTATTTTTTTATTATATTTTTACCAGCCCATATACGTCCCCACCGAGGGGCACGGGCCTCCCTTCGAAACACGAAGGGGATTTAGGCCATAGTCCACCACGCTGGCCCGGATGCGGGTTTTTTGGTTCTAAGCTATATTTAATCAAAAGGTCAGCAAAAAGTTATAAGTGATGAATATCGGGGGAATAAAAAGTATCCATAAATTGGCGAGTGGTTAAGCAACGTACACAGAGGCAGGGAACCTGATGGGTGACCAATTTGGCCATTTATCACGAGTGTTTTCGTGCTTAGGAGGACACGTTAAGCTGTCGGTCTCGGCTGCTGTCGATTGACTACCAAACACGAAGGGGATTTAGGCCATAGTCCACAACGCTGCGCTGGCCCAATGCGGGTTGGTGGATCCCTCATCTTTCGAAAATTAATTTTCTTGGACGGGCGGGTTTCATCACGATGTTTTCCTTCACCGTTGAGCAAGTGATAATTAGAAATCCGTACATAAATCCGAAAAGACGAATTCAGTAGTACAGGCCTGGATTTGAACCCGCTACCTTCCGATTACAAGTCTGACTCATTACCAACGGCTATCACGGTTTGACAAAAAAGTACTTACTTACTTAATTTATATTTTTAAAGTTTTTTCATTTCTTTTTTGATATGAAATATTTAAAAGTAATGAAAACATAATGTATGAAAAAAAATTGAAAAACGGCTTAAAGTTTGTGACGATGATGGATGGAAAAAAGATGTTTGTTTGTTACTTTTCACGTGAAAACAACTGAACGGAGTTTGATGAAACGTTGCAGTAAATAGCTAAGAGATCAGTAGCTCAAGCACAACGTGAAAACAACGCGGTCAAATGTCAAAAAACTGTCGGACTGACAACGCGGTACCCTCGCGCAAAGGTTTGCTCACATGATGTGAAGTTTCGCCGTCATCTAAGGGGGCGTCCATTATATACGTAAGGTGTTTTTGGCGATTTTTCGAACCCCCCACCCCCTCTTATGAGATGTCGTGAGATTTGGCTCGACAGCCCCCGTCCCCCTTTTATCTCACGTGAGTTTTATGAAAATGCTTAGTTTTAGTGTAAATACGTTAATTGGTAATTTATTTAGAAAACTTGCATAATTTGCCTAATTATTTTTAAACTTTTAATAATCGAACAATAAAAAGCCGCTATGATTTATCAACTTAAATTTGAAAAAAAAAGATTGTTCTAATTCAGTCCACGGGAACTCAGAGTGGCTCTGGAACAACATGGTTTAGTTGGTTTAACTTAGCTTTCCCACAATTTAACACTATTTCTTTTGGGTAAAATATTACGTGATATTTGTTGAGACCCCCCCCTCTCCCCCACGTGAGATTGAGTGAGATCTGGCCCGACCCCCTCCCCCCCCAAAACGCCTCACGTAATTAATGGACGCCCCCTAAGTGGCGTGACGCGCGAATTTGTCGCGGACTGTGCTTGCTATGCAGAATACACTAGTCTACACCAATGTAATATTGAAAAGGGGAAAGATTTGTATTTTTGTGTATGTAACGAATAAACTCAAAAAATACTGGACCGATTTCAAAAATTCTTTCACCATTAGAATGCTACATACCTGAATGCTGATACAGGCTACACAATTTTCCCGAATCGCCACCGGAACGAAGTCCCGGGCGGAAAGCTAGTAGTGTAATATTTTAAGTAACATACTGAATGTTTTATGAAATTAAGCTATTTTTGACTTTGAGTTTGTATGAGGACTGAAGTTTCTTTTTTTAATATTTTCAGACCATAACCTGTGATTGTGATGCCACGCCTGCCTTCCAGCTGAAGGCATTCAGTCAGCGAGGGGAGAAGGTAGAGGTCTCCCACTACAGAGTTAATGTTAACAGGTGAGGCTGTGTTCAATGATTTTGGATTTTTTAAATTTTTACTACGAGATGCGTTAACTCTTGATTAATCTTGACCAAGGTTATAGATGAGTTCGACAATGAAGCGAGCTAACCCAGAAAATGCAAATTAAGGCACTGGTACTCCCACGCACCGACGGAACACAGCAAGCTGTTTGGTGGTCGCGAACCAGACGGCCCTTCACAAAGCCTACCATACCGCATGAGACCATAGGACGCCACCTCAGATTCAGAACAAACTGAGGTGTCGTTTGATTAGGATTACATGATTACATGCCTAAGATGGATTACTAGGATGCAGGTCTCATTTGTGTTTCCTTAGTCGCCTCTTACGACACCCACGGTTATTCTCAACCGATTACCACACGGCGGATCCTTTTGCTTTGGAGGGGCGTGGTGAACTTTGGTTTGATTTGAACCGTAACCTTCCGGTAACAAGCAGTGGCGTAGCTACCGGAGGATTTGACGGAGTAGCGCCCCGGGGCCCCAAGAATGTGGGAGAAATTTTCACTAGTTCAATTATACAAACTATAAATTGAACTAGTGAAAATGTCTCCCACGTTCGGAATTTAAATAAACCGCCGTGTGGTGGTCGGTTGAGAATAACACCTTCCCATCTCTTTCCGTGGATGTCGTAAGAGGCGACTAAGGAAACACAAATGAGACCTGCCTCCTAGTAATCCATCCCAGGCAACGACACTTAATTTTTTTCTGAATCTGAGGTATCGTCCTATGGTCTCGTGCGGTGTGGCAGGCTCTGTAAAGGGCCGTCTGGTTCGCGACCACTCCTACCGAAGTCCGACGCCAAACAGCTTGCTGTGTTCCGTCGGTGCGTTGGAGAACCAGTGCCTTTATAGGCATTTCCTGGGTTAACTCGCTCCATCGTCGACCTCATCTTTGACCTTTATGGTCAAGGTTGAGGTCAAGAAAAACACATCTAATAATAATTAAAAAAAAAACAGATTCCATTTGTAATAATGGAAACTTATTTGAAAAAATACAGGAGAATTCCCAACAAGTCTTGAACATCTTTGTGGATTACGAGTATTAGATGTACTTCTTATGAGCTCATTCCGCCTGCCCCATTCTTCTATCGGACGTCCAGGCGCACCGCGGTGTACCATCCCTATCTTGTTGATATCCCACGGATTCGCACTGAGCGCTTTTCATCATCTTTCGTATTGCGCACTGCTAGGGAATGGAATTCCCTGCCTGCGTCTGTATTTCCGAGTTCATATAACCCGAATCTCTTTAAAGTTCGAGTGAATAGGCTTCTTCTGGGTGAGCTTGCTACATCCTCGACCGCATCTTAGACCTTGGGCTAGATTGTAGTCAAGAGCAAACCCTTCATTAATAAAAAAAATACGACAAAACTGGAGTACGTCGAATTCAGAACGCGACGCATACGGAACAAACTATTTTAAATAGTTTGGTTGGGGCCCTAGTTAATTTTTTGCCCCAGGGCCTTTGGTTACCTAACTACGCTACTGGTTTCAAGTCTGCTTCATTACCTACTGGTCCCCGATTCTGTAACTTCTGTTGTGTCTCGATGGAATGGTCGCCATTTTATCCGTTCTGCAGGCCGAGTACGATAGTGACAGCGCCGCGACAACACCGCGGTCCTATGTCAAAATGTCAACATTGACAACGCCATAGGGCGAGCAAGCCTTTGCGCGGGACCCTCGCGCAATCAAAGTGAAGTTTCAGCGTGAGCCGAGCGCGAGTTTGTCGTCATCGTGCTAGAGCTGCAGATGGCGAAATGAGAACTATTCTTTCATACATTTAATGACGGTTGCTTTGACTGGTGGCGCCAACGCCAACTGAATTTCCAGTTGCTAGGTAGTTTGCTACTTTTTTACGTTCGGTTGGCGGTGGCGCTGCTGGTCGGGGTGGTTGTCAGCAAGTATATGAAATTTGGATAGTAGGTACTGTTCTGTTCTGGGGGCAAATGAGTAAAAGACGTAGTTCTTCTTCAGGTACACGATTATAATCAAATTCTGCACTTTTGTTACACTTTATTACACTTTCCGACACGTACACGGTTAACAGAATTCAGCAACGCTTATTAAAGTGCTATTTGCACGCCTACGAACGCATACAAGAACTTATTCCGCGAGCTCTCTACAATGATCCACAATAAATGGCGCAAAACCAGATCTTCAATCATTTCGAATGTTGACATCGAATACCATTTCAAACCTTTTAAATTGATATTCGAATTATCTTCTTCGAAATGACCGAATGAGAAAGAAGTTGCGTTATGCCCGATCCTCCATGAAGGTCTGCATACCACAGTACCTATTCAATTTAGTCACCTAATATGGCCTCCATTCCATTGACACACAACTGAAGTTACAGAATCAGGGCCCGTTATGCTTATCTGTTGATTTTTCTCCAATAGTATTTAATATTTTTTCAGGTTCCGCGCTCGCCTCAACATAGTGTGTATTACTGATAAATTGACTGGCGACCTGAAGTGTGATGGGTGGCCTGAGGTGAAGGTGGCTTTGGCTCCCGTCGGCGCACTAAGGCCCAATGCATCTGAGAACAATCTGCAGCAAGCCATCAGGTAAGCTTTGTTAATACGCCATTATTACGCGAGATCTCCATGCGACATGCTACCCATTTTTTTATTTCAAGATGGACATCCTTTTTTTTTTGAAAAAAAAAATGTGCTGTTTTAATTACTTTTAGAACCTAGAAATATTTTTTTTGTTACCCGGTTAGTAATATTAATCACCAAATTAATCAGTGAATAAATGATTTGTTTGTCTGTCTGTCCAAGACATTATGTTAAGTAGCCTATTTTTGATACCATTTTGTAGCAGCCACTTATGGATATTTCTGAAGCCGTTTCAAGATCATGATCATATTCCTGCCCTTATCCCTCCCCTCTACCATCCTCTACGAAACACCGTAAAATAGTATCGGCAATATCTGTTATGTTACCTCCACATTTATTTCTTAAAACCCCCCCCGAAACAGATTTCTGGCTACGCCCGTGCTAAATAGTCTCAATTATTTTTAAGCAGCTTTCTGCAGTCACCCGAAATTTTTTTATCATGTCCTCCATAGTTATTAAAATTATTTTCCATAAATAAATGTGCTTTATAGCTACCGAGACTAAGGCCGAAACTTGATTTCTGGGCCAAAATTTCGGTTGGTAATTAATTTAAAGATATCATTGAGGTAACATTACTAGTGTATAGAGTGACATTGCGAAATTAAATATGTAAGTTAGTGCAGCTGGGAGTATCTTATTTAATTACTCACTAGCATTCCGCTCGGGACTTCGTTCCCGTGGGAATTCGGAAAAATTATGCAGCCTATGTTACTCAGCGATAATGTAGCATCCAAGAATGTTTGAAATTGGTCCAGTAGTTTTCAAGTTTATTCGTTACATACAAAAATTTATGATGCGTAGATAAGCATGACGCACTGCATTAAATCGAAGAAAAAAAAAGACTACGGTAATATTCAGGACATAAACTAGATAAGTAGTTTGCTGAAAACATGATTCAGCACTTTTGGTTCGATAGAAAAAGCTCACAAAGTCACCTCTAAATACCAATATTGTGTATCTTTTAAGCTGTAAAAACGATAGTAAAAGGCACACAGGAACTTGAATTTGCTATCAAAATGTTCGTGATTGAACACTCTCGATAAGTATTTAACGCATTTTTCGATTTAAGCTGTTACCTTTCCATAAATCTCATTTTTCTAACTTTCGAACATGTTTTTACGCACGCACGCTTTCATAGTCTGTAAACTTCGTGTATCGACACTGTTCGCACTGCCGGCCCAGGCCTGTTGAGAGACGGAGATGGCACTATTCCTATGTGTGCTGCCTTTATCGGGTGCTGTAGTCGCCTTAACCAATATTTGTACATTTCCCTTGCAGCGAGATTATCGTGAGCGCGCTGCGTAACACCCGCCTCGACTTCAACTTGTCCAGCTACCCGACGTGTCCGCGCCTGCGCAGAAACTTCGACACGGGCCCACGGCTGCCTCTACACTATGATTCTATGGTATGTTAAAAGGGCCTTGATCTTTTTATTTTTCGAAAAAATCGCAGCCATTGATGGAACCTTCGTAAATTGAAACTTCGCGTTAATACAAATCTAAATTAAAAAGCATGAAATTATCATAAAGTGTCACGTTTTCGAGATAAGGGCCGTCAAACATTCAAATTTTCGAACTTTTGACGGCCCGACACTTTGGGAAGAATTGAACTCGCAACCTTCCGGTTTAAATTCTGGCTCATTAACAACTGGGCTATGAAAACTAATTATATCTATTTTTACGGTCGGTTTGGTCGAGCGGTAGTGGCGCTACCTCTTGATCGACGGGTCCTGCGTTCGATTCCCGATCGGGGTAAATATTTGTGTAAAAAGCGGATGTTTTTTATGGGCTCATGGGCGTTCGAGTCTGTTTCTTTGTATGTTCCAAGGGACCCACGGCACGAGGGAAAAGCGTGGACCTTTGAGTGTGTACCGTTTATATAATAGCGACTTTTTGCTCTTCTCAGAGCAGTTTTAAATTTTGTCTGCTTTTAAGTATATTTTATAAATTTGTTTTTGTTTGTATATACTTATTTAAAAATCATAATGACCAGTTTATGTTTCTCACACGGGTCTAAGATATTAAAAGTAATACTGTGTAGATATTAAATAAATAATTAAATATTTAACTTTCAGCTACAATCAGAGAGGGATCGCCAAATGTACACATCTACACCGAACTCAATGGGCAGTAGCGTGGGTCACCTGATGGGCGATAAAAGACTGCTTGTCAAAGTTGTCAACGCTAAAGATCTTGGAGGTTAGTGGCAGTGCCAGTGGCAGACAGCGAAGGTTTAAGTTACCTTAGAAAAAACCGTTTTATATTAGGTTTTCGTAAATATCTCTGAAAATAGAAAAATGCACTTTTGATGAATATGCACATTTGCTTCTCGAAAGGAATTTTGCTGAACTTTGATATTCGAAAATGCAGACACGCAAGCAGATAATAAATTATAGTCGGGCAGAATTAGCCGATCACAGTACTAAAATCTGGGAAATTGTAACCAGCAATTAAAAAAGTTTTTTCTATAGATCTTTGCGCTAGTATAAACATATTCATTTCGTACAACTTTAGAGTTGCAGCGCGACTGTAAAAAAATGTCAAAACAGGTTTTTTTGCGATTTACCGGTAAACTACGCGTCTGGTGGTAAAAAGTGTTATGTAACAAAAAACCGCAATAAAAAGGCAAACAAAATGAGTTTTGTTGAGTCCCGATCGGTTTGGTAGTTTTTGCGCAATCCGCAAATAACCGCGTTTTTTGACCATTTTTTTCAAAATTCAATAACTCTCGTTGTATACTATATAAAGAGCTGAAAATTGAACTGAAGGTAGATATTTTGCGGATTGCGTAAAATCTACCAAACCGATCGGGACTCAACAAAACTCATTTTGTTTGTCTTTTTATTGCGGTTTTTTGTTACACGACACTTTTTACCGCCAGACGCGTAGTTTACCGATAAATCGCAAAAAACCTGTTTTTACAGTTTTTGACAATTCTTTTGACAGTCGCGCTGCAACTCTAAAGTTGTACAAAATAAATATATTTATAATAATGCAAAGATCTATAGAAAAAATAATAATAATTGCTGTTTACAATTTCCTTGACGCAAAACCTTACTCTGCCCGACTATTATATAAGAGGGACGTGGGGAGGGGGGTCGGGCTTACAACCCCCTTATAATTTTATATGAAATTCGACTATAAATAGAAATTTTATTATATGATTGAAACTTTGGCAACACCTTTTCCGAATAGTAAGAATAATGACTTATTTCTTAATACGAAAAGCCAAACAAATAGCTTTTAAATTTTTTAAAAATCAACTTGCAATAGAGGGCCATTTCAAAGCTATAATTACGCCCTTGTTTTGAAGCTCCAATATGTTAAGACCTCACACACCCCAAGTCGTTAATTTTATTTGTTTTTGCAGGCAAATCTGGCTGCATAGCGCCTTATTGCGTGGTAGAAATGGACGAGCCTCCACAAAAAAACCAAACTGCTTTCAAAAAGGACACTACAAGCCCACAGTGGGATGAACATTTCCTGTTGTAAGTTGAACTCTTTAACTTGTGCTATCCGTGTTTATGTTTTAGTTGAACATTAATGTCTGGGGCACTGGGGCACCGTTGAGCGCTGCCGGCTCTCATTAGAAACATATATTAGAAGAAGAAACGATTGAACAAAATTAGTTTTTTTCTGAAACGGTGCAGGAGGGTGGGGTCAAGCCCTGAATTTTCCGCGAAAAACAGAAATTTTCGCGAAAATTTGCGGTGCACCAGTGGTTAAGTTTAATGAAATTCACAACAGGCCAATTCCATTACGAAACTGGAACTAAGCGCGCTTGCAGCAGCCGTAAATATATCTATTTCAGGAAAGGCAAAGGAATGTATATCCATACAGCCTTGTCTTCAATGTATTTCTTCTGTGAATAAGCTCCTCCCATTCTCCGTAAGTCGGGTTTTGTTTATGGAAAAATATGGCGGGAGAAGCATTGCCGCGTGATATTTGTCAGAAAAACATACTGAAAATACTGTATCACTTCATTTAATAACCACACGGTATTTAACCCCCCAGAAAAAAGAGGAGTGTTATAAGTTTGACGTCTGCATCTGTATGTCTGTCTGTGACATCGTAACGTAATCCTAAACGTATAGACTGAATTTGATGCGATTTTTTGTTTGAATGTTCACGTATTTGATCAAAATCGATTCAATAATTTAAGCAATAACAGCTTTACTACAAAATATCAAAACACCGCTTTGGTTGCTGTTTATTTTATCCTTTTCGGGAAAGGCAAAGGAATCTATGTCCATACCGCCATGTTTAAACATTTTCTAAGTTTTAGCATGTTTTAGTTTATTTTTTTGTAGCAAGGCCCTACATTTATATTTCGCAGCGAGCTCTCACCACAAACAGCAGAACTGTTATTCGAGGTTTACGACCGAATCGGCCCCCCCTCTCCTGGTGGTGGGAGCTCCCAGCACCGATTCCTCGGCCTGGGGCTGGTGGGGATTGACGAGCTCCTGGCGGCTCCGAGCCAACGGCAGCAGATAGCGCTGCAGACGAGACCGATGGAAGAACACGACATCAGTGGCGTCTTAACTGTTGAGGTATGTTTGAAAACCAACTCTCATTCCGGGTGTGTGGTGGACTGAGGCCTAAACCTTCTTCTTATCGTGAAGGTATAATCAAGTGTGTGGCGAACTTGGCTTAACCTGGTCTCAGAGTTTTCAAACCGCACAATGGCCTCTGACTTGGTTTTAACGACTGTAGTCAATCAACAACAGCCAGGACCGACAGTTTAACGTGTCCTTCGAAGCATGGAAATGCTTTTTTTTATTATTATTATTATAAGATGGGTTAGCTCTTGACCTCAATCTTGATCAGAAGGTCAAAGATGAGGTCGACGATGGAGCGAGTTAACCTAGAAAATGCCTATAAAGGCACCGGTACTCCCACGCACCGACGGAACACAGCAAGCTGTTTGGCGTCGGACTTCGGTAGGAGGGTGGTCGCGAACCAGCCGACCCTTTACAGAGCCTACCACACCGCATGAGACCATAGGACGACAACACAGATTCAGAAAAAATGAAGTGTCGTTGTCTGGGATGGATTACTAGGAGGCAGGTCTCATTTGTTTTTCCTTAGTCGCCTCTTACGACACCCACGGAAAGAGATGGGGAGGTGTTATTTTCAACCGATCACCACACGGTATAGATAAACTGCCATGATAATTGCCACTTTAGTCACCCATCAGGTTCTCTGCCTCTGTGTTCGTTGCTTAACCTCACTGATCGGTTGAGATCAGCGAGCGCCACAGGGCTACTCAACGTTGTATTAGTGCTGTTGGTTAGCCAAATAAATAAATAAAAATAAATAAAAAATATTTTCAGTTCCTATTCATCGAAGGAGCTTCGATTCCCGAGATGGGTTCCCGGCCGCTCAAGATTAAGGAGTCCCTTCGCACAGTCTCCCCACAAGGCCAGCTAACCACCACTACCAAAACAATATTTAAACAAAATGGTAAGCTAAACATCGAGTAAACATCACTTTTAACCAGGATTATACAGTAACACTTAATACTATCATATCATACTATATTATAAAACAAAGCTTATACCCGCTTATACGTCCCCACCGAGGGGCATGTCCATAGTTTCAGTTTCAGTTTATTGGTAATAGGAAGTATTACAGGTCAGATTCTTAATTATTATAAGTATGTAACTCGTATAAAGCTATCATAAATCAAAATAAATGAACAATTCATGAGGCGTCTTCGGCCAAAAAGCTTCTCAAAAAGCCATTTTTTAAATTTAAATTTAAAAGCGTTGGTGGACGCTGCGTCTTTCACAAAGTAAGGGAGGCGGTTATACACTGACGGGCCCAGTACATACGCGAACTGTTCCGATTTAGTCAGTTTATGAAACATAGTGACGAGAAACATAGTCCACCACACGGGCACAACGCGGGTCTCTTTTTTTTTCTAAAAGACTACACTGTTGGCCGCAGCCCAAAAATTTTTAAGTAACAGGCCTAAGGGCGCCCCCTGTGGGGCACGAACCTCGGCTTAGGGCGTTACTGGGAGAGGGGAGTCGGACATACGTTTGTGGAGAGAAGCGGCCGGGTACGTACCGGTACCGCGAATCGGGGCGGAATGCGGGTGTCTGCCTAAACTCGATAAACTCAAAAACTACTGAACGCATTTTATACGGTTTTAACCAATAGACTGAGTGATTCAAGAGGAAGGTTTATGTGTATAATTATTTCCTTACACTTACAGACTTTTACTGTATACCTGGGACGAGTAAAGTAGCTGGCACTTTTTAAGTTTTTCTTTCACTCCCAGTCGAGCATGGAAGAAATTTGAGCATGTAGCGTTTTATTGCAGGTCATGACAGCACGCAGTTGACCGAATCAGCACTCCGAGAATTGGAGCTAAGTCCGACCAGTGTGGCAAATAAATCTACCCTTATAATACATTCTGTGCAAAGAGTGAGTATTACAAACATGACTGTTTATTTGATTCTTATTGTTTGAGTTAACGAGTGGAACTTTTACTAACAGTGCTCGTAAATTTCTTTAAAAAACTGTAACGCAAGTTTGGAGTTACAACTTTTATTTACGACGTTACATGATATCTTCTTTTAAAGGCTCGGCAATTAAATTTTACCCAAGATATGTAACCTCATACAAAACTGAAAAGAAAACATGAATCCATTAACTAAATCTGTTGCCATAGTGTCTATCTATGTCATAGACTTACTGCAAAAGACTTAATTGGGTGTTTTCGAGGCTTCACAATACGATGGTATATAACATATTTGCCTCCCTATACTATAATATAATTGAGACTTGGTAGTCTTATTACCACGTATTTTAGCCACGTTCAATTCAATTCTTTATTCCGAGCCTTAAAAAATCAATGTCAGCCTTAAAAAATCAATGCCCCATTTAACACTTATCGCGCAGTATTGTAGCAGTAATTGAACTAACGATTAAATACCTAGTAGAAAATAATTTGATAAAACGTTTTAAAATAACTGTTTCTGTCACTGAGCTCGGGTTCGATTTCCCGTCGTGGTAAATATCTGTCCTAAAACCTAATGTTTGTTCTCTGGCCTGGGGGCTGGTTGCATGTATTTCGCAGGTCCCACTACAGGGGAGCCTTGGTTTGATACTTTGAGTGTGGCGTTATTTTCTTATTTATTCATACTTAAACGATTTGAATTAGCTCCATTGTTGGTCCTAAAATACTGTGTATACAGATATTAGGAAGAGCGTGTGCCAAACATAAGGGGACGTCCATTAATTACGTGAGGTGTTTTTGGCGATTTTTCGACCCCCCCACCCCGTTTGGTGAGATGTCGTGAGATTTGGCTCGACACCCCCTCTCCCCCTTTTATCTCACGTGAGTTTTATGAAAATGCTTAGTTTTAATGTAAATACGTTAATTGGTAATTTATTTAGAAAACATACATAATTTTCCTAATTATTTTTAAACTTTTAATAATCGAACAATGAAGAACAGCTATAATTTACCAACTTAAAGAAAAAAAAAGATAGTTCTAATTCAGTCCACAAGAACTCAATGTGGCTACTGGAACAACATGATTTAGTTGGTTTTACTTAGCTTTCCCACAATTTAACACTATTTCTTTTGGGAGAAAATATTACGTGATATTTTTAGAGAACCCCCCCTCTCTCCCACGTGAGATTGAGTGAGATCCGGCCCGACCCCCTCCCCCCCCAAAACGCCTCACGTAATTTATGGACGCCCCCTAAGGTTGAGTAGCAGATATAGCGTGTTTGGCCTCATAAGAATGGTCTCAATGAGTAGGTGTTAGATAGATGATGACCAAGGCTACATGGTAACCTTTATTAGTGTTTTAATTTACATTATTCAAACAAAATTCAATATAAATAGAATAGGCATACAGCACAAAAAATCAAAACAAGAAAATTTAGACCGTAACACCAATAAAAAAGTTATAAGCAACGTTTGGCAAAATTATTAAAAAAATAAAAAAATAAAGAAAACTTACAAGAAAAAAAAAGGTATGATTGGCCAGAGTACATAGCCGATGAACCTAGCTACTTAACCTAATCGTTTGGCACACGCTTTTCCTAACATCCTGTAAATTGATGTTTCACAAATACCCAATAAAAACAAAACCAACATTTATAATAAACTAGCTGATGCCCGCAACTTCGTTTGCGAGTTAATTTAGATTTTTACATACAAAAGTTTTTTCCCGCTAACTCCCGTTCCCGTGAGAATTTTGCAATATCCTGTTGCAACTAAGCTTTAAGTTTACTAAGGTACCTGCATGCCAAATTTCAAGCGTCTAACTTAAGCGGTTTAGATTTTTCATACAAAAGGATTTTCCCGCTAATTCCCGTTCCCGTGGGAATTTCGGGAATTCCTTTTTTAGTGCAGCTCTACGGTACCTAAGCTACGTCCCTTCCAAATTTCAAGTGCCTACGTTTAGCCGTTTAGGCTGTGCGTTGATATGTCAGTCAGTCAGTCAGTCAGTCAGTCAGTTTCTCCTTTTATATACCTATTTAGATTAATGCGCAGCTCTATTTCAAATATGTCAAGCATATCGCGTTAATTATAAAAAAATAATAATTTTGAAAGATGTAAAACAGTGCAACTGATTACTAGAGTGGACTATTTCACTTTTGAATTGTATTTTATTGGTATTTGTGAAACACATTTTCAATTCCTAATCAATTTTTTCTGTGTTTTTTTTTTCATTCGCGTGTGTGTGATTTGTGTATCCTTGCGATGACGTGATTACCTACATACAAAAATACAATGAAATCAACACCTCAAAACCAAGGAGCCTAAGAAATACATTAAGGTGAGTGAAGTAACTTACATATTACAAAATAATACGGGGCAGTCAATGTATTACGTTACAGTCATTCGAGGAGAGAGAGGGGATATGTACAGGGTCAACAGCACATCATGCTATCCAAAACTGTCATTTTCATTTTTATCTCCAAGCATTAGAGTTTACTATCCATTGGGGAAATTTGACATTTTGTGTACACATATAATGTGACAGTCCACATTTTACTTTTATATGTGACCTCATGCAAAACTAAAACGAAAAAATGCATCCGTCGGCTTAAAATGTTGCCATATGTCAAAATTTTGCGTGACGTCATATGGGGTGATTTTAAATTAGTTAGCGAAACTTCGAGCATGATTCTCATGAAACTGTCCCTAAGGAAGGATCTTACTTATATGAATTTCTTAAAAAAATGTTTCGACTTCCTGTACAAAGGCAAATCAGCTAATAGATGTTTAGAATATGATGATTTGTGAATATAATGTTTTGCTATTATCATATTTTGAGAATATCATATACGGCGACGGAGCCAGCACAAATTGTATAGAGGGACAATTTTTTTACTAATTTAAATTAACCCAATATATGGGCTGACCCTGTTACGCAAAATGGCGGCTGCTAGATTAGTCAACAGTGCCAGTATACTATGCCTGCTGAATGCACATTTGTCAGCACCACACGTGTTATAAAGTCTTTAAAATTACTGTATGCAGATTTTTAAAATAAATGTGCCCTAGGTTTCCGCAGCACATCAGACTAAAAGACTGCACCTTTGCGAATAGGCGTAGAGTCAGTGGAGTCAAAAGAACAAATATGTATGTATGTATTTAAATCCTTTAAACGTATGTATTTAAACATCTCGAATGAATGTTTCAAAGTGGTAAAAGTCCTAACTTGACGTGCTGCTGTCTGTACGTGCCTTTCCGCTGTTGGTTTTACATTTAAAAAGTGCGACCCTCAGAGTTTCTTGCCTATTGTTTTCTGAGGAAGACTGCACCTTTGCGAATAGACGCAAAGTTAAAAATGCTAATGTAGTTCACTATTTTGACTTATTATTCTGTATTCTATGAAATAAAGCTGTTTTTCACTTTGGCTTTGATAGCGGACGCGCTTGTAATCGTTTCAAATGATTTGATACAACACACCATAACAGTTCTCTGAGTAGCATCGGAAATATTGGTTTGCTTTGAGTGTGTCAGACCGCTGCCGAATGTTTATCTCATCGGTAATTGTCTGTATTGTTGTGAACATACGTCTCGTACGCAACAGCCGACAGCGGACGGGCGCGGACATACGGCGCTAGCACTCACACAGATGATGACCGATGGGGAATACATACAACAAACGAGGGTACATCAGCGGAGTTTGAAAACGTGCTACTGTCAGTGGCGTAGCTCGGAGGGCTAGACGGGGCAGTGCCCCGAAGCCCCAAGCTCACTCTGACTTAAAAACTAAAAATTAAACTAGTGAAAACTTCTTCCATATTCGGAATATAAATAAACCAGATTCCGCAGGAACGCATTCGTTTCCAGGTATTTCTAGGTAGTATTTTCTTTTATTTCCATAAAATATGTAGTTTTAATTCGTTCATTAAAATAAATTACAAGGATTTGGTTTTTAAATTACAATATGGAGTCGATTGTATTACGAGGAATTTGGATTACGACAAATTAGAGTACGTCGAATTCGGAACACGAGGAATACGGAACAAACGATTTTAAATAGTTTAGTTGGGGCCCTAAGTTGCCCCAGGGCCTTTGGTAACCTAGCTACGCCACTGGCTACTGTAGCCCCATTAGAAAGATTTGCATGCCAGGCAGTGGCCGAATATGCAGAACTACATTTTAAAATATGACATCTTTGTACTCATATTCCGCAAATAAATGATTTGATTTGATTTGTAGGATGCTGACAAATGTTTGCCCTCCTATAGTTTTAGTTATACTTTTTGTGATAGCATGTTCTTTTTACTAAATAGAATCTGTCTAATACAATCGTGGTTAGACATCTAGCTAGTACGGCCCGTGATAAACTCGCGCGTAGCGTCACTCCTATGACGGTCAACTTCAGTTTGATTGCGCGAGGGTACCGCGTAGTCTTGCTCGCCCACTGACGTGCTCTTGTAATTTCAACACTTTCTTTTTGACATTTGAACGCGTTTTTGTTTTCACGTGGTGCTTGAGCTAAATACGATTCTTTAGACAGATTCTCTTTTTTTTAATGAACTAGTGTTTGTTTTGTTGTTTTATGAAAGTGTTTTTGAATGCTGTGTTACCAAACTAACAAATAAAAAACTCCCCAAAAAGGTTGAATTGACCGAAACGGGGAAATTCATCGAAGTTGAGCGCGATCATACGGAATTAGAGCAGGACGAACCTATGCAAAAAGTCGAAGAAGAGAAAGAGATGGACATAGAAAACGATGCAAAACCAATATCGTCAACGCCCAACCAAAGCCCTGGTAAAACTGTCAGAATTAAAGAAAATGGCGCGAAACTAAATATCGAAAATGGAGGCGAGGTAAGTCTTGTAACACTAATATTTTTGAATTAACTGCACTTAGTATTTTTTAAAATGCTTACAAATAATTTTTAGGGGAAGGAATGGGACTTGAACCCACGACCCCAGGATTAAATTTCCTGGTGCTCTAGCCAACTGAGCTATCGTGCCTTCAGGTCAAGCGGAAAAAAAATCTCATTCCCTCACTAAGCAGGAATACGTCGTGCGTGTCGGTTAGCGCCATCTGTGTCTCGTACGGAGAACTACAGACTTATACCACTTGTCGTAAAGTAGGTTATGACAAAGGCGCACATTTTTCTTTCTCTAAAATTTATTAACTGCACTTTTTTGCATGGTTATCAAATCCGCACGGGTTTTTTTTATATAGTAAACTGTATGTTATTTTTGCGATTAGAAGGGGGTTAGGTAAAAAAGTGTCTTCTTAAATATTAAGTAATACGACATCAGAGCTCCATAAATCCAGATACAAGCGATATATATTCACAGACGTGCGTATGCACACACACACACATGCACATTAGTTAAGGCGAATACGACATACTCGTACCTGTTTCAAATTTGTTTATTAATTGAACAACTAGTTTTCCGTCCGGGACTTCGTTCCCGTGGGAATTTGGGAAAATTATGTAGCCTATGTGTTAATCCAGAGTGTTAGCTACCTCCATACCAAATTTTATCAAAATTGGTTTTAGGCATTTGAGCGTGAAAGAGTAACATCCACATTTATAATATTAGTAGGAATGACACCTAAACCACTATTTTGGAATTATACAGTGTGCCCGATATGGAACCAGCGACATTTTAGTATCGTTATGTAGATTTAAAAACCTTGAAAGATCACTTAAAATGGCTGTTACTTGCGAGAGGAAGGAAGCGGCGCGGCGTTCTTTAAGGTGACTACAGTACCTAAGCATGACGCACTGCATTAAATCGAAGAAAAACATACTACGGTAATATTCAGGACATAAACCAGATAAGTAGTTTGCTGAAAACATGATTAAGCACTTTTGATTCGATAGAAAAAGCTCACAAAGTCACCTCTAAATACCAATATTGTGTATCTTTTAAGCTGTAAAAACGATAGTAAAATGCACACAGGAACTTGAATTTGCTATCAAAATGTTCGTGATTGAATACTCTCGATAAGTAGTTAACGTATTTTTCGATTTAAGCTGTTAACTTTCCATAAATCTCATTTTTCTAACTTTCGAACATGTATTTAAGCACGCACGCTCCGTAAACTTCGTGTATCGACACTGTTCGCACTGCCGGCCCAGGCCTGTTGAGAGACGGAGATGGCACTATTCCAATGTGTGCTGCCTTTATCGGGTGCTGTAGTCGCCTTAAGGTTTTTGGTCGATGTTTCATTCAAATTTTCCAAATTCCCACGAGAAGTTCCGGGCGGGTTTCCACAAAAATCAACTGAAGTCGACTTAGCGCGTATTTTTACTTGCCGCTACGATCATGCCATCTAAAGGATGTATTCCGCGTTGGTTGCTTAACCACACTGATCGTTTTCGAACAGTTTGCTAACGTCACTGGGTTAATCAATTTTAATCCAATTTATTTATATTCGCTGTTTATACACAAGCGTCGAGGCTTCGCTGCGCCATAATCAAAACAACATAAAATGAATTTTAATGGCTAGGGAGTAAAGGTTTTTTTCGTCTGTCGCTCCGTCTTTGGGCGACGGATGTCTCTTCATGCTTATTTTTTCGGTAAAAATGCCTTTGCTCCGTATTAAGATTCATTTTAGGTTGCTTTGATCCCCACGCCACCGCTCTATGTAGCATATGTATTGTATAATATAAATGAGCAGATGTTTGTTCTCGGTTCATGGGTGTCTTTATGTGTTCCATGGGACCCACGACACAAGGGAAAACCTTAGTGAGGGCCTGTGAGTGTGAAGCGTTTCTTTATTACTAGCTTTCCGCCCGCGTGGACGACAGGTTATATCGTGCCCAACTGTGGGATAAAATGTAGCCTATGTCCTTTCCCAGGCTCTAATCTATCTCTATACCAAATTTCATCAAAACTGGCTCAGTAGTTTAGGCGTGAAAGAGGGACAGACAGACAGACATAGTTACTTTCGCATTTATAATATTAGTAATTATGGATTATTATAAACAGCGTCTTAAGGGATTTTTTTTTCCAGCAAGGGGACTACGTGAACAATCAGGCCCCGAGCGATGCCCCGGAGCCAGCTCCTAGAAAGCGTCGCCGGGACTTCTTCGGCACCATCAAAAGACGGTAAACCTAAAAATAACGTTAACTTTATTATGGTGACTTTAAATTAGTTAACGAAGCTTTAGGGGGTGATGAAACTGAACAACTTTCCCAAAGAAAACCATATGAAATTCTGAAAAAAATGTGGAAAGGCAAATCATAGTTTTTTTAAAATGCTTACCCGCATGAGGGATAGTCTTGGAGTTTTCATCCTAGAATTAAGGGCCATACGAAAGAACGATCATGTTTAACTTAACATGTCATGATGGGGACGTAGGTGATATTTGCTATTTATTTTTTAACTGTGGAACCCTACACTGCACGTGGCTTAATACGCTCTTGCCCGTTTTTTTAGGGTTCCGTACCCAAAGGGTAAAAACGGGGCCCTATTCCTAAGGCTCCGCTGTCCGTCTGTCACAGGGCTGTATCTCATGAACCGTGACAGTTAGACAGTTGAAACTTTCACATGTGATGTATTTCTATTGCCGCTTTAACAGCAAATACAAAAAAATAAAATAAATACTTAAGGGGACTCCCATACAAAAAACCGTTTTTGCCGTTTTTATAGATAAGTCTGTCCGAGGCTGTACCTCATCTCATGAACTGTAATAGTTAGACAGTTGAAATATTCACAAATTATGTATTTCTTTTGCCGCTATAACAACAAATACTAAAAAATAGAATAAAATAAATACCTTAATATTTGAAAAATAAAAAAAATCTGTTTAACTAAAAAATCGTTTGGTTTTTTAAACTACATACCTATTTACTTATGAGTTCCCTAAGAAAAGTTGTTCCGTTTCATGATTAGTTTCACCTCCGAAAGGTTCGTTAGCTAATGTCAATTGATTCTCTGAAAAACCTGCCAGTTTCATCGATTTTTTAAATGGTGAGTTAAAAAACAAATTAGTATGGATTTAGCATGGATTTAATGAACTTGTGTAATGCTCTTAATTAAACTAAATAGCCAAAATTACCCTAAACTTATCTGGGGTTGGCTAAACATGGAAACGGACTTTTTTTTAAATGTTGTGATGTGATTTTCTTGTTATTCAGTTATACAAGATGTAAAGGAAAGCTAAGCTTACTTACTTACTTAAATTGTAGAATAACTTTGATCGACTACTAGTAATTAACTTAACGTCAACTTAAGCAGTTTTCGTTATTTACTTACTATGGCGATAACTGCAAAACCGGTATTACTTACGTATTTCGGTAAATTTTATAGCAAAATGTACTGTAATCGAATAAGTAATTTAATTTTAAAGCAGAAAATATTTCTGAGCAAAATTCCACTAGAATATCATTCAGAATATTGGTCTGCATCAAGGTTTAAGTTTTTCTAAGCTGTCTCTTACACCTCGTATACCATAAACTACGTTATTTTTTAATCAGTACGCAATTTTTTTGTACGTAAACTTTATGAAAATTTGACAGAAAATTTGAAAATTTGAGAGTTTTTTGTTTTATATCGTTTAATATAAAAATTTCAAGCTAGATCGTGTCAAGTATTAAAAAAAATAAAAAAAATGTATGGAAAAAATAACATCGTCCAATTGACTTGAGACTTGGCAATAGTACCCTTCAACATAATTTGTGACACCCGTGTTTCTGCGTTTTACAAAATTCATCCTCTAAGACGTTAAAAAGGGGTATCAAAATCTGGAAATGTTGGAAAAAAAATGTTTCCTCCTTATTTACGTTCTACCAACGTTACTGACATCTTAAGAAAAAAATTGCGTACTGATTAAAAAGTCACCCTGTATATATTATATGTTTACATGTACAGCCTTGGTCGATCACGTACTCGTGGCCAGTCGCTAGATCTGCCTGACAGCGAAACTGAGAGCCAAAGTCGCGTGCGCAGCATTAGTGCAGAGAGGAATAGCCATGGTAAGTATATACAGTTATTTTTCTTACCTTTATTACAAGCCTTAAATCGCTAACAAAAAAACTGAAAAATAGAAAAATAAATATAAACTTTTTATTAAAAAAGTTAAACTGACTTCAATAAGTGAAAAATAAATACGTAGCGTTTAATGTGCTACGTACCTTCTGATCTGTTTGAAGTCTTTACAAAGGCGGATGAATGTATGTATATGTATAGCCTATCAAACTTATTTGGCTTGGCACCGACTTCAAACAGATCTGTAGGTATGTAACACATTAAATCCTACGTCTTAACTTTTCGCTTTTTGAAGTCGGTTAATTTTTTTAGTAAAAAGTTTATTTATTTTTATATTTTTTGTGTAAAAAACACAAAACGCGAGAAACTATGTAAGTGACTATTAAATTCGAGGGTTTACCTCAATTTCCTTGGGATTCCATCATCATATCCTTTTTACTTTTTGAAATTGGTTTATCTTATACTGAAATTCGATTAATCTAATTTAATATCTTATAATTTCAGAAAAAGCGCTTTCCGTCCCGAACCGGACAGCGTTTTCGGCGGGTGCGTCCCCGGCACAATCTGGAGATGAATCCAGGACCTCGCGAAGGTATACCCTTGCTTCCCTCTCTAACTACTCTATCCTACCACTCACTCGTAAGTTGCAAGCTACTCTGTACTGCGTTTTCCATGGAACCTGTCCTATATGTAACAAGGAGGTTTTAAAACAATATTTTAAGAAGTACAATGCTTTTAATTTTTCGTTTTGTCTCGGAAATCCGAATGCAAACGTCTCTTTGTCTGTGAATTAGAATTTATCGTCTACAATGGTCTAAAGGAGACTGGGAAAATTTGTATAGGAAGCGGTCTAAGAACCATTAGTGACACTATTGTAGTTTTTATGCAGGGAGACCATAACGCGGCAGTAAAATAAACGTTATGAAAAGAAAAGGTGTCGAAAAGACTACTTTACATTCACGATACCAAAAAGTATACCTACCTAGTTATTTTATTATTCGTGTTTCAAAAGCATTTAATAATAGTACAATTTGATGTTATGCGGTCCTTAAAACGACAGGTCGACTACACCACAAAAAAAAAAAACAGCTGCACGGGTTTAAAATTAAGAGAAAACCATTAAAATGCCACATCGTACTGTCACTTTCCTCTAATTGACTTAAACAAAGATGGCATTATAATAAAAGAGTCTTTAACTTTTCTGCAACTTTCTGCAACTGGTCGTTAGTGGCATCGGCCTGCTGTTCTAAAATAATATTGTTTTGAAGTTAATTTTGCACAATAACTTAGCTTATTTAACAACAAATAATGTTAATGCAACAAACAACATATAGAGTATTATTGTATTTTATATCTTTATTTATTAATATATTTTATTTTTTGAAGTAATAAAAGCTAATCGTGGATTTTCTTTCTTTTCATCTGGCAACACTCATTCGCTGTGGGGTAATGGCACTCTGCAATCTGGTAACACTGGTCACTGGTAACATCTGGTTTTTCATACTAATGAATGGTTCTTTGTATTTTTTTACAATTGACTGTTTAATTTTTTTTTCTAAATATGCACATTGCTTTAATTTTTCTTTGCTTTCCTTGTAAAATTTTCTTTCTCGCATTTCTCGTAAATTTTCTTTTTCTTACTAATGATAATGTATTCAACTTTTTACATTTTATGTAATTTTTGACTGATTTATTTTGCAATCACTTCCCTAAATCTTATATTTTGTAAACATTTTTGCATTTTATATCTTCATATGTTCATAACCTAACGTTGTATCCTGATCATATCTTTCAAAACCTTTCTAATGTATCTCGGGTGAACAAAAATTTTCATATTATCTGGTTTCTTTTTAACGCGAAAATTAACGTGAAAGGTCCTCCCTCAGTGAAGTCTCCGGCTTTAGTACGGCGTCAGCAAGGACGTTCATCCACGAAGCATCCACTCTAGTCCTCGAAACCATAGAAGCTGGAATTAAAAAGCACTATTTAGTGCCTTTAACTGTCGCTCAACGGTCCAGATGGCGGAGAAAGGGAGTGAAGCTTCATATATATAATGAGCACACTTTCATTGCGAAGCACTTAAGTGGGTGAGTCTTAAATAAATCCTTTCTTTTCTTCTTCCTAGCGCTTAGTCCTGTTTCTCAAGCGGGTAAGCGTCAAATTTCAAAGCGTAAATTGTCAATACATCTCATTCTTGCGCTATACAGTGACAATTACTGATCGTCTGTTGACCGTAGGTAGTACAGATACAGAGCCCCTGGTTCATGTTGTTTCATACTGTCTATACGGGGTGGCCCAGCGAGCCATTTCTAAAAGAAAATTTTGGATGCCCCGTGCCGAGGGGCATTCAAATCAACCCCATGTATGTTCTGCGATAACTTAATAACTTCATTCAAATCACCCCCAAGTATGTTTAGAAGTGATTACTTTTATACTACAAAAAAACGCAGTACATACAAACGTGGGGGTGATTTGAATGCCCCCGGCACGGGGCATCTAAAACTTTCTTTTAGACGTCGCTTGGTGGGCAACCCTATATAAACAGTAATAACATTTAAGGGCATGTGATGAATTCAACCTCAAATGTGTCTCGACGCACGCTGTACGATGATTTAAGTGCAACCGCACAATTAGAATTGTACTCCATTGCATTGCATTCACTCAAAAGTTATGTTAGTGCATGTTCCTGATTCCAGGATGCATGTGGATTCGGGTGAGGGTTCAGGGGTCCAACAATACAACGTTCCTTTCGTAACAGTGTCTATTTGAATGCGTCATACAGTAGTTACTTAGATCTATATAAATTAGTGTTAAACCGGCAAAAGCCACCAGATGGCAGCACTCAACCGGTACTTACAATAGTTCGGCTAGTGGCCGCTATCTGTCTCTGACAGTGCACTATCGTCAATTATGTTATGTTAATCGTTATTCACCGATTATTGTTTTCGTTGTTTTGTGTCAAACGTGGCATCTAGTGGTTCTAGAATCACTGATGCTCTGCCTACTCCGTAAGGGATTATATAGGCGTGAGCATATGTATGTATCATAATATTGTTAACATAACATAACATTGTTACTGTTATGTTATGTGAATCGGGTGTTTTCGGCACTTGCCTCTCGATTGGGTCATTGTGCTCTCATCGTTATTCACGATTATGCGTTTGTATTTTTACAGTGGCACGGTATGCGAAGTCTGCCAAAAGACGATAGCGCGTCGCCTGGGTAAGCAGGGCTACGAGTGCCGCGACTGCCAACTTAAATGCCACAAACATTGCCATGTGCGGGCACCTGCGCCATGTCCGCAATCCACTGTGCACAATATGGAGCTGTGAGTATCGGTTATTTTATTTACATAATATTTGGAAAACCAACAGCCTTGGATACAAAGTTAATACAAAACAAAAATAGCGCCAGAGGGCCGATAAAAGATAGGTATTAAAAATATATATATAAAAAAAAAATTGGTTGTTGCGTACATGTTCCCGCGTACGCAACAGGCAATGCAAATTAATGTGCGTTTGATGAATATTTCTGATTCTAGTTAAGTATATAACAGCGTTTTTTTAGAATTTTCTGGTAACTGTTTTATCATCTTGGCCTATCACCCGCTTTCGGCTTGCCTTTAATTTTTGGGACACATTATATTTTTTTTAATTCCTATTTTATTGCCAGCGCAATTTTGTGATTTTTTATTGTCCCATAAACGTCCCCATTGAGGGACACCTACTGTTTAGTTTAAGGGGATCTATTTTTGAAAGTAGGTAACACTGTGACATATTGTTTCTTAGACCTGGAATCAGGGTCTCAAAATGAACCTCCTAATTGCCAGTTAAAAGGACTAAGGGGTAAAAGGTCACATTTTGCAGTGTCAACCTCGAAGCCTAGGCTCCTTAAGGCTGGAATATATTAATGTATATTTTTTATAACTATCAATTCATGCAATCATGGCCGCTATTTAAAAAAAAGTGTCCAAATTGCTAAGCCAGTCTTGATACAAAAATGTTCTAAGGCCTTTATGATATTTTCAAAAACTGATTCCCTGTTTCTAAATATACATCTTAATGCTGTATACATGTAAAATGTAAAGGCGTTCTTAGTAAAATAATAATTTTTTAGGATCTAAGTCTTAACGTCCAGAGCGCAACGCATTAAGCCCATTTTAGTTTAACCCATTCTTATCGCATCTGTTACGCTGTCATAGCACAGGGTATCTATTCCACTAAACAATGGCGATTGAATGAAAATGGTGATGATCATTTATCCGTTCAGGTGGCCCATCTCTTTCCGTGGGTGTCGTAAGACGCGACTAAGGAAACAAAAATGACACCTGCCTCCAAGTAATCCATCTTAGGCAACGACACCTCAGTTAGTTTTCAATCTGAGGTGGCGTCTTATGGTCTCATGCGATGTGGTAGGCTCTGTAAAGGGCCGTCTGGTTCGCGACCACCCTCCTACCGAAGTCCGACGCCAAACAGCTAGCTGTGTTCCGTCGATGCGTGGGGGGAGGCACTGGTGCCTTAATTGGCGTTTTCTGGGTTAACTCGCTCCATCGTCGACCTCATGTATGACCTTGGTCAAGATTGGGGTGAAGAGTTAACCCATCTCATGATAAAAAAAAATTCAGAACAACCTTATCGCTTGATAGGTATCAGTCGCCACGACCAGCAGCGCTACCGCCAACTGTAAGTTAAGTTGCAAGCTAGACAGTGGCGTAGCTAAGTAATCAAAGGCCCTGGGGCCAAAAAAATAAAATAGGGCCCCAACTGAACTATTTAAGATCGTTTGTTCCGTATTGGTCGTGTTCCGAATTCGACGTATTTCCAGATTTGTCGTAATATTTTTTCAAATATGTTGCCATTATTAAAGTTCGTGGAATCTGGTTTATTTATATTCCGAATATGGGAGAAATGTTCACTAGTTCAATTTATAGTAAGAAAGTCAGAGTCCGAGTGGCCCCCTGAGCTTGGGGGCCCCGGGGCACAGCCCCGTCTAGCTACGCCACTGAAACTAGCTAACAACTTAACATTCTAAGTTTAGATAGTTCCAAATTTCGCAACCTGAACGGATGAAGTGGTCACGATTGGCATTGTCATTCCACCGCTATTTTCAACCGACTTCAAAAAAGGAGGAGGGTCTCAATTCGACTGTTTTTTTTTTTGTATATTTGTTACACGATTACTCCGGCAATTATAAACCGATTTGAATAATTCTTTATTTGTTCGAAAGAGTATACTCCTGAAGAGGTCCCATATAAATTTTATCAAAAATGATTCAGCGCTTTAAAAAAAAAACAACAAAAACAAAAAATACTACAAACTAGAACATCATCTAAATAAATGAATGACATTTCTGCTTGTATTTATCTGCTAATAAGCATTGTAGTCCACAAAAAATACTAGATATCTACTTTGTGCGAACTGTTAGGATTGAAGTCGGTGAGTCATACGTTTTTAACGTGGAAAATTATGACGTCATTGGTTGGTGGAATAGTCGTCTGCCTGAATATAATAACTTTATGTGCTATTATTTATACATACCTCATTAATATAGCAAATAAGTAATCAGAATCTATAACAGTAGTACCACGTTTATAAATAACGAACAATATAGCCTTGATTTTTGTTCCGTGTCCCGGTGGTGTATTATCTGCAGAGATCGGAATGATGTGGTAAATGTTATCAAAAGTATGGATATGCCCTCGAAATCCGGACTACTTTTCGGAAATTCTGGAAATAGTTATTAATAATTTCTCTTACCATTAGAAACACAAAACATATCTTCTTATCTTATATATATATAAAAGAAAGTCGTGTTTGTTACAACACTTATAACTCGAGAACGGCTGGACCGATTTCCATGGTTTTTGATTTGTTGTATTTCTCTCCGTCCCGAATAGCAGAATAACTATTAAAATCATTGGAAAATTGACGGGGTACTTCCCACGGGAACGAAATCCCGGGCGAAAAGCTAGTACAATATACATATAAACACACTTATGCCTAGACACCGTGTTCCTCAGGATATCCATTAACTTAGGCAAACACTTTTATAGCTTTAACTGATGTAATCATACAAGGGACGTTGTACTTAAAAATGCTCCGTTTCAAAGTTAATTGTGAAATTATTTAATTGGGTTGTCGAGTGAGAAAGGGTCTTTATTCGAGCTACGTTGCCGTTTCTATCAAACTGCATATGTTACCCGAGACTTAACAAAAAAGCACAGTTTAGTGGACATCAAGCTTGACAAATGTAGTATTTTTTTAAAGTTTCAGTCCGCCAAATCTAATGAATCTAAATGCTGTTGTCAATCCTGTAAAGAGCCTTGCATATCAAATAATGAAATGTCAAGGCATTTAGTTTGTATATGAAAGTTAAATAATTTGGGAATGTGTTCCTAATAAAAATGTTTTCTTAATGGTCTGAACAGCATGTTGAAGTTAATGGATATCCTTAGGAACATAGTTAATGGATACCCTATACAGGGTTATTTTTTAATCAGTACACAAATTTTTTGTACGTTAACTTTATGGAAATTTAACAGACCCGTATTTTTTTGTTTTATATCGTTTCATATAAAAATTTCAAGCTAGATCGTCTGAAGCATGAAAATAAATCAATTTTTTTGTATGGAAAAAAAATAACTTCCTCCAATTGACTTGTAACTTGGTAATAGTACTCTTCAACACATTTGTGACACTCGTTTTACTGCGTTTTACAAAATTCATCCTCTAAGACGTTAAAAAGGTGTATCAAAATCTGAAAATTTTGGAAAAAATTTTTTTTTTCTTTCTTATTTACTTTCTATCAACATTACTGACACCGTAAGAAAAATTTGTGTACTGATTAAAAAGTAACCCTGTATTTCGAGGGAATATCCATACTTTTGATAACATTTGCCCAAATCATTCCGATTACTATAATCTGTGGTTGCTAGCGCAACAACAGTCCGTCTGTTGTTGCATACGAGATATGTTCACACCAACACACACAATATCTAATGAGATTCTCATTCATAGTCGGTCACACTTAAAGCCAACGAATTTTGCCGAAGTTACTTATAAATGTGGTACGAGTAGACTTAAACCGACATATATTTACTATCCATAGTGCTATAATGCTTATATTCATTTTGTTTTTACGCTGCAAAGGTCCCATTCCCATAGCTTTGGAAATGGAAGGTATTTATTTTATAACTATTCAGCACTTATTTACGTTATTTCATATTTAAGTAGTCATTAAACATTTGTTTAAAATATACAGGGCTTAAGGTAGCTCTCAACATCTCGGGTGGTTAATCAGTCTATGAAACTGAACAACATCCCTAAGGAACATAGGTCATATACAAAAAAAAATTTGATCTCCAATACAAAATGCGCTATATGCTGATGAAGTTTGTATGGGAAATCAAAATTTTTTTTTCGTATTTTGAGTGTGAAATTTGAGCCCTGTAGAGTGTGAAGGTTCTTCTCTGTTGGGTGACTTTAAATTAGATGGAGAAAATTAAGGATATGAATCAGCCTCCTAAAATGAACTACTTTTCTAATAGGTCGACTTCAACCATAAGTCGAAATATAAAAAAAAAAAATTGCCTCTCTATACAACTTGTGCGACCAGCTGATTTGCTGAAGGGAAGTCGAATTTGTTTTTTCATATGGGTGATTGCGTGGGAGCTGGTCAACTGTTTGTTGATGTTGCTTTTGCAGCTAAATAAACACGTTATAATAGGTCTTTACCTATGAAATTTCCGATTTTTTCTCAAGCTTTATTTTATTCATAATTTATTTGATTGAACAGCTATTACTAAAATTGTTTTTTATTAAAAACCTTGGCCATATAATGGAGATATTGAGTCAATTTAATACATATTTACTTTAGATTTATTTGCTGAAAAAGAAGCTGAAATATAGCTCGTTTCATCCGTTGCCCATTTCATTGCTTATTTTTGCTGTACCGTTGTTACAGTTACAACTTTCAATAAAATAAGTATGATGAAAATTAACTTAATGTTGTCCAAACCTTCCCACAAAATTTTGCTAAATTTGGATTTCACATTCCCGAGAAAAATCTAAAAACGTTAGCATGGAAAATCCAGTTTTCCGAAAATATTGTATGAAAAACGGCAATTTCATAGGTAAAGACCTATTATTAATGATTAAAAATTTTACAAAGCCGCTTCAGCGGTTGTTCAGGAAGAGAGGCAATGACATAAAAACAAAAGACTATAATAAAAATGTTGGGGTTGCCAACAATGGGTTCCTTGGGAAAGGGGTTCAGTTTCATGGGTAAAATTAGCCTTTAAAGTGTCGCTAGCTAATTTAAGGTCACGCCATATACCTAATAGTAGTGGGCTAAAAAAATTGTGACATTTTCAATGTAAGAATTTACCTACTCACAAAAAGCTTTTTTTTTTAAATTCAGTTAACTGAACTATTCACTGGATGGCTATTCTACTAACCAATGGTATCATAATGGTGGTTGAATGATAATGGTCACCAGTTTATTAGGTGGCGAAATTGAGAACTATTCAAAGGATGATGGGCATTTCGTTATCGGAATTAGTATATAACTTGGTACCGGCACCAATTGAAATAAATGATACATCGTTAAAAATGTAATTTTCTGTAGAATATGAATAAACGAAGCGCTAGTCCTGATTTATCTAATTAGAGTAATCCTGCCTCGAAAGTTATTTATTCTTCATGATTTATATTTTTTTTTCTGTGAAATTATAAATTTAAAATGATTATTAATTTTGTTACACATAAATGATCATCGTGAATTATTAATTTTGTTACACATTTAATAAAAAACCAAGTTTCTACTTGTTTTATTTACTGAGAGAATAAACAACCAATGATAATAATAAACTTAATGATGATCATTTATAATTAGTATAATAAATAAAAATACTATGCCAAAATGAAGAATAATGTCGCAGAAAAAATGAATGCCTAAATGATGAAAAATAAATAACTTTCAAGGTAGGATTACTCTAATTTGACAGTGAATCAGGACTATATAACGCTTCGGTTATAGGTATTCTTATTCTACAGAAAATTTCCTTTTTAACGATGTTATCATTTATTTCAATTGGTGCTGGTACAAAATTCCATACTAATGTGCCCATCATCCTTTTATACATTTGATGACGGCTGCTTTGACTGGTGGCGCCACCGCAAACTGAATTTCCAATTGATAGGTAGTTTGTAACTTCACGTTCGGTTGGCGGTGGCGCTGCTGGTCGGGGTGGTTGTCAGCAAGTATATGAAAATTAAATAGTTCTCAATTTCGCCATCTGAACAGATAAACTAGCGACTATTGTCATTCAACCGCCATTATGGCACCATTGGTTAGTGGTATAGCCATCCAGGGCTGTTATTAAAAAAATAAATCTGGCAAAATTACGAAACTAGATTTTACAGCAATCGCCACGATTAACTTCAGAGTAGCTTAAGTAAAATTTCTGGATGTCAAACTGAACAAATTCATGAGTGTATTTAGTAAGTCCTTTTCCTTCAACTTGTGCAAATTAGTTTTTAGTTCAGTTCCACAAATCAATTGTTCAGATTTGGAAGATTCACGTCGAGAGGTTTTGCTGATTCAAAGTCACTCACTTGAAGGCACGATAGTCCGTTAAAGATCTAGTAACTAGAGGTTTACGGGATCAAATCCTAGCTCTCGACGAAACTTAATACAAAATCTACTCAGGGGGGCTACCACCTAAGCGAAGTTGATGCTGATTGAACGAATGGAATGATGTATATTGCTGTGTTTGGTTCATATCATTAATCAAGGTCTCCTTATAAAGAAGCAATCGACCACATTCCATTCGTTCACCCAGCGTCAGCTTCGCTTAGATGGTAGTCCCCCGACTCTGATCTATACTAAAGCAGCAGTCGTCTTTGTAATTTTGATAGTGAGAGAATGTGACAATCAATACAATACAATATACTTTATTGCACAATTTGAAAAGAAATCAATACTTAAGTAGAGATCGAGACTTGAGTCTCCTACTTTAATACGGACCTAAGAAAGCGTAATGCCACCTAACATGAGTTTTGAAAGCTTATAAGGAAACACTAGCCCCCGATTATGATGTTCTTTTTCGTTTATTTAATAAAACATGTATTATTATTTCATAATTTATTATATTCTAGATCAATGCTACCAGTGCTCAGTGAATGAAGACTGCACCATTTAAACGAGAAATTCCCATTCAGGTTCTTTGAAAATGATAAAGTTTGTAATTTAACTTTTTTGGCACGTGTGCAGCATGGCCGTTTTTTTAAATACTTTCACTTAATTACTAACGCTAATTGTTGGTTTTTGTTTTTATTTTAAGAATATTTTGTAGACATAAAAGTAGTTATTTTGTTTTGTTTTTATAAATGCATGGCCTTGTCTTACGGATTTTAGTGGATTTTTTAAATCTTAGGATTTTGCAGTAAATATATATTTTTTTTAAATACATATTTTGAGATGATAAGCTTGAAGCACTTTTATTATGTTTCATGTAGGTATGATGTCGTCTACTCTTTAAGAAAGTTGGATTTTATTTCATCAAGCTACATGTTTTACATTCAATTGCAGAAATGTTCATTGTAAAATCTTTAAAAGTAATGCCGTCCTTGTTTACTTCAACTAATAGGAAAGTGTCAGACTTATATTTGTTGCATTTTTGGGTGAAAAGGTACCAGAATAAATGGATTGATCACCCCACTGTATCTAGAAGAAAGCTATCTATTTCTTCTTAGCGAATCGATAGCAAGTAGTCGTCATTGCAATTTTTCGGCTCAGAACCTAGCCACTTTGACGGCGGATTGAGTAGCGACCATTAGATCTTGGGTGGTAGTATAGGGCTTGCATTACATGATGTTTAATCGGGCATTAGTTAGCATCTTTCCGCAAATACAACCCAAGCCCGCGTCTTCAGATAGCTTTAAATATAATGAGCGTTTCTGCAAATGGGGTGTTGTAGTAGCTAGAGCAAACAACACTGCGTGGCAGAAATACACTGTTTTAGGGTCAATTTTTGGCGTTCATATCAATTAATACCCACGAGTACGTAAAGACTTTAGAAAGTATAACTGTGAAAGCTTAACTGTGTGTGTAATCACTTTTTTTTTCACGATAATAATTTTAATTGCCCAGCGCTTTCAAAAATTATTGTAGGCAAAAATTATTTTTTTTTTCGCCATTGATTCCAAAAATAGACTCCCTGCATAGTATAAAAAGGGGAAGTAGGTTATCTTCATACAAACGCACCGCGCGCGGTTTGTATGTGTGTGCCACAGTATCTGTGCGTCGCCGCACGCACACTCGACAAAAGCTCGACCCGTTTCTCAGTGCACCGCACAAGGTTCGAGTGTGCGTGCGGCGACGCATAGATACTGTGGCGCACAAATACAAAGCGGTGCGTTTGTATGAAGATAACCTACTCCCCCTTTTTATATAATGCTTCCTGTCCCTTTTTTTGTTGGCATTTTGCTGAGACGCGTCCTTTTGGTGTTGTGTCATTAATTTATTTGTAAGATTTTATTTCTAGATGTTAACGTATACTAGTAAATTATTTGTCATCGTCGCTTATTAATTTTGTATGGGATTTTTTATTTACATTATTTTTTCTTTTTCAGGACTTACATCACATCCCCATACGCTGATAAAAATATACGAATGTTGTGATTTTTTACAAGCTACAAACGCTTAAATTGCACAAATCATCATTATACAATCGTACCAAACTATTTAAATTACGTAATATAAATGTGTCAATCCATTAGGAAAAGGTACCTTATGTTCAATTTCGGTAATATCTAATGATTTATGAAATATTAAAGATATTATAACGGGTTTTTACTGCGACTCTTGTTTTAGAATGAGTTTATCTGTGATCATCGGATACTCACTTGTAATAAAAATAAATCATGGGTAGAACCTATTGTTACGAGTACCTATGTTTAAAACAACTGCGAGAATCTTAAAGATTTATTAATATTTAAAAGTATGAAATGTCTTTTATTTTCATTTTTCATTGTTGATTCACGAATTTTGTTTGTTTAGTTTGTTATTTTAATGCAGTTAGACGTCCAATAGATGTATAGGCGTTAAGTTTAGGAAAAAAAGTACCTAATCTATCTCTGTCAAAAATACATAAATGTATGTCTTCAAAGTTAATATCTCCGTAATTTGCGATGTCATTTTTTTTTAAATCAAAAGTATTTATTTTACATATTTTTAATATCAATTCGCAGAACATGTGTTTTTACTCCGAACCATAAGGTACCTTTTGTCCTGGAACGGTGTAAGCATACGAGAAAACTTTCTAAGTACAATCACTACAAGTGTACGCTAAATAACATTGCATAGGCTTTTTTTACAAATATATTTACAATAATTATTGTTACTATATTATACTAGTTTTAAGAAAAATGGAAAGGTTCTAAATCGTTGCAGTGGTATGGCGAAAACGGTATGGTTTTAAACTTCCTAGCTAAGTATGTATATCCGAAAATATTTCTGTTATTAATTTATGTACTTAATTTACTATTCAATGTTGTTTTATCAAAATTTATTATTTACAAGGGTGTAGTGTAGGTATAGCAAAACTTGGCTAATCGGTGAAACTTGGTTAATCGGTGATATTGAACTTAATTTTACAGAAAAATTGCGAAGTCAGAGTAATTAAATTTTGCAAACATGTACTGAACTTTTCATAAAATAACATTTTATAATATAACATGCGACCTAAAATAGAGGACGAATTAAAACTATCACACAATTACGGCATATCACCGATTAGCCAAGATTTGCTATATGCCAGAAGCTCTCATTTCATGTCACTATTTAATTTTTGAAAGTTTTTTTTAATTATCTTAGTATAAAATGTCAAACAGTTTTGAATCTCGCCACTAAACTGAAAATGAAAAACTGTAGTGGGCTGATTCCCATCCTTAATTGTCGCTAACTAGCTAAAAGTCACTCAATTTTGCTATGTTTGAAACAGCGGCTCAGAGCTTCTAAAATATCTCCACAATTTTTCAAACACATCAAGTTAGGAGATACTTAGTGATAATGACCACCCAGTTGGTAATGAGCCAAACTTGAAATCCGAAGGTCGTGGGTTCAAATCCTGGTGCGGGCCTGTACCACTAAATTCGTCTTTTCGGATTTATGTATGGATTTCTAATTATCACTTGCTCTACGGTGAAGGAAAACATCGTGATGAAACCCGCTCGTCCAAGAAAATTCATTTTCGAAAGACGATGGGTCCACCAACCCGCATTGGGCCAGCGTGGTGGACTATGGCCTAAATCCCCTTCGTGTTTCGAAGGGAGGCCCGTGCCCCTCGGTGGGGACGTATATGGGCTGATAAAAAAGAGAGAGTTGGTATACCATATGTATAATTGAGTTAAAAAAAGCAACCCTCGGAATTTCTTGTCTATTCTTCTCTGGGAAAGACTGCACCTTTGCGAATAGGTGCAAATTTGATAATGCTAATGTATTTACTACATTTACTTATTTTAAGTATCATTCTGAATGTTTTATGAAATAAAGATATTTAATTATTTATTTTTTTGCTTTTTTATGGCTAGGAAGTTTTTACCATTACCTTTATGTAATCAAGTTGTATCTGCTTTAAGTCACAAATATACAGGGTGTAAAGGACAGCTTAGCAAAAACTTCAATCGTGAAATGTATCTATTTTACCAATATTTCCGGAAACTCCTTGAGAGTTTTCGTTATTTACTTACCTACTTTGACGTTGCGCAATGTACTGGAAAACCGCGCTCAGTCGCTATCAGAATGCGATGTACATTGCTTGTTGTATTGTACGCATTATTGGAAAACTCAATTGGAAAATAGTTTGAATTCAGGGTTTCAGTTTTTGCTAAGCAGTCGCTTACACTCGGTATTGGCTGTAGGTCTAGTTTTAGATAACGCTAGTGCCCTTGTTTTCTTGAAAATTACTCATTTACCAATAAAATTGTTTTATTGCATCTGTCCATAAGGGACCATCCATAAATTACGTCACACGTTAAGGGGAGGGGAGGGGGTCGACAAAGTGTGACATTGTGTGACAAGGGGGTGGGAGGGGTCATAAGTTTCGTGACGTCACATTTCAGAATGTGTTATGAGTATCAAAACGCGTTAACTTTTAACGACAAACTTAACCTCCTCAGTCCCAAGCACTCTTTTTACGTTTTTACTTTGGTTGAGACAATGAGTTTTGAGTTCCCAAAAAAAATAACAACACTATTAAGTAAAAAATTACAAAAAATGGAAAATATGCAAAATATGTGACGTCACGCTAGGGAGGGGGGAGTCTTACAAATGTGACCAGCTGTGACAAGGAGGGGGGAGGGGTCAAAAAGTCATAGAATTCGTGTGACGTAATTTATGGATGGTCCCCAATAGAAAATGATATCAAATGTGCTAAATATGGGTTTACTAACACCGTAACTAAACAACTTTCCTCAAAGAGTACATATGAAATCCTCAAAAGATTTTCATTTATGAGTAGGTAGAATACAGGGTGTAAGGAACAGTTAAGCAAATACTTAAACGGTGAAATCTACGCATTTTTTATTTATTTTTATTATAAGATGGGTTAACTCTTGACCTCAATCTTGACCATAAGGTTGAAGATGAGGTCGACGATAGAGCGAGTTAACCCAGAAAATGCCTATAAAGGCACTGATACTCCCACGCACCGTCGGAACACAGCAAGCTGTTTGGCGTCGGACTTCGGTAGGAGGGTGGTCGCGAACCAGACGGCCCTTCACAGAGCCTACCACACCGCATGAGACCATAGGACGACACCTCAGATTCAGAAAAAAAAGTAGTGTCGTTGCCTGGGATGGATTACTAGGAGGCAGGTCTCATTTGTGTTTCCCTAGTCGCCTCTTACGACACCCACGGAAAGAGATGGGTAGGTGCTATTCTCAACCGATCACCACACGCATAATTATGATTTGTGTAACAAGGCGATGGGAGGGGTCATAAGTTTCGTGACGTCACATTTCAAAATGTGTTATGAGTATGAAAACGTGTTAACTGTTAACGATTAACCTCCTCAGTCCCAAGCACTCTTTATAAGTTTATTCTTTTGTTGAGATAATGAGTTTTGAGTGATATTAAAAATATGTGACGTCACTCTAGGGAGGCGGGAGTTTTACAAATGTGACCAGATGAGACAACTGACAAGGAGGGGGAGGGGGTCAAAAAATCATGAAATTCGTGTGACGTAATTTATGGATGGCCCCGAATTCGATTTACTGGTTTTCGTGTCTTACGCTGTTATTATCGTTTTTTATAGCAAAATATTATTCGAAAAGTTATTTAATTTGAAAACAGACGAAATTGAAAAAAAATAATAATTGGAAAATCATTCAGAATGATGGTTTGAATTCAAGTTTTTAGTTTTTGTTAAGCTGTCCCTTTAACCCTATATGATTACATAGTTTGATCTCATATTTTCGGACAGATTGTAATTTTTTATGTTTTATGATTATGCCTAATAAAAAGAACCACAAGCCACTAACAGTTGGCAGTGAAATAAAAAAAGCCAAAGTAAAAAAAAACGTATCAGGATTTGTTTACAAAATCTCTGCTACCTCATTTCCTTAAAATAACGAAATTATACAATTCTAATTAACGTAGTTACCATTACCCAACAGATTATTTTAATGTTTATTGTTTATGTTTTTATAAAAAAACATTTTTTAAAGGAATTGTCGAATCTCTTAATTTGAGATCTGATTCGTATTAAATAAAATGGCGAAAATTCAGTATGTTAATCAGCTCAAGAAACTGACAACTTTCCCCAGGGAACATAGGTCAAAATATGAAAAATATTTTTTGGCCGTTCCATTTAAGTTGAGCGATCAGTAGATTGCCTTAGTAAGAGAAGACGATTTTTTTTGATAATTTCATAATTTTTTTGATATTTTTTTTTCTTTTGGGAGAATTGTTCAGTTTGAAAATCACCCTCTAAAGTTTCGCTAACTAATTTAAAAGTCGCCCCACTCAGTTGCAAAAGCGTTTATTATAGTGAAACTTTTTTTTTAAGTTATGGCAACCGGTCGTGTATAACGTGCGACCATTACTGCCAGTGTCGAGTCCGAAGAAAACAAACTGAAAAAATATATTTAAATGCAATGCCGTTCTTGTTACGTCAACAAGATGGAAAGTGACAGCAGGCTATCTAAAATAGCATTAACTTTAATGAAACTTTCGGCAACTGAGTGTAGCGGAATAAATTTAATAAATGTGTAGTCTCATATTTAAAGTTCACTGCGCTTTGCTTAGAAATTCTATGAATAATATTTAAGAATATAAATTCTACTAGGCCCATAAATATTGACCACTACTGTAGATAGCTTTTTTTTAAAATCAGGACTTAATTTTAACCGCTATAATCATAATAAACGCAATTTAAAGTTTAAAGACTGTTGAGAGCCTTACGGGAGAGTGTAAAAATATGTCCTAATTCTTTACTAGCTTCCGGTCCGGGACTTCGTTCTCATGGGAATTTCGGGAATGAATTATACTTATAAACCTTCCTATAAATTATAAACCTTGAATAGCTCCATCCATTGCTGAAAATAATTGATGACTAAATGAAATAATTGATGAAAGCTGAATACATACTTATACGAAATGAAAATAATTGATGAAAGCTGAATATTGATGACGAAATGATTATATTATATGTATTATAAGTAAGTATGTACGTACAGTACGATTGTCTCGTACACCGTATGAGAAATTCGATTAGTAGTTTTTGACTTTATCGCGTTCAGACAGACAAACACAGTGGAGACTTTATTTATAATATATGTATTATGTATGATGTGTAAGACATTTTTTACACGCTCTTGACTGTCTCTAAACATTAAATTACGTTTATGCATGTCACGTAACATTATCAAACCCGTTATATTGTGAATTCACTTTAAGATTATAATCTCTCGGTACTTTGTGAACTGCCTCAATTTTTTTCACATTGAACTAATCGAACCTGAAAAAGCCCAACATAACCTAACTTATGCTAATTTCACGCAGGCAGCCCTTAAAGTCTCGTAGAATTGTTATTTACTACGCCAATTGTTGCGAGAGATTATAATTTCGCTAGTGAAATTGTAAAATTACGATATTTAAAATTTTCCGTTGACATGCATTAGGCGGTAAGTATAAAGTTGTACTTGCTACTTACCTATTAAATTATGTACTTAGTTATCTAGATTTCTTAAATTTAACTTCTGCTAATGGAAATGAATCAATGATAATAAGATTCAAATCTCAAATTTATTTAAAAATCTTTTTCTGTTTATTGTTGATATTACTTTATCCACAAATATTATTTATACTAGCTTTCCGCCCGCGGCTCCGCCCGCGTGGACTACAGGTTATATCGTGCCCAACTGTGGGATAAAATGTAGCCTATGTCCTTTCCCAGGCTCTAATCTATCTCTGTACCAAAATTCATCAAAATCGGTTCAGCGGTTTAGGCGTGAAAAGGTAACAGACAGACAGACAGACAGACAGAGTTACTTTCGCATTTATAATATTAGTAGGGATATTAGTAGGGATTTTATGATTTATTATGACCATATTATGACAATAAAATACGCATTAGAAATATCTTCCGAAGAAAGTAAATTTAAAAAACATTATTTTTGAAACTATGCTGCATTGTTTAATTAAATGTTTAATTACAACATTCTATTAATAATATAAAGTAAAGTACAGCAGCACGTCACGTTACACAGTTGTACTACAAAAGGCAACTTTATTATGAGCGGTCAACGTCAACATCTATAAACCTGATGTGCTGTCGTATGGCATAGTACTCACCCTCCGAAATAGTTGTGGCAATTTTTTGTGCGAATGGCGCGAAAATATCTAGACCAATAAGAATACGCTAATGTGTGTTGTGCTTGTCCGCTATTGGTTGTTGCTTACGTGCCATGTTCCAAGCGGCGAGGCAATGCCCAATGGGATTCTAATTCAGGAGCAGTCAGCCAGACCCAAAGCAAACCAAAATGGCCGATGCTACCTAAAAACTTCGTAGAATGTCACCGTAACATTGATAACCCCGTAATCATTCCGTAATCCCGTTACCGCGCGCGGCTTGTATGTGTGCGTCGTAGTATCTATGCGTCGTCGCACGCACACTCAACAAAATCTCGGCGTGTTTCGCAGTCCGCCAGTACCGCACAAGGTTCAAGTGTGCGTGCGGCGACGCATAGACACTATGGCGCACACATACAAGCCGCACGCGGTGCGTTTGTATGAAGATAACCTACTTCCCCTTTTTTATACTATGCCGTAATATTGTAATTTTACTAATTAAGATTATAATCTGTCGGTACTTTGTGAACTGCCTCAATTTTACCTGACCGACCGTACCTAAATAAGTCTAACCTAACCTAACTTATCCTATTTTCATGCAGGCGGCTCTTTTCAAGGAATTATAATTTTACTTTGCAATTTGCAATACCTACCTATCGCGGGAGTTTATAATGCTACTAGTGGAATTTTAATATATAACGGTTTTTATCATTTTACGGTGACATCTATATATTACGTACTTACCACACATAGAGGGAGGAAAATTAAATTTTTACTGGCCAAATTGTAATGTCGTGGGAGATTATAATTTCACTAGCGAAATTATAATATTACAGTTTTACAATAGCTAACAATAATTAACTTGTAAATTGTTGACATTCAAAAATGTACTATCCGATACTAATTCCATATTGTGGTACCTATTTATAATCTAAGTACCTACAAAAGTACCCAGATTTATTTGTACATCTACTCTTTGTGTGGTGTATACTATAGGTACTTACTGTTAATGTTACAACTTGAAAGAATAATGTTATAATGTGATTAATGTCCGATTGATAAATTACAATAATTATTTATTTATTTATTTTATAAATGTTGCGTAAGTGTTTTCTGTAATTTTATTTTCCTCTTTTAATAAAAAATCTTTTTAAAACTTATTTGTTTTATTTCAAACATTTGGCGGCCGGTTTGGTGGAGTGGTAGTGGAGCTGCCTCTTGAACGATGGGTCTTGGGTTCGGTTCTAAGTCAGGGCAAATATTTGTGTAAAAGGCAGATGTTTGTTTTCGGGTCATGGGTGTTTATGTCTGTCTTTATGTATGTTCCTAGGGACCCACCACAACGCAAGGGAAATGTTTTTGCTCTTCAATGTATCCTGATCATCGATGTGCCCTTGTCTTATTACATTTTTATACTTGAATATGTTATAAAGGGTGTAAGGGACAGGTTAGCAAAAAAGAAACCCTGAACTCATTATTCTGACGAAGTTTTTAGTGGAATTTTCAATTTTTTTTCAGTTTTCTGGGTTATAATTAAATGATTTATTGAAACACACTTTATTTTTTAACAAAAAAAAACAATAGTAGTGTAAAACACGAAAATCAGCAATGTACTTACATCGCATTCTGACATCGGTGCGGCGTGGGGGATCGCACGCGGGGTGCGGTTTTGCTGTACATTGCCTAGCGTTAAAGTAGATAAAAATAGAAAACTCCATAACTTGATGTTTCCGGGAAAAAATAATTACTTCTAGACGATCATAGTTATGAGTGGATTCCACCGTTTAAGTATTTGCTAAGCTGTTCCTTACACTCTGTATTTTTTAAATTTTCTTTATCTTTCTTTTTCTTTCTCATCTTTTCATATCAAGGACGTAAGATGACTCCATGGATCTAATTAAAAGAGAAAATATTATAAGTCCATGGAGGACTGAACTTTTTTTTCTTTTCAATAACTTTGACTGGAAAATCCGTCTTGTTTTGTTTGGTACTTTGACACTAGCAGAAAGTCACCAACCATTGAACATTACAAATTGAAAACATTGAAAATCAATTGAACTGAAGAAGTCAATATTATATTTCTTCTTTACTGTAATATCATTGCTTGGACCCGAGAGTTTAATTGAAGAGGTTAACTAATTGTGAGTTTTGTTTCATTTAGGTACTTACCTATAACTTTAGCTATATTTTTAAAATCAATATTAACGTACACAGAGGCGGGGAACCTGATGGGTGACCAAAGATGGACTAAAATGGTAATTTATCACGAGCGTTTCCGTGCTTCGGAGGGCACGTTAAGCTGTCGGTCCCGGCTGTTGTCGATTGATTACCCGAGCGGTTAAATGACTTTTGTAGTCGAGACAACCCAGTCAGGCCATTGTGCGGTATGTGTGCGGTGTGAAAACTCTGACACAAGTGTTAGCCAAGTTCGCCACTGAAGTGTTTTGGAAGGCTACTAGTGCAAATAAACGAATTAATCAGTAAATTAAATATTTATTACGCGACATCACAAATCACAGAATTGAATGACAGGACATTTTTTTTTTATCAACGATAAGTAGCAGAGGTTTTTGATGTCATAGATTCCAACACTCCTCCTCATCAGAATACCTCTTGCTACTAAGGATCCAACCCAAGCTGCACCCGGCACTCCTCAAACTTTTTCTTAGGCAATGCCTTCGTAAGAATATCTGCGGGCATCTCCTCAGTTCTTAAGTACTCTACTCCAATCACACCTCTTGCTGTTACTGCTTTTCTTAATATAACAGCACGATAGATAGATTCCAACAGCCACACACACCAACACGATAAGA
The DNA here is from genome assembly GCA_949987775.1 of Aproaerema taeniolella. Classification (NCBI taxonomy): domain Eukaryota; kingdom Metazoa; phylum Arthropoda; class Insecta; order Lepidoptera; family Gelechiidae; genus Aproaerema; species Aproaerema taeniolella. The sequence goes on from OX465265.1 coordinate 4,061,868, forward strand.
AGAATCAATCATTTGAATTTTGAATTTTATCTGAGTAAGAATGAAGCTAAATTTTGTAAGCGAAATACGTGAACACAGTCAGAAGGTCACTCTGACCAAATCGAGTAACTTGGTATGTAGTCAATATAGTAATACTGACTGTGTTTAATAAAAGGTACAACATTTATGGTAGTTAGGAAGAGCTATTTACAATAGCTTATCACACTAATTGTGAACCTTAACGACTATCACGAAAGTTGTACCTTTCCATTTTCACAGTCACATATTATTTAACCTTAAGCCGACGTCCTGTTACAAAGGCCCTGTTACAAAAAAAAAATTAACGAACTGAATCGTTGGAGGATCAAGTACTTCTTAATCCCAGAAAAGGACAGAGAGTCATGCATGTTAGGTCTGAGTTAGTGAAAAACCTGTAATATATTCTAAAATATAATGTGTAGAATACATTCTAGAAGAAGCTATAGCTTCTTTGTGCCTAAAAACACACTTCAGACGGTCAGAAGGATACATTAACATTATATTCAGATTCAGAGACAGGTCAATATATCACTGCTTAAGGATAAAAGCGGTGGAATTTTCTTTAACTTTCTTAAGCAAAGTATGGTTTGGCACACATGCAGTGCCGTTACTGAAAAGTATGGTTTGGAACGCATACAGTGCCGTTACTGAAAAGTATGGTTTGGCACGCATGCAGTGCCGTTACTGAAAAGTATGGTTTGGCACGCATACAGTGCCGTTACTGAAAAGTATGGTTTGGCACGCATGTAGTGCCGTTACTGAAAAGTATAGTTTGGCACGCATGCAGTGCCGTTACTGAAAAGTATGGTTTGGCACGCATGACCCTCTGACCGCGTCCTTGTTCAAGGTCAAGTTGCCAGCAGCTATACCCGAATAGAATGAATAAAATTAATGAATGAATTCTTTATTGAAAACGTTAAAAAACAAAAAGAGGGAAATATGTTGTGCAAACTTATGTTCTGCAAAGTGTTGAACCAGTAGTTTCTTACATAAATACATACATTCACGCCTTACATCCCTGTTGGGGTAGGCAGAGCACTATGTGATTTTTGAACCCTTGACGCCACGTTTGACATACATTTTGAGGGTTATAAGATGGAACATGCGTGTGTGTAGTGGTGATAGGTTGTCTGCCTTTCGCACAAGTCATGGGCGTAGCCAGGAGCGGGTTTTAGGGGTTCAACCCCCCCCGAAATTTTCAAAATCATGATTATCTCCTTGCCCTTATCCCTCTACGAAACACCGTAAAGTACCCAGTATCGTCAAAAAAGAGAAGATTGATCCTCTAAACCCCCCCTGGAACAGAATTCTGGCTACGCCCGTGCACACGATACACACAACAGTACCCTCACATCTCAATTACTGACTCTTACAATAAGCCTGAGGAGAGTAGACAGCTGGAAGAGTATAGTTTCTTGTTTTCGACTGTATAGTTTGATGTCACTAGGTGGCCACAGCGACTGTGTACTGATTAGCCTAGTGCAGGTTCCAGAGCATACACGAAGCAGGGAAGCTAGGACAGGACGAAGCGGCACCGAGAATTTTAATAATCTAAAGAGTCGTAACCCAGAGTTTCTCCAGCTTCATAGATACATTTGTTTTTATTAAGAATTTTTCAGTTATCCCCAGATCTACCAACTCCCGCCCAAACCCTGTAATTATTAATTATGAACTTAATCCAGAACGCCCTGAGATTTTACACCGTGTGGTGATCGGTTGATCACCACACGGCGTAAAATCTCAGGGCGTTTCACCCCATCTCTTTCCGTAGGTGTCGTAAGAGGCGACTAAGGAAACAAAAATGAGATTGCCTTCTAGAAATCCATCTTAGGCAACAATAGGTACCTCAGTTTGTTTCCAATCTGAGGGTGGCGTCCTATGGTCTCATGCGGTGTGGTAGGCTCTGTAAAGGGCCGTCTGGTTCGAGACCACCCTCCTACCGAAGTCCGACGCCAAACAGCTTGCGGTGTTCCGCCGGTGCGTGGGAGCACCAGTGCCTTAATTGGCATTTTCTGGGTTAACTCGCTCCATCGTCGACCTCATCTATGACCTGACTTTAGGGCACCCTGAAGGTAGGGGTCAAGCACGTGCTTAGATGTGCATTATTGGTTAATCACTGCGTAGCAAAATATATATATCATCTTTATTGCACAAACACAGTAGGAAAAATTTTACATAAAAAATAGTGTACAAAGGCGAGCTTATCTCTAGAAGAGATCTCTTCTAGAGATTCCAACCTAATCGGTGAGAAATAGTGTACGAGACGGGAAGAGAGAATTGCGCACAACGTAAGAAAATACCAAATAAGAGAAGGGCTTATATTATTAATACTTAAATACACTGGGCGTCAAAAATAAGTAGTACAGTTTTAAAATTGCGATTTCTCCCAAACTATAAAACTTAGACCTTTGAAACAAAAAAGGTTAAAAAGAAAATTTAATCTTATTCAATAAAAACTTCATGCATTATAAGAACTTATAATGCTTGACTTTAAAAAAAACGAATAAATAAAAACACTTTTTTTAAACTGTTGAAAGGTGTTGTCTTACTTAGGATTTTTGTGTTTGACACATTCGCTGCTGATAAAGCAATTGTAATTGAAAAGCATAGGTATCTTCAGAGAGTAAATTTGACTAATCATGCCTCTTTCACCAGAAGAATGTGCAAGAATCTTAGCTTTTCTCGAAGTGGGCATCAGTATGCGTCGTACTGCAAGGAGGGTGGGTGTAACTTTAAGAACGGTTCAGCGAGTAAAGCAAAGGTACGAAGAGACTGGAAACCATCTAAGGAGACGAGGTAATGGCAGACCCAGGTGCACAAGTACCCGAGAAGATCGCTTTATTGTTTCCACTGTGTTAAGAAATCGACACCTTAATGCAGTTGAGGTTCAGCAACAGCTTCTTCGGACCCGAACAGACTACATCAGTGAGAGTACAGTGAGAAGAAGACTTGCTGAAGCTAACCTGAAGCCTCTAAGACCAGCAAATGGCCCCAAACTTGAGACAGAGCATCGCGTAGCAAGACTACGCTACGCCCGTCAACACGTACAATGGGGCGAAGAAGAATGGGCTAGAGTTTTATTCACAGATGAGTCTCGATTCTCTTTATACACTTCAGATGGACGGCGGAGAGTCTACAGACGACCCGGTGAGCGATACATTCAAGCTTGTATCTCGGAAAGAGTCCAATATGGCGGGGGCTCTGTACACGTATGGGCTGGTATCTCTTCAGAGAGTCGCACAGAGCTTGTGGTAATAGAAAATGGGACTTTGACTGGTGAAAGATATGCCTCGGAGATCCTCAACGAGTATGCAGGGCCATATTTAATAAATATGGGTGATGGAGCCATCCTAATGCATGATAACGCCCGGCCACACACTGCTCACCACGTACAAGAGTACATTCAGGAGGTTGGCATCAACTTGATGGCTTGGCCATCGAGAAGCCCAGATCTCAACCCGATTGAACACGCCTGGGATGAGCTTGGGAGGCTAGTCAGAAGGCGCAGTCCACCTCCTGCCACACTCAGGGCTCTAAAACATGCGCTGATAGAAGAATGGGAAAATATTCCCCAACACCGCCTCCGAAACTTAGTGTTCAGCATGCCAAACCGGATCCAAGCTGTAATTAGAGCCCGAGGCGGCAACACAAGTTATTAAATTGTGAAAAAGTTCCAAAACGTGAAAATTAAGTGGTTGACATATCGTTAAAAATTGATACTTTTTAGTATTTATCTTAATTTTAAGTTTGAAACTTTATTCATGCCAAATAAAATATAACTTTAATAAACTTCGTTAAGTTTACTATAAACTGCTTTTTATTTCATAAGTGTAACTACTATAGTTTAGGAGTAATTGCAATTTGAAAAGTGTACTACTTATTTTTGACGCCCAGTGTATAATTAAATAAAAATAATATATAACTCTGTAACCTTTATTGTGTATTTGTACTTCTGACTGTTTTGAATGTTGTGTGTATATTTTAAAGCAATGAATAAATTCTTTGTCTGTCTGTCTGTCTGTCTATATATACTAACATATATAATACATCTAAACGAATATAATAAATCATACATACATAAATATAATTTGCTCATTTCAGTTGGGACAGGTAGTATTCTTTGACTCTATTTTTGAAGGAATGTATAGATGGACTCTCTTGTATAGCTGTCGGGAGTTTGTTCTACATCCGTGCTCCACGGACAGTAAAAGAATTAAAACGAAAATTTGTGCTAGCTGAGGGGCATTGCAACACGTTGGTATTACAGGAGCGGCGTGGACGAGTATCAGGATACCCGATTATATACCGATTCTTCTGTAAAAAGACACGTGGAAACTATGGCAATCAGTGTCGCTAGAGTGGCCCGACGCGATGCCTTATGGCAGCCATGGTTTCACACTTTTCTAATAAATGTGAGTGTAAGTTTGTTTGTTACGCTTTGACGCCAAAACTACAGAACCGATTTTGATGAAATTTGGCACAGAGATAGATTAGACCTTGGAAAAGGACATAAGCTACATTTTATCCCACAGCTGGGCACGATATAACCACGCGGGCGGAGCAGCGGGCGGAAAGCTAGTGGTTAAATAAAATAAATTACTTTTTAATGTTTATAAAATTGTTTCAGAGTCCTTATATTAATAAAATGATACAATTGAGAACAGCTGTGTTGTTTATCATTTATCTTCACGCACTAGTAAGTTTTGAAGAATCGGCTCTGGCAGACCTGATTTTTGTTACGTGTTTTAGTCCGTATTACAGAACGTGAATCAGACTTTGATCTATATTCAAGTAGCAGTCGTCTTTTTCATTTCAATAGTGAGAGAAAGAGACAAAAATATAGATCAAGACTTGAGTCTTCTTCTGTAATAAGGGCTTTTCCCGTGTGGTGATCGGTTGAGAATAACACCACCCCATCTCTTTCCGTGGGTGTTGTAAGAGGCGACTAAGGAAACACAAATGAGACGTGCCTCCTAGTAATCCATCCCAGGCAACGATACTTCATTTTTTTCTGAATCTGAGATGTCGTCCTATGGTCTCATGCGGTGTTGTAGGCTCTGTATCGGGCCGTCTGGTTCGCGACCACCCTCCTACCGAAGTCCGACGCCAAACAGCTTCTGTTTTCCGTCGGTGCGTGGGAGTACCAGTGCCTTAATTTGTATTTTCTGTGTTAATTCGCTCCATCGTCGACCTCATCTTTGACCTTTGTCAAGATTGGGGGTCAAGAGTTAACCCATCTCATAATTTAAAAAAAAAGTATCGGTTTACTATCTAAAAATGCCTATTGGGGTATTTGAAGAAGTAGGTGTTATGGCTTGGCTTTCCTGCCATGTTAATGAGCCCTGGAAAATACGTCTCCGCCCCGATTAGCGGTACCGGTACGTACCCGGCCGCTTCTCTCCACAATGTCCGACTCTACTCTCCCAGTAACGCCCTAAGCCGAGGTTCGAGCCCCACAGGAGGCGCCCTTAGGCCAGTTACTTAAAATTTTGGGCTGAGAGCCATCTGCGCTCGCCACTTGCTCGGTGAAACTGTCAAGGCCATCAGCGGCCAGCAGTGTATAGTTATTTAGAAAAAAAAGGAAAATACGGCATTTTGAACAATAGAATTGCTAAATAATCATTTATCTGTTTACAGCGAATTTCACTTGAGTTAGTAGAATACTATGTATGTACTAAAAAGGTCGAGACAACTGATTTTTCTTCTTTTAATTTGCCGGGTCTGGCTCTGGCATTAGGCTTTATGACGGTTGCGACAGCTATAATTGGAGCAATATCTCAATTTCGAAGTATCAAAATTTTGCAAAAAATTGTGAGTAAGTATATACATCCTACTAATATCATGTATGGATGTTTGTTACTCTTTCACGCTCAAGCGGCTGGACCGATTTTGATAAAATGTGGTTTGGAGATTGCTGATACCCTGGATTAACATATAGGCTACATAATTTTCCCAAATTCCCAAGGGGACGAAGTCCCGGGCGGAAAGCTAGTTTTTAACATATTATGCTGGTTTCGTGATAATGACTTTTCACTTTATAGTACAGTCAACAGCATATCAGATTACTACAAACTGTCAAATTTCCCCAAAGGATAGTAAACTCTAAAATTTGGAGATAAAATTTAAAATCGATAACAGAAATTTGACAGTTTTGGATAGCATGATGTGCTGTTGACCCTTTACAGCGTGTATCCTAAATAGTGGTCCAACGTTAAGGAGTGGATCCATTAAGTGTTCAGCTACCACATACCGGAATTTAAATGTTTTTTTAATTAACCAGGGGTTATACAAGTAAACCGATTTTTAAATAAGTATTTTTTTATGACGGGAGTTAAAAAATTAAACAACCTACAGGGCTTTAGGTAAATCACTTTCAACCTCTCGGGTGGTTGAATGGCCCAGTCATTTAAGCTTAAATTAGGTAAGAATCTCGGAATTCGAGATACCCAGCTGTAAGTCTGTAAATACTTGTATATTGACTCCCTAAAAGTTGTCTCAAAACCTACATATGGTAGGGTGTAAGCAACTATTAAATTTCAAGGTCTAAGTTCACAAAAATCGGTTTTTTGCGCTTTTTTTGGAAATATCTCATTTCCTATGGGTTTTTGCTGTTTGTATTTATTATCAGTATTGTAAAATACAAAATTCTCTACAAATTTTGTATAAAAAAGTTTTTTATACGGTGAACCGTTTTCGAGATACAGGGCGGAGAGCGCGCGGTCACAGCATCACTTCAGGTCAACCTGTGCCTCCGGTCGAAAACGCGCCATATATAGTTGATAAACTATCGATAAATCAATGATTATAAATATTTGTCAATTTTTATTAACTGTTATATTGTATTTTATCATTTTTTCCTAACTTATCCACTTTTTATTCAGTATTAATTTATTTAACAACACTTACCTGCCCATGTAATGGGCTATGTACGACATTTTAAACATATTTTTAATTTCGTTTAATTTTTTATTAAACATAAAGGAATAAGGTCCCGTTTCCTAAAAAAAAATATATAAAAAATCTATCTTTTGAAATAAAAATATAATAATTAAAAGTTTCTCAGTAGGGTAAACTAATTATAAATACGGCATTATACAATCGTGTCTTTGCCAAGCTGTCATGTCAAAAAAAAAACATAACCTATTTCATTTTGTATTTGGTTGTTTATTTTTTAATTTTATTTTTGAGTTTTATTTTTTCTTTTGGTTAATTTTTTCTGAAGTCTTTTACTGCTACCGCATACCGGATTACGATTTAACTTTGCACGGACTTGTAGTGCTAGATTTTGACTGATTTTCTCACGACTACACCTTATTCATACCGAACTCCGAGAACTGCTTCAACGATAGTGATTAATACTCTTCGGATTTGTGGAATAACACTAATAACGAAAGCGCAGCAGGCTTTGCTACTCAACATGGCATCTGACGAGTTACAGCGGTGGAGAGAACTAAAAAATGTTTTATACCTCTTTGTTCAAACACTGACATTAACTCACCAGATTTGACGTTTGTTACCATTCCAAAGGAATTGGAAGAAAGTTGGTGTAAAATGGTTGACAGGAATTGTCCCAAACGTCCACTTTTTTGCTGTGAGGATCATTTAAACGTAAGTACATTGAAACGTATCTCTTGTTAGTCTGTGATTGAAACTTAAATGTTGAACTTAAACTCAAAAACGCAACGGTATAGGTTATATGTCAACCAACTGTCAATCGTTTTTTTTTTTACTTTGGCAAAGGAGTTAATCTGTAGAATGCTGTAATAAGCAACAAACTTGCAACAAATCGTAACCAAAATTTTAAAAATTAATTATTTTTATATCTATGATCAAAATTATTTGATATATTTTTTATTTGAATATGGGACCTTAAACCTGCTTAAAATAAAAAAATCAAATTATTTTAAAAATCTTGCACACAGCCCATTGTAGAATTGTTAATGAAAATATAGGAATTATATTTGAATTTTAACCTAATTAATATTAATAACTTCTTACATGATGCAAAAAAAAAACCAAATAAATTATGAATTAATCTTTTTATTAAAAAATATCATTGAATACGTTATTAGAGAGTGGAACTCAAACCTTATTGGCAGTCTATAATGTTCCGAAATCTGTGAAAAGTCTCGATCATCTTCGTTATATGCATTACGTGAAGTCTACAAAACTTAATAAACCTGTGCGTGTGCACTTGTGCAGCTTTCAAATATTCCACCAACAAGTGCAGCTGCTCATAAACATTTCAACAGTGTATATTATCAAGTTTAAACTTGGTTAGGACATGATTTGGAACCCCAGGTATGGGGTTGGGCAATGCGAAACGATTTTCTGGAGCTTATCATGACAATTTTACCACCTGTTCCAGAAGATTTGCTAAAACAATTTTCTGCAACTGCAAGAGTGGTTGTGGTTCGCGATGCGGATGCAGGAAAGCGGGCTTGCAATGCTCTTTAGCTTGTGGCCAATGTAATGGGCAAGCTTGTCTCAATGCACTACCATATTAGAGCGACATTAACGAATATGGAACCTTTGACCCCGAAATCATGGAAGAACTTGAGACAAATGTCGTTGAAGACGATAATGAAGACCAGTTTGAAATTTACCAGCAGCCAGAAGACGACGATGAAGAGGAAGAAGATGATTAAAATTATAAATTGTAGTTTTTGTAGTCTTTATTCCATTTTTTTACTTTCAATAAAAATAAACGTATTCAATGATATTTTTTAATAAAAAGATTAATTCATAATTTAAGTATTTGTTTTTTTTTCATCATGTAAGAAGTTATTAATATTAATTAGGTTAAAATTCAAATATAATTTCTATATTTTCATTAACAATTCTGCAATTACATGGGCAGGTAAGTGTTGTTAAATAAATTAATACTGAATAAAAAGTGGATAAGTTAGGAAAAAATGATAAAATATAATATAATAGTTAATAAAAATTGACAAATATTTATAATCATTGATTTATCGATAGTTCATCAACTATATATGGCGCGTTTTCGACCGGAGGCACAGGTTGACCTGAAGTGATGCTGTGACTGCGCGCTCTCCGCCCTGTATCTCGAAAACGGTTCACCGTATAAAAAACCTTTTTATACAAAATTTGTAGAGAATTTTGTATCCAACAATATTGTTAATAAATACAAATAGCAAAAACCCATAGGAAATGAGATATTTCAAAAAAAGCGCAAAAAACCGATTTTTGTGACCTTTGACCTTGAAATTTAATAGTTGCTTACACCCTACCATATGTAGGTTTTGAGACAACTTTTAGGGAGTCAAGTATTTACAGACTTACAGCTGGGTATCTCGAATTCCGAGGTGAACTTACTATAATGACTGGTCTAGAAAGTGATTTACCTTTCACAAGTGATTTACCCTGTATACACCTAACATAATTATTTTTTTCAGACAATGGCGGGAATCCTGATATTGTTTTTAATCGAAATATTTTCAATAATTGCTATTCAATTAAGAACACACACTTTTTCTTTGAAGGTAAGGTTTAAAATAAATTGACTTAACTTAATTTTCAAATTCAGTTTCTAGCTACCCCTCGACACGGTATCAAAAGATTTGGGAAGTAGTGGAACATTGAATAATAAATTAAAGGCTCTTTTTTATTATAAGATGGGTTAACTCTTGACCTCAATCTTGACCATAAGGTCAAAGATAAGGTCGACGATGGAGCGAGTTAACCCAGAAAATGCCTATAAAGGCACTGGTACTCCCACGCACCGACGGAACACACTAGGCTGTTTGGCGTCGGACGGTAGGAGGGTGATCGCGAACCAGACGGCCCTTTACAGAGCCTACCACACCGCATGAGACCATAAGACGACACCTCAGATTCAGAAAAAAATTAAGTGTCGTTGCCTGCACTGGATTACTAGGAGGCAGGTCTCATTTGTGTTTCCTTAGTCGCCTCTTACGACACCCACGGAAAGAGATGGAGTGGTGTTATTCTCAGCTCTTCTTTTGGAAAAGTGTTGCTAAGACAAAAAAACACACAGATGAATCATCTGTGTCGCCGTACGAGATACAGATGGCACTAACCTACACACACGACGTAATGTGTTTAGTAAGGGATTGATCACAGACTTCCAATATTATTACCAGTAGCAGACCAAACATTACGAGTTCTGAATGCACGCCAAACAAACACACCTAAATACCACACACACTAACGCAAATACAGGGACAAAGATAGAAAGGTCTAGGTCTAGTTTCTATTTATTAATCATGAAATTATAAAGTAAAGAGTCAACCAGGGTAGGTAATTGGAAACATGGTTAAGTACTTTTTGGAACACAGACTAAGTGATTTTATGTAGCATTTAACACATATACAGATAAAAGTAATACAGATTAAAAAAAGGCCCTAGATTAAAATACTGTATAAATTAACTTAGCATTTGTTACGTAAAGTATCAATCCAATTACCTTGGTTGACTATATCATACTTAGAATATAAAAATTAGGTATTGCTACGTAATATCTTAATATCTTTGCAATTTGCTGTTTGGTATTCGTAGCGTTTAACGAATTACAATTGAAAAATTGTAACTTGTAGTTTTGTAAAACGGGCTACTGAAGTTGAGACTTAAAGACCGCCGCAGTCCTAGTGCAGGACGTGCCCCAGCTGGATGACAAGACGATCTAAGCGAGATAGCTGGAAACATGCGCATAGAACCAAAAACCTGTGACGTGCAAAAGTCCTTATAGGACAGGTTATAGGATAATTATGATGGGGCTTATTGAAGTGAATAATAACACAATGTTTTAAGTAGGTAATTATTTATTTTGGAATAAAATCACTTTTTTCAAATAATTCCTATTTGATATATTGCTCGTTACACCTTTTGCGTAATGTTTAGACCGTAATGTTTATCAAAGCTTCTAAAACGCTAGTTGTAATATGCTCATGATATTTATAACTAACAAACTTGTTTCTATATTATGGCAGTATATAACTTACTTCAGCTGATTCTGGTAAAATTTCAAATAATGTTGGTACCAGGACGTAGACGTGTTCAAAAAGGACTTTTGTCTATTAAATGTTCTTAAAAATGTTTGGAACATAAAAGACTTGTTTCACTGGGTTTCCAATTTTTCACTTTCATGTTTGAAACCCAAATGTCACATAGTGTCTGGTCCTTAGGAAACCTATAACAAATATGGCATTTCATCAAATCAGGTATTAAAAGAACAACAAAAGAATGACATAATGTCCAGTAAAATACCTATACTGACAGTTTTGCAGATAAAAATTGTATATAATATTATACATATTTCTTTCTTTTTTATTTGCTTACATCGATCATTATAGAAATACTCGTATCCTAATGCAAGAGTGTAGATTCTTATTATTATAACTTATAATATAGTATTAGCTAGTGTAGTGAATCCACTCAGAGTACAGGAGAACAATACAGTCTCTTTAGCGACACGCCGACCTGAAGTGCTGAATAATAAAGATAATCACAGAATATACTAAAGTACTCAGTTGCACTTAGTTGCACTTAGTTGCACAATAAAAATATAAATGTACCTAAATTCAGCCCCTATAACAATCACAAGTACATAACATGTCAAAGCATCTTCAATAATATTTCAATGACTGAATTTATAGCATACAGGCCTCATAATTAAACGTTTGTCTTTATTGGCATTTCCTCTAATGACTAAGCTTTCGAGCGAGTACAAGTAGAACATGCAACTACGTTTATTCTCGTCATAATTTACACAATTCATGGCTTGTTTCAGTAACTAACGATGTTTACTCACCGATGAAAGGTTAATCCAGGCATATTTCCGTACGTCATACTTTTACACAAATAGGCACTGCATTTCACCATCTTAACTATTCTTTTTGTACAACTATAACCATCAAAAACAATAAATATTCCACTAGATATCGAAAATCGCATGCAGCATCGGCAGCAAATCAAAATGGCCGACCTTTCAAAACAAAGTGTACATAATTTTTTTTGAAGTTGCTATGGACAGTGTTGCTATACGTGTAAAAACGGGATAGCAGCATTCACTAACCCTTAGGAGTGTGCGAAATGGAAAGGCCAACTCACACAAACATAGTTTATGTTTCGTCTGCTACTGTATATTAGAAGTCTTTGGGATTGATAAACGACGCCTGACTTGAAGGCACGATAGGTCAGTTGAAGTCCCATTCGCGCCAATCATTTTTTTTCCCTAAAAATTATTTGTTTTTAAGATATTGATGAATTTTGAAATTATTTTGTTTTATGTGACACTAGCTTTCCGCTCGCGGCTCCGCCCGGGTGGACTACAGGTTATATCGTGCCCGACTGTGGGATAAAATGTAGCCTATGTCCTTTCCCAGGCTCTAATTTATATCTGTACCAAATTTCATCAAAATCAGTTTAGTAGTTTAGGCGTGAAAGACAGACAGATAGACAGAGTTACTTTCGCATTTATAATGTTATTAGTAAGGATTTCCTTAACTATTATGTACAATTGATTGTTGATTGTTGTTGATGCTGACTTAAGCCCGTGTTCACCAAAAATATAACCAACGGTTAAACCGCGGTTAGAAGCTAATCAGACAAAATGTCAAAAATATATATGAAAATTACATATTGTCAAATCTCTGGTTAGCTGCTAATCGTTGGTTAAATATTTGGTGAACACTGGCCTTAAATGTTACATTATGACATTTTAATTTAACCTTAATTTCAATCAAGCCTACATTCACATTTATTAATAACTAGCTTTACGCCCGGGACTTCGTTCCCGTGGGAATTTCGGAAAATTATGTAGCCTATGTGTTAATCCAGGGTATCAGCTACCTCCATACCAAATTTGATTAAAATCAGTCCAGCCGATCTCGAGTTATAAGTGTTGTAACAAACACGACTTTCTTTTATTTATATAGACTAGCTTTACGCCCGGGACTTCGTTCACGTGGGAATTTCGGAAAATTATGTAGCCTATGTGTTAATCCAGGTTATCAGCTACCTCCATACCAAATTTGATCAAAATCAGTCCAGCCGTTCTCGAGTTATAAGTGTTGTAACAAACACGACTTTCTTTTATATATATAGATAGATAGATTTTGACATGCGTGACATTTTACTTCAATTTTAATATCACAATATTCGTATAAATATTGTAATTACTAAAGTTTTTGTTAATTTCGTACACAATATTATGGTGATATGAATAAATATCTTGAATCTTGACTCAAAATTGCAAGAAAAAAACATAAGTAAATTCTTTACGACATGTCCCCATAGGCTCACAGTGAGCTTGCTGACTGTCCGCCTCCCTATACAACCAGTTATGATATCCCATAACTCCAGGGTATCAATGAGACCACGTATATGAATTAAATAGCTCTACATTATTTTTCAATTACTAAATGATTTCAAATTTTTATTTTTCATACAAAATAATTAGGTAAAAATGTGAATTTCCTATAAAACACCTTTACGTAACAACGTCGCATTATCGTATTCTAAATTATGAATGATTGAAACTAATTATCAATGAAGGTGCACCAACTTAGGACTCGCTTTATGGGAGAAAGGTTTTGAAATATTTTAATTTTGATTGATGATTTCTCCGAAAATACTCATCTATGAACATAATGTTTCTTGGACTTTTTGAATTATTTTTATTCTTAGAATAGTACGCTTTGGATGAATACTCCATTACAATATAATCTTAGAGTTATATTTTAAATGAAGTATCGGGTCGGGACCCGTTCGACAGGTAAGGTTCGGCCGGTGGTGTCGTTTCGACAGGTACGCAATTTCATATCCAGTTCGACAGGTATAATTGTTTTAGTTCTTAGTACAGTCACATGCAAAAGTGTAACAGTGTATCAAATAAAAACTCAGGATACAAATTTAAGTTTTTTATTAAAAAAGAAACTATAAACTAAAGGATAATTTATAAAAAAAAAAACATCAAACAATTCTTTCTTTCAGTAATATAGAAAATCACAGGTAATTGTTAACGTATAAAATAATAAAAAGATGCAAATTCACAGCTAGGCTAGGTAAATACTAATTATTAACTTGAAAAAAAACATCCAAAATCACAGTTGAGTGGGTACAGACAGCAGCACGTCAGGTTATACATCTGTATTTCGAAAGCCGGCGCTATTGTTAACGCATAAAGGCGATGTCAAGATCAACATGTATAGCCCAATGTGCTGCTGTGAGTACTGTCTTATAATTATAAACTAAAAATAAAATATTTAAAAGCACAGCTAGGTTTTTATTATTAACTAAAAATATATATTAAAAACCACAGTAGTTATCATTATCAAATTAAGAAAACAATTAAAATGGTAGCTAGGCAACTCGCATCAACAGCTCGCATCAATATTAATCCACCTCGTTTTGAAGTACTATATACTAAATCAACGGAGCCAGTGCTAGAAGACGCTTCGTCCATTATTTAGCTGTAATAAAATAAAACAAAAATAACTATCTACTAAATAAAACAAAAATATTAAGGATTTCACTATCCACTGACCATTTCTCTCGAGTACTCTCGACTAAAATACAATTTTAGATTAAAAATATAAAAAAACACTTAAAAGTTACCTACATGTTTAGAATTTTCTTACTATAATTAATATAAAATTCCTTAATATAACATCTATATTATCTGAAGTTGTTTACTTACATTTTTCCGGCTCTAAAAAACAAATTATTAATACACACTTGCTTGCTGTACTTAACTTGAAGTTAAACTAAATATTTTCATCTCCATCTGTAACCCTTTCCAATAGATACGCAATAAAAAAAACAATATGCAAGCAAAATCTCATCGCCAACAACCAATCACAACACTTTCATTTGTAACTTATTACTTACACCTATCGTCCTTCATTATCTCTGCTCGTCCCTCAAACTTGATTTTACTACCTGGTCATTTCAAGGTCACCTGAGAACGCTATTTTGGCAAACAAGGGTAAATTTTATTTAATATAAAGCTTATAACGCATATCACATGTTGATCATATGTAAACCTTTTTTAACTTTCGAGCTTAACTGTACCGACAGGACTTAAATTTTGCATATAAAAAAAACACCGGCCGAAACGCCCCTTCAAATAAATTAAAATATTACCAGTGCCCGTTCGCCACTTGAAAAAAAATGCAAACCTGTCGAAACGACACCAAAATACAGGTCGAACCATATCATTTTTTGTGACCGGAAAAACTTTACCTGTCGAACGGGTCCCGACCCGAAGTATCCATCCAAAGCGTACTGAACGCAGTTTGCACTCCATAATTTAAAATGTATAGGGACATGGCCTTAATCATCTTCTTTCATAAAGTTGAATAATACAGGATGTTAAAAAATAGTAGCTATATTTTTTCTTATTATCTAGAATCGATAGTAGAGTAGAACACATCCATGGAAGAAAAAGTGGCTATTGTTTTTTCGTAGTTTTTTTTACTGGGATTTTAAAATAGGGTTAACTTTTGACCTCAATCTTGGGCGAGTTAGCCCAGAAAATGCCTATTAAGGCATTGGTACTCCCACGCACCGACAGAACAGAGTAAGCTGTTTGGTGTTGGACTTCAGTCCAGACGGCCCTTTTCAGAGCCTACCATGCCGCATGAGACCATAGGATACCACCTCAGATTCAGAACAAATTGAGGGTCGTCGCCTGAGATGAATTGATAGGAGGCAGGTCGGTCACCCTCTGAAAGAGATAGGGTGGCTTTATTCTCAACCGATCACCTCACGGCATCGGCATATGGTTACTGAATAGAGGTTCGAGTGAGCACCTAAACTCTAAATAAAATATTGATAATACTGAGATTTCCCGAGCCGTCACGGTTTATGACAAATAATGTTTACACTGCACTAGTTCAATTTCGGAAATTAAAAAAATGTAGAGCACTTTGTTGAAATTTTATTGGCCGTAAGTAAACAAAGATGAAGTAGGAAGAAAACTACACACCAACTTAATTAGATCCTTAAACTCTCTTACTTTATCTGTTGATTGCCCGTGGAGGTTCTACAAAAATAACTATCCATTTGTTGCCACCAAGTTAAAATATTCTGATACGTTCTGCGTTATCAGTGATTAAATATTCCTATTTTATTCCTCTTTTACATCCAAATTCCTTCTTTTACATTCTATCTGAAGCTGTTTTGTGTACAAGTAATGTACTTTCCTCTAAAATCAACGTAAGTTAACGGTTTACATTTAAATCTTAAGGATTATGTCACGCTGTAATGGATCGAACTTCATGAAACCGATTTAAGAACCCACCAAAAATATATTAGACCAATAAGTCCGAATTGCTCATATCATTGCAATGAACTTCAATTTTTTTTCTTACCAGAGGGATAAAACTATGAATGTTGAAACCTGTGGACACGCAGGCATACTGTAAAAGTCACCGATGAAGCTGACTACGATTGAATGGGGTTAATTTTTCGTAGATTGCTGCCTTTGGCTGTCATTTTTAACGACCTCCGATCAAAATGCCTTTATAGAGAAGCAAAGTATGCCGAGTTTGAGTTCAACTCCTAAGCCCTGGAAGCTTGTTAACGTGCAACTAGTACCCGACGGGGTAGCTGTGCTGACCAGCTGTAACTACTGACCTATCGCCATCACTTCCAATCCATTCCATGCATTTCATTTCATTCTGAATCTGAATCTGTAAGGTTATGAAGTGTTAGTATAATGTACTTTTAAAATGACTTGTTTATCCTAGGTTAAGTTAGCCTGAGGATTGGACTAGTCAAACCTAGAAGCGCCAAGCTTCGAGGTTTGACTATGACATATCCACTCAATATCAGATATATATTATTGAAAATTCCGTTGTAATTTGTTTTATTAAACTTTATTAAAGATAAATTAATGATGAAATAAAACATTATAAACATTATTCTTCATAGGCGTATAAAGGGGGGGGGGCCGGGTGGGCCGTGCCCACCCCAGTATGGTCTAGGGCCCACCCCAGAATATTGGACTACCAATTCGAAATTCTATAATTGATGCCAAAATACTTCACACAAAAATCATAAAAAAAAGAAAAATATATCTATAGCCGAGAAATCTACATACTTACTTATTATTACATACTATAATACAGTATTAGTTACTTTTGAATACACAGCGTATTAAGCTAGAGTTCATTTAATTTTCGCCAGGCCCGCGGCCCCCCCTAGAAAATAACCCTAGTTATTCTTTTAATACATTACATACTTACATGTAAATGAATGAGCTGAGCCAAATCGCCTAGAGAGATCTGGCATATACAGGGCTTTAGGTATCTCTCTTTCAACCTCTCGGGTGGTTAATCAGTCCATGAAACTGAACAACTTTCCCAAGAAACATAGATCAAAATACGAAAAAAATTTTTTTCTCTTGGGAGCTTAGAAACAAAATGCGCTGTATGCTGGTGCAGTTTGTATGGGAACTCAACTTTTTTTTCGTATTTTGACCTAGGTTCCTTGGGAAAGTTGTTCAGTTTCATGGACTGATTAACCACCCGAGAGGTTAAAAGAGAGATACCTAAAGCCCTGTATAGATCGATTACTAATCGCTGTGACGCCAATCAAACCAGGTTTCATCGTAAGTGACGCTATACTTTCGCCAAAAAATGAAAAAAAAAACCGTGGCCCAGCCAGCCAGAATTTTCACTTTTCAAACATTACAGATCTCAGCTCGTGAAGGGTCACTTATGATGAAACCTGGATCGATTGCCGTCACTAACGATTTGTTATCGACCTGGATATGCAAGATCTCTCTAGGCCGAGAGATCTGCTGAGATACATGTTAATTTCAATAGACTGTACATCAATCCACCTTATCTACGTAACTATACGTCAATAGAATAAACCAACAAAAAATTATAATAGCTTCGTTTGTTGCCAAATATGGCTGTCCTGGTTTTTCCCCTCGGCGGAGGTGTGCTTAAGTGGTGGGGGGTAAAAATGTACCCCAAAGGCTTATAATCCTGCATAGAATAAGACCAGATTCATTTTTTTTGGACTACCGCCAACTTTTTTATGCCCTCCAACTTTTATTAAGGATAGTTTTCGATATTGTAAGTCTTTCACGAGATATAACCGAAAAATCGCTTTTGGGGTACATTTTTACCCCCCACCACTTAAGCACACCTCCACCAGGGGGGAGAACTTAAGATAACTATTTGGCAATCAATAAAGCTATTAAAATAATTAAATCTCTTGTAGGATTTAAATCCGATTTCAATTCTAAGCCTAATGGCATATACGTGTATATCAATGTACAACAAGATTTTTATTATTATCTAGGAGTCAAATATTTGTGAGGCCATTACCCCGGTCACCGGAAAATGGGCTCAGCTGTTTCTGGGAGCGCTTGCTTCGGGAAATGTAAGTAATAATAACGTTTTACATTTATTTCAGGTTTCCATTCTGGATTGGGAGTGAAAGAAAAACTTAGAATGTACCAGCTGCCAACTCCACCCTGTAAAAGTCAGTAATAGGGACTCGAAGGTTTTGTTGTATGTTAGGCGAAACGCTAACAATTTCTCACCACTATACGTCATAACCAGGGAGCGGAATCTAATAGCAAAACAATTGAAATGTAATAAAGATGGGACATTGTTTTGTATCGACTTTTCCAATAGAGCAAGAGCCCGCGAGGGCCAGGCCTTAGTTAAATAATAAAATGTAAAAGTTTCTCTGTGTATGCCCACTATACAGGTAAGAACGATCCCAGGCTATGAAACTTGGGTCGCGGTGGCTTTGGCAGGTAACAGGTAGTAAAGGTGTGTAAAATTGTGTCTCAAAGTTAGTATAGTATAAAGCTTAGTTTTCATATATTTTATTAGTGATAATCTTAGAAATCACCTCGTCCACAGCCAGACACTTAGTACAGTTGCAACCCCCTGCCAGGCACCCTTGAAGTAGGGTTAATTTTATTTATACTTAAGTTATAGTATAAAAGCTGAATTTTATATATGTTACTTGGAGAACTATAAAATGATGTTTCCTCAGTAGCCAGGCAGTTTAGATAGTTCCTTCATATTGCCAGACACATTAAAGATCTATTGTTGGTGCGACCGCGAGGGATATTTGTACGATTTGGAACAATGCTTACCTAAAAAATCCAACTTCCTATGGACCAGAAAATAATGGTTGGGTACTGGAAAATGACCAATACCATTTTAAATGGTTTGAAGGGGATCAATAACCAAATTATGTCAGTGATTCTTTAACAACTTTGTCAGGTATGTAATTATGATAATCAATTATTATAGATACATTTGAAACTATTCGTAATTGTGTTAACTTGGTTTAATTATTACAGAAAATGACGAAGAAGGAGATATTGACGATGGCCACTCCACAGACAGAAGTAGCAGTGATGAGGATGATGAAGATATCGACGAGAACGATGAAAATAATTGAATATTTTTTTGAGTTTAATAAAATGTTTAAAATATTTTTTTTTACTTTGTATACAATGGCTATAATTATAATTAAATTACTTTTCATTGAATGTTTTACTATCACAATAATTATTCCCTCCTTATAGTAAAAAAAATTTTTGTAAAATATTGAAATTTTGATTGAATTGAATATTTAATGAAGCTTACAAAACTCTAAAACGTAATTTATTACATTTTTGAATTGTTGATTTAAAGATTTATTTGCGTAAAATTTTACTAAATAATTTTTTGAAAACTTAATTTTTAGTCTCTGATAAGTTAATATATTAAATTTTCTTGATAAATCTAAAATTGTTTACCACAGAATACAGAATAAAAGACAGCTGATGCTCAATAAAAGATCGCCGTGGGCCGAACGCACTATCTCACTCGCACCCGCTTACGCATATATCCCTCGCGGTCGCACCAACAATAGATCTTTAATGTGTCTGGCAATATGAAGGAACTATCTAAACTGCCTGGCTACTGAGGAAACATCATTTTATAGTTCTCCAAGTAACATATATAAAATTCAGCTTTTATACTATAACTTAAGTATAAATAAAATTAACCCTACTTCAAGGGTGCCTGGCAGGGGGTTGCAACTGGACTAAGTGTCTGGCTGTGGACGAGGTGATTTCTAAGATTATCACTAATAAAATATATGAAAACTAAGCTTTATACTATACTAACTTTGAGACACAATTTTACACACCTTTACTACCTGTTACCTGCCAAAGCCACCGCGACCCAAGTTTCATAGCCTGGGATCGTTCTTACCTGTATAGTGGGCATACACAGAGAAACTTTTACATTTTATTATTTAACTAAGGCCTGGCCCTCGCGGGCTCTTAGACCACAAGCTATCGATACTTTAGTACTTTTACTCGAATTTTTTTATTCTACTTTGAATTTCTAAGTTTTTGAACGATTTTTGTCGACTTTCTATAGGAATTATGAACCTGAAGAGTTTGTTAATGAAGTGGGCTTGTTTTATTATAATATTATGGTCAAGGCAGCACAACTTCATCTGAATAATAAATAAATTTGTATAATAATGAATAATAAATAAATTTGATCGAAAAGCGTCGAAAAGCGCGTAATCCACACGGGCGAAGCCGCAAACGGAAAACAAGTGTTCATAAAGCACAACTCCACTTAGTTATCGATAGTTTGTTTAGTCGATAAAAAGCAATGCCCCATCTCTATTACATTTCAATTGTTTTGCTATTAGATTCCGCTCCCTGGTCATAACCTATAGAATTTATATCAAACGTGGCATCAAGTGGTTCTGGAACCACTGATGCTCTGCCTACCCCGTTAGAGGTCATAGGTCTGAGCGTATGTATGTATGTATGTATGTATTTATTTCAGGCTCAATAACAATATTACAAAAGTCTATAATGTATGTAGGTGTGAACATAAACTTAAAAACATACTAACAACGTGTAACAAAAACCCCCTTAAAGCCAAAAGCAGTGTAATGGTAAAGATAAGATAAAAGGCTTTATTTGCATAAAAACAAAGATTACAAGATGGTCAACAAATAATACAGATCATTTTTGTTATAGCCTAAAGTAGCATAAAAATGTTTGGTTAAAAACTACGATCAAGTCAAAAAAAATAGATACACAATCCACAACAAAAAAGCGTCCCCGCTAAATGACCGCCCACTTGACGTTTTGGGTTGTCTTTTCGTTCAGTAGCATTCGGGCGTTCCGAGAGAGCGTATTGTAGTTCGGTCACTATTTTGTGTATCTATTTTTTTATAGTTGATCGAAGGTTAAAAACTAAGATCAAGTATATTGTCATAGAGAACTCATTTATAATTAATCGATGTAATCGAAAATACTATACCAAAATCATACCTGTTAGTGTTTACACCTGGCTGCGAAGACGTGCGGCCTAGTGCGCAGCGGCAACCTTGATTTTTCAAAGTCTGTAGAGTACTCCCACAGTAACTCTGCAATGAAGTGACAACCTAGTTTATTAAACTTTTTATTAGGGTAATAATGACTTAAGTAGACTTTAACGATTTGATACTTTTAATAAATCTTAATTTTTTTCTAAGTGCTTACACCAAAGTGCGTAATCTTAATTAAAATTAAGAAGTCGTCTTTGCCTACCTCAACAGGCTTTGAAATTAAAACATGTATACATACATTATAGTTGTAATCAATATGAGTTTTGTAATTTATGTTAATTTGTATTTATATCACCTTTAATAAACAAGCCGTTCTCCCATTATTTCATTTACATAATGAATGAAACGGTTTCGCTTATATTTTGTTTAAGCTTTTCAGATTAGTTTACTAAATTTTTTATTTGGCGGATTGTCTTTCCGCTCACACCTAAAGTAGTAATTAATTGTTGTTTTAGTCAACAAAGGGTCATAAAATAACAAAATATGTTTTATATTCTTTATTGTACACACACATATATATAAATTACAAAAGAGAAAGGACATATACAACGGCGAGCTTAACTCAGGCAATGAGTTTTTTTCCAGCTAACCTACCTACGTGAGAAGAAGAAGCAGTTGAAGTGGGCAAGGGTGATGTTATGTTGATTATCTCACCAGTCATTGAACAAAGTTTCTCTATATAAGCCGCCTCCGTACTAATGTTTAACTTTATCTACTTCTTTCATTTCCTGTACAGAATTAGTAATTTTATACCGAAGGGTTGCTAATGAATAATCTTGAAAAAATAAAAAAAATATGTTAATCTACAATGTGTTCTAATAATGTTATCACAAATTAATGGAAACTAATTTACTTTATTTATTCCATAACAATTTCTATTGTGTTGGAAATTACAGTTTTAAAATTAAATTACACCAATATAAATTACAAAAATAACACTTATTAAAAGTAAAATAATAGTAGATTAAGCAACAAGGGGATAAAACAGTGTATAATGTCACCGGCAGCATATTGAATTCTGAGCGAAATGAAGGATTCTGTAGTCAATTTCCGAACGTAATGAGGGAATTAAGATGTTAATTCCCGAGCGGAGCGAGGGAATTATGGTAAGAATCCTGAATGAAGCGAAGGATTCAAGTCTGCCCAAGACTAAGACACTTTTATCCCCGAGTAGCTTTCTCTACTTTATACACCTACTGCGAGGTTAAATAAAAAATAAATTATAAATTCATCCCATCAATAATGTTTTGAGCCTCCGTTTCTATGTCAGAGTCGCTGGAATTACATACTGGACTTTTTATTTATTTATTTTAAAAACTTACCACAAAACAATTTAGTAATTCGCAATAAAATCACAGATGCAAAATCACCTACGACGTTTTCTTATAATATTTAGTTCCGTAGGCAAAGGAAAGTCAATAGCTAAGACATAGAGCCAAGTTTTTATACTAAATATTTTTAATAAAATTAAAATCTCTTTGATGTATCAAATTTTATAGTTAAAATCTACTTGGACCAAGGAAGTAACAGCCTTGTTTTTTTTTTCGAAATTATTTTTGATAGAAGTTTTTGTTGAAATTTTGGCGTTCCATATTTAAATGTCATTAATGCCCAAGGGAAGTTCCATACAATTTTATTTCCCTTAAGTTTTAATGGCTTACTTTCAAAAATAGAATACTTGACGTATAATACGTGCTCCAGATGCAGGTGGTGTATAAAAATATTTAAAAGTTTCAAGAGTATATGGCAGACTTACTAGTAGCGGTTAGAATTTCATGTAAACATTGCCCCTTTTGCTCACGGAGGAGATGTCCTCCTTTGTATTTTGGAAATTCATTATCATCTTGTGTGTAAGTTGTCGAACGCCACTTTTAATAGTTTTATCCATCGTGAAAATAGAATTTTCAAAATAACCGCAACAAACTGATATGACAATTTTGACTGATGTTCAAAAAGAGTAACCACATTTAGATGTTGATGGGTTGCCAGTTAAAAACTTATGCAGAGTTATTGTGGGATGATTCTATCAAAATTTTTGACGATTTAAGGTTTATTCCAGCACCCTGGAATCCAGGAACTGAAGATATTTAACGTGAACGTGTTCAGAATAATAGAAAGTGCTCTAAATCGTCGCTTACTATTAAAATAGCGTCGTTCATCATTCTTGGTCATTTTAGCATCTTGGTCATTACTCCCCGAAAGGAAAAAATCGCGGAACATACATGGGGGTGATCTGAAAGCCCTCTGGCACGAGTCATCCAAAGTTTTCTTTTGGACGTCGCCCGTTGGGCCACCCTGTATATAAAATTGGAGGCACAGACTTATATCGAGATAGATGGTAAAAGTTTACCTACCTTGCGTGTAAAAAGTGTGATCTACGGTCACAGTTTTGTCCGACTTAAGTCAGTCCTCTTGAGACCTATGCCGTAAATGATAATCGATTTTAATCGGATTTAAATTATTGTTTTACTTCATTAAGCGTCTTTGAATCGTTTCTGCGCGGTCTTGATTTCGCATGGCTAAATCTCGCTCGTGACGTCATTTTAGGTACGAAAAATTCGACACGCTAGGTTCTCATGCAGTTTGAAGCACTCTTTTCGTCTATTTCGATTAGGTCTGTGATTGGAGGTCCTGATTCACTGACTCATCAACGCCCAGCCCAAACCCTTAGACCTAGAAAGCTGAAATTTGGCAAAAAGGTGTCTTTTATGACGTAAGAAAGCATTAAGAACGGATTTTTCGAAATTCAACCCCTAAGGGGTGAAATGCAGGTTCAAAGTTTGTATGGAGAAAAAAATTTTTTTGAACGTTTCGACTCGAGACTTCCTCAAGATATACCTCAAATTAAATAAGTAGACACGTGTTTCGAAAATCATCCCCTAAGGGGTCAAGAATGAAATGGGTGAGACTAAAAGGGTTCTTTGCGCGAGCAACCTAGGACTAGGACCAAGCATAAACTGGATGTACTAGACAGTTGTCTCCACAAGGTCACGAACTCCTTTATGGGTCAATGTATACAGTTCTATAATAAGATTCCCATATGTATTCAAAATTTACCTTTGGACAAATTTAAGACAGTAATTAAACAAAAACTTTGCAAAAAGAGCTATTACAAAAAACTTTGCAAAAAGAGCTATTGCAGCCATGGGAATGAACTGCTCAGCTCTAGAATTATTTCAGATTTAGTTAAAATTAGTAAATAAGAAAATTTGTAATGCGATTTAAAAGAGCAAACTCAGAGGTTCTTGCCTGTTCTTCTCTGAGGAAGACTGCACCTTTGCGAATAGGCGTAGAGTCAGTAGGGTCAATAGAACGAATGCGTATGTATGTATTTAAATCGTTTAATGTATGTTTGTATGTATTTCATTGTAATCTTGACTTGTTTTAAGTGACATCCTGAATGTCCTATAAAATAAAGATTTTTCTATTCTATTTCTATTCTATTCTAGCGAAGGGCCATAGCTGGACTCCTATAGGGTTTAGAGAGCTGAGGTTTAGCTGAAATTGTTGCAAATTTAATGAAATTTATACAAGTAAGGAATGGTATGTGTCGAAAACGCAAAGTTTCTGACTTTTAGAGCATACAGTGAAAAGTCCCAAAAATTTGCAGTTTATCACGTGGTGCGCAGCGAGCACAACTTTTTCGAAATTGCAAATTAGGATTCACACTACGCTGACTGGTCCAAACAACATACTAAAAATCCGTAACTACATCCAGCTTTGTGATTTTAGCATTTGTTATATGATCTAAGATTTTTTGGTGTTGATTTCCGCTGGCGTATTAGGCTGGGCCGCAGTATTGATTCCAACCTCCAGAATTTCATGATGTACGCTGTGAAAGAACTTGTCAAGTAAGGGCCAAAGTCGATGTGGTTTACCTTGATTTGATGAAAGCCTTTTATGGTGTGGTTAATGATATTCTATTGAGGAAAGCGTCATATGGCTTTACACCTCGTTGGCAAATTATCTGATTGAGCGAAGATAGTACGTGGAATATGGTGGTTTCCAAAATGTTTGTGCCAGTACTGCTTCACCATCCCCCATAGGACCCGTGTGACGCCATACTTATTTATTTATTTATTTAATGTTTATTGTACACAATAGACACATAAAAGAAACATATAAAAAAGAAAAGAAGAAAAAGAAGGATAGAGGTAATTCCATTATCACAATCTATTAGAACATCATTTGCTAGACGCCAATATAACAATCTATTTGTATAATACTCTAAATAGGGTGCTAAAAATAAAAATACAATGTTGAAGTACGCCTGCAAGAAGGCTATAGTGGAATGGCTGAAGGGTCTAACATACGAAGAGATCGAAAACCTTTTGAAACGAATGGAACAGTCTCCACACTTTCTCCTATCGGCGATAACTTTACATACAGTTTTATTTCTATTTATATATATTTATCTTACACATTCGTTAGTGGAAGTTGTCGTTGGCACAACTTCCGATCCCAAGATATCACATCGTAGGGCTAACGCACGCACACATACATACACACCTGCGCACATACACACACACACACATACACACACACACATGCACGTACACACATACACATCTGCACACTCTTATGATTTAAGTAAAATTATATATTTTTGTTTTGTTTAAGAAATTTTGTTAATTAAACTGGGAATGTGCGACGCACACCCAACACAAGCAAATTAATGCTTACTGGGCAGGCCTCAAGTGAGAATGTAAATTACTTTTTAGAAATAAATAAATTGTCATTTTCATTTTTTTTTTCATACAAAGAGAGAGACGACCCAACAGAATTAAAAAGATAAAACATTTGACGTAGATAAAAACGATCTACATTTCTATCTTGAGAGGTCAGTGACAATCTATCCTGCATTTAATCTCAACCCGTTGTGAATCAAACCAATCTATTGCTGATTTAGGGAATCCATAGTAAGCCATTTTGAAATAAGAAACGAAATATTAATGCTGTCAAAAGCGCGGGAGTAATCAAGAAGAACAAGGATAGTGTCACTACCCTTATCCTGAGATGACATCACGTTATCACATCAATAAACGCACTCAGCAAAACCCAGTCCTTTTGACCAGTCTCCTACTTTCCGGAGTACGCAATCTGTAGCAGTCACCGAGCTTGACAGGATTCACATTAAGGTTGGCTGATAAGGCTGATAACAGCGTTATCAGCCAACCTTAACTTCGGCACCACACTCGAATCCAAGCTCAAATTATGGTCAAAAAGCTAGGCATCCTAAGTCAGTTCAAGCGATATTTCACGGTGATCAACAATTAACTCTTTATAAGACACAGGTTCAATCTTGCATTAAGTATTGTAGCAACCTTTGGGATGGTTCGGCAAAATACCAACTAGTTGCTCTGGAATCGGTGGATCGCAGAGTGACAAAAATCTAGTAAAAAGTAAACTTCAAAGCTTAGATCATGGACGCAAATTGGTTGCCTATGTGTTTTTTTAAGATGTACCCTTTTTACTGCCGGACGTCCAGACGTACTGCTAGGTTCCACTTTACCTTTTTGAGATTCCTCGGATCCATACTAAAAGCTAACCTTCATATTTTATAGTGCGCACTACTAAGGAAAGTAATTCTATGCCTGTGTCCGTCTTTTTGGGCTCATACTATTTGTATAGTTAACGTACATCGACAATCAAATCACCTCTGAGCTTGCGGTCAAGAGCAAATCAATATTTTTATTAAAAATTAGCATTCCGCTCGGGACTTCATTCCCGTGGGAATTCGGGAAAATCATGTACCCTATGTCCATTCCGGATAATGTAGGATTGTGATGGTGAAAGAATTTTTCAAATCAGTCCAGTAGTTTTGGAGCCTATTCAAGACAAACAAACAAACGAACAAACAATCAAATCTTTCCTCTTTATTTATAATACTAGCTTTCCGCTCGGAACTTCGGTCTCGTGGGAATTCAGGAAAATCATGTGACAGGAGATTTATATATATTAAGATTGATAGAAGGAAAATGTTTTTAATGATGAATGTTTTTTTTTACAGTTTGCTTGGCTTGCTATCGAAATCGCACAATACTTCGGCTCAATACCTAAGGCAGTGCAGGCTATATTTAATCCTTCAGGCGATAATAATAATTGATGTCGACACATTAAAGTGAATGAAGAACTAAAGAAATATTAAATGTCAAGTTGATAGAAAAATTAATATATTAATCAGTAGTAGGCTTAAAATGTAATCGGATTTAAATTCTACAAGAGACTTTATTGTTTTAATAGCTTCATTTGTAGCCAAATATGACTATACTAGGTTTTCCCCCCGGCGGAGGTGTGCTTAAGTGGTGGGGGGTAAAATGTACCCCAAAAGGGGTATTTTTGCAATTTTCGGGTATATCTCGTAAAGGACTTAAAATATCGAAAACTGTTCTTCATAAAAGTTGGAGGACCTTTAAACATGCATAAAATAAGACCAGATTCATATTTTTTGGACTACCCTTTCTCATGCTTTAGCTCATCAAAGTTGGATAAAGGGTCTAGCAGGCTAAGCGAACAAGAGTGGCCCCCCAACGACGGATTTGCTCATTCTTTCAGGTGGTGCACTAGCAGACCCTAATAACACTATGCTTACTATTTTATTAGATCTTATTTTTTTCTCTTTTGTTTCTTTTGTTTTTGAGTTATTTAGGATAATGTCAATTAATCAGTGCATCACTTAAATTGTCATATTTTGTAGACTGTTCAAGTTAAATTAACCAAACAAAATCATGTTTAGTAAAAATAAAATAGACTACAAAATGCATAAAAACCAAATGGAATAATTTTAATACAATTTTCACTCACGTTGCTGGAAAGCTGTTTTGATCACACTTGGCTTGGGATGGAATATTTTATAGGTAGTTAACTTTAGATCTAAGTTCTCACTAAGCGAAAATGATTTTTTTTTTTGAGAAATAAAAAAAAAGTTATTTAACCCGAAACTTCATTTTAAAAAATCCTATTTCTTTTTCTAAAAAATAATGAGTATGACTTAAAGTGTCATATTTTGTATACTGTTCAAGTTAGCACGGGCGTAGCCAGAATTCCGTTTCGGTGGGGGGGTTTAGAGGATCAATCTTCTTTTCCGATACTAGGTACTTTACGGTGTTTCGTAGAGGGAATAATCATGATTTTGATAATTTCGGGGGGGAGCAGGGGCTTGAACCCCCAACCCTCCCCCCCTGGCTTTATTAGCCAGGCCTATTAGATATGATTTTGTTTGGTTAATCTAACTTGAACGGTTTACAAAATATGACACTTTGTGATACCCTGATTATTTGACATTATCCTAAATAACTCGAAAATAAAAGAAGATCGAGGACTGATATTAAGCATAGAGTGATCTTAGGGCCTGCCAGTACACCACCTGAAAGAATGACCAAATCTGTCGTTGAGAGGCTACTCTCGTTCGCTTAGCCTGCTAGACCCTTTATTCAACTTTAATGGGCTGAAGCATGAGAACTGGTAGTCCAAAAAAATCTGGTCTTATTCTATGCAGGATTAAATGCCCTCCAACTTTTATAAAGAACAGTTTTCGATATTGTAAGTCCTTTACGAGATATAACCAAAAAATCGCTATAATGTCACTTTTGGGGTACATTTTTACCCCCCACCACTTAAGCACACTTCCGCCGAGAGGAAAAACCTAGGATAGTCATATTTGGCAACAAATGAAGTTATTAAAACAATAAAATCTCTTGTAGGATTTAAATCCGATTTGAACTTTTTGTTAGTTTTTTTCTATTGACCTATAAGTTTAAATGAAGTGTTTAATAATAAAAAAAATTAAGGTGAATTAAGTATAATTTATTGATTTTTATTTTAGTTTATTTCAGGGCATCCAGTGGTAGTATAATTTATTATGTCAAAATCAAAATAGACTTTAAATTAGCGAAACTTCCGGTGTTGATTCTCCCTATACTATGAAACTGAACAACTTTTCCTACGGAAACAATATAACATTCTCAAAAAAAATTTCGGTATCCTATGGCAAACATCTGATCGCATACCTAAGTTGTATAGAGAAGCGAATTATTTTTTTCATTTTTCGGCCTGTTTTCTTTCGGCCGGTCAGTAGGCGCATTAATAAAAAAAAACGCAAATCGGTGTACAGTTTAGCCATTTGGCACACGCATACTAGAGGTCAAAACAAATTTTTAGGAATTGCGGATAAAAAAAAGTTTCCCTTAGGAGAGGTGTGCTGAGTCATAATTTTTTTTGTATAGGAAAAAAATATTTTTTTCTGAAACCTATCGTGTGTGGTATCAAATGAAAGGGCTTTTAAAGACAGTTCTAAAAATATACCACATTATTACCTTTTAGCCAGTTTTGTTTAAAACAATAAAAAATAATTTTCAAAATATATCAAGTTTGGGGACCTACAGATACGATATGGCAATTTTTTTTTCGTAAAATATACCTAAAATGATAGGTAATATTCTCATATACAACCTCTAGAATGCAATTTTGAAAATAATATCTTTTAGTATTTTTTTTTCATTATGACGAAGTGAGATATTACTAAACTATCTATTTTAGGGGATTTATGGAATTGTACTGCAGATACGGTACATGTTAATCATAAAACGATACGTAGTATCCATATTTCCAATATGGATACTACGTATTTCCAATATGGATACTACGTATCGTTTTATGATTAACATGTTCCAATGCTTTTTATTTGCAGCAATAAGTAGGATTACAGAGAGGAAGAAATATGAATAAGAAGAACACAAACATAAAAATAATTTTAAAAAGCAATTATGTATATAAGGTCCTAATTTATTAGTGACTTTCCTTCAAAGACGTTATTGTATAGGTTAATAGTATTCCAAAAAACAACATAAAATTTAATTATCTTAAAATAAAATGTAGCAAAAAAAATAAAAAAAATAATTTCCATTTAAAGATAAAGGAATGGTTCTCTATCACTTGAAGCCGGCCACTCCCCGCTCGCCCGCTCTACTACTGCCATTATTATTTTTACGTTTGAATGGATGGGTTTATTCATCATAGTAATGAAAAAATATCATAACAACATTTTTCAAGACCTTTTCAATTTAATATTATGCTTTTGTTTTTTGACTCAAATGATATACTTTGACCTACACAATAACGTGTTAAAAGGAAAGTCACTAATAAATTAGGACCTTATATAGTAAATATACGATAAAAGCAACGAGAAAAAACATCTCCCATTCAATTTTAAGCCATTTCTAAGTAGGTGTAGTTTGTTTAAACACTAAAGAAACTATAAACTATACTAACTGATGGAAAAACGCAGTAAAAGGGTTAATGAGGTCTCCTCAGTTGGAAATATGGGTACTACGTATCGTTTTATGATTAATATGTACCGTTTCTGCAGTACAATTCCATAAATCCCCTGAAATAGATAGTTAAGTAGAACTACCTCACTTTGTAATAATGAAAAATAAAAATAAATACTAAATGATATTATGTATTTTCAAAATTGCTTTTTAGGGGTTGGATATGAGAATATTACCTAAGTATCATTTGAGATATATTTTACAAAAAAAAAATAGCCATATCGTATCTGTAGGACCCCAAACTTGATATGTTTTGAATTTTATTTTTTTTATTTTAACAAA
This sequence comes from Aproaerema taeniolella, assembly GCA_949987775.1. Classification (NCBI taxonomy): domain Eukaryota; kingdom Metazoa; phylum Arthropoda; class Insecta; order Lepidoptera; family Gelechiidae; genus Aproaerema; species Aproaerema taeniolella. Next base: position 4,092,866 of record OX465265.1, read on the forward strand.
AATGGCTAGAATGTAATAATGTGGTATATTTTTAGAACCACCTTTAAAAGCCCTTTCATTTGATACCATACACCAGGGGTTCCCAACCTTTTTTTGTCTACTGCCCACTTTAAGAATAAATTATTTTTTAACGCCCCCCTTTTTAAACATATTTAAAAACCGCTAAGTACTTATAACGGATTATTGAAACGCAACTTTATAGTATTCGGACAGAGTATATTTTATTGAAAATAAAACAAACATAATCAATTCTTATATAAAAACTATTGTGAAGGTTGAATCTGATGCTGTTCAATAAGTTTGTTGATATCAGGTTCCAATTTACTCAAAAACAGCCGCAAGTCGCCACGTTCGGTAACACGCAAACGATTTCTCTTTTTAGTAAGCAGCGTTGCCACAGCACTAAATCCACGTTCACACAAATATGACGATGGGAATGCTATCAAGAATCGTTGAACAATTGACCACAATCCAGGGTACAATTGCGGGATCGGTTTTTGTAGCCAAAATTCTTGATATCCATTTTTGAACTTGATTTTTATTTCTTCGTTTGTTGTCAATTCTATAAGTTCTTCTTCCAGCTGAGGTGACATTGCTGTGTTGACATTTGAAAACGGATCCAACACCCAGTCTGGTATTTCCAAGTTTAAAATGTCCTGGTATCGTTCGGTGAAGTCAATGTGGAGGTTTTCCAAATGTTGGCAGTAGGCAAACAAGTCGTCGTTACTGCAGGATACTGATAAATTCGGAAAATTGTGAAACTCACGTCTGCCCATATTCTTTTTGTACAGAAGCAGTTTGGCTGCGAAAGCAGCAACGACATTTTTTGTTTTAATTAAATTTAGTTCATCGCCTTGCAGTTGGAGGTTCATGTCGTTGAACAATTTATACAGGTCTGTCATGTAAGCTATATCATTCTTTGATGTTATGAGCTTGTTGCGCAGTTCTGTATCTTTAATTTCCAAGAACTCTATCACAGAGTCAAACAGGTTGTAAAATCGAATCAGACAATTGCCTCTTGACAGCCAACGAACTTCAGTATGAAGCAACAAACGGTTGAAATCTTCGTCATTAGTAACACAAAGCTGATGAAATAATCTATCATTCAAAGAGCTGCTACGGATTTTATTGACTGCTTTGATGACATATTGCAGTGATTGAAATAGTCGTTCACTTAAGTTTCTAGCAACCAAATGTTGTCTATGAATAACGCAATGTATAGCAAGAACATCTGGAATTTTATTTTTTAAGTACGCTATGAAGCCTCTATGGCGCCCTGTCATAGCCGGAGCGCCATCCGTAGCAACTGATATAATATATTTCAAAGGAATCTCTTTCTCTTCACAAATCTTTTCCAGTGTATTGAATATGGTTTCGCCTTTTGTATCTGTCTCCAAATTTCTGGCAATCAATAGTTCTTCACGTATTTTCTCATCTTTAATAAACCTCACGTAAGATAGCAACAACGCTTCATTAGTTGGTAAAGTGGACTCATCGAGCTGAATTGAGAATTGACTAGTCCTCAGATGATTGCACAATGATTCTTCAATGTTTTCAGCCATTTCATCAATTCGTCTTTGCACAGAATTATTACTCAAAGGAATTTTTCGGATAATATCTGCGGCCGGTTTATGAATCACAGTAGTTATTACTTCCTTTATTGCTGGCAAAACTAACTCTTCTCCGATGTTGTGTGGTTTGCCTTTTTGAGCAATTAACAAAGAGATATTGTACGAAGCTCGAAGCGCTGCTAAGCAAGTACGAAGCGGCTTGCTTAGCAGCCGCCGAAAATAGTTTTGATACACTTGGCTGAGTATTATGCTTCTTCTCTAGGTCTTGAAAATATGCTATATTCTTGTCTTTCTTATCTGGATGCATTTTATTCAAATGATCTTGCAGTCTTGAAGGCTTCATTGCTTCGTTCGAAAATGTTTTTAGACATAGAAGATACAAAGGCGACGACGGGTTTGTGGGATTTTCAATAAATCCGAATTTAATATATTCCGCAGAGTATTGCCGTCTCTTCTTTTTTACTTCCGACATTGTTTTGTTTTGAGAAATACGTAAGTGTTATAATCAAGTACTGCTTATCTATTATGCGCGAAACCGCAAATGAAAATAAAATAAATTTACGTCGTTTATATAGGATTGCATAAGCAGCACGCACCAACAGGAATAAGACAAACGTGCATAAACTCGTTTATCTCATTCGACGCCCAATCGTACTCGACAAGCAAGAACAAGTAACTTAAAATTGCATTACTCTGTTGTTAGAATGTATAAATTACATGAGTTGTATTCAGATATTTTAGATTTAAATATAGATTCAGAGGCTAAGATTAAAAAGAATGTATTAGATAAAAATGCTGCTTTATAAATTACTTTAACGAATTTGTACTTTCTACTGTCGCTATGTATAACTTTAGTAAAACTTAACTTCATTGTGTTTAGATCTTATGTATTCATGTTTGTTTAAGTCGCTTAATATAAACTGTGCATGTTGTGCTGTCCTGTAAGTGGTAAGGCACTTAGTTCTAAATTAAGTTAGCATAAGTAATACATGTACCAGTGTTCTTGCTGTTGGTCAGCCAAATAAAGAAATAAATAAATAAATAAATAAGTATTATAGAACCAGCCGATTGATACAGGAATGTACAAATCGGATTATTTAACAAAAAAATGTTAAAACATGATTGCCCGCGGTCTATTATATCGAACCGAGTTTGAGCTATATCTTAATTAATATTAGTTGATGTTCACAAGATGTAGTCGAGAGTCGAGAGCTAAGTCGGTGTCTAAGAGTCTTCCTAGCTAGGTAGATGAAATTATAAATCGACCCCAAAGCCCTACACAACGCCCCCTTTTTTTTCTGGGTCTCTTACCGCCCCCCTTTAGGCCTGCAGCGCCCACAAGGGGGCGTTACCGCCCACGTTGGGAAAGACTGCCATACACGATAGGTTTCATAAAAAAAATATTTCCTATAAAAAAATGATGATTCAGCACACCTCTCCTAAGGGAAACTTTTTTAGGAACTTCTTCACTTCACTTCATCAACCCATATACGTCCCCACTGCTGGGGCAAAAATTTTGTAGGAACTGCGAATCAAAAAATTTTTTTTGACTTCTGGATTTGCGGTTTTTTTTGCGTAGTGTCCAAACTGCGTGGAGTCACTGAAATATTTATGGACCAACCATTGCTTCCCAATTATTGCCGTTATACCTACTTTTTGAACGTGCAACCTGTAAATATTACGGTAAAAAAGATATCGATAAATGCGTTGTTAGTTTAATGTTCTCAAGTGCCTGACAAAATGAAAAGAGCAAAAACATTTGACTTCATTAAAAAAAATGGTTTTGCTTTTTCATTTCGTCAGGCAAGTGTGTGGCGAACTTTGCTAACCCTTGTTTTCTCAAGCCGCACTGGCCTCTGCCTTGGTTTTAGTCAATCGACAACAGCCGGGACCGACAGCTTAACGTGCCCTCCGAAGCATGGAAACTCTCGTGATAAATTGCCACTTTGGTCACCCATCAGGTTCCTTACCTCTGTATACGTTGCTTAACCTCACTGATCGGTTGACGTCAGCGAGCGCTTTGGGGAGAGTTCAGTTTAGTGGACTGATTCATCCTGAATCTGCTTACCAATGAAGTGATTTTCGAGTGATTTTGAATCAGGCCCATACAAGGTGATTTTTTAAAATTTTCAATTTATATAATACTTACTAGGTTTCCGCCCGCGGCTCTGCTCGTGCCCAACTGTGGGATAAAATGTAGCCTATGTCCTTTCCCAGGCTATCTCTGTACCAAATTTCATCAAAATCGGTTTAGTAGTTAAGGCGTGAAAGACGGACAGACAGACAGACAGACAGAGTTACTTTCGTACTTATAATATTAGCACTGCGGACCCACGATACCCCTGGGGATACCCCTGGTGGTATCGTGGATCTTTTAAAATCAAACGATACCCCCAACAAATAATGTTGCGACACCAATTAATAAGAGCTTTATAATCTGTTAAATTTTATACAAGGTGTTTCAAAAAAACCCAAAAAAAGATAATTCAAAAATAATTAAAATTTAGTCTTAGTCTTCTTAAAAAAAAATCAAATTAAAGGAAGTAAGGACTAACTGTCCGCCCGCAACTTCATTCCCGGTGGATTTTCTTTTTTTTGTCAATCTAAACCATCCTCGGATCCACTTGAACAAACACAAAAAATTTCATTAAAATCGGTCCAGCCGTTTAGAAGGAGTTCAGTGACATACACACGCACAGAAGAAACATATATATTAAGATTTCAAAGTTAAAATCAAAAATTTGTTGCTTCGTGAGTTACAGTAGTGTTGTTGCAATAGCGATAAGATAGTTGACCTTAAAAATAAGTCAAAGGGACGAATAGTCCTATCGTAAATATCGAAATGTTGTAATACTATCGATAATTAAAATTAGGCGCAACTATAGAAGTTTGTCGTTCCTATCGAAATATGATACTATCGATAGTATTGATCTTTAGCAATACTATTATTTACTTTTATCAATCAATACTATGGCTAGTATCGTCAAGGGTCGACAGTTTCGATAGTACTATCTGTAGTATGACTGGTTTTCAAATCCACGATAGTATAATACTATCAATATGTGCTCTGTGCTATCGATAGACTGTTGCTATTGCAACAACTGTAAGGGTCAGTTTACACCGCGACGCGACTCTGCGCCCACATTTTAATAGAGTCACTCAAAATTAATTTAAATGACATGTGAGAATTTAGAATACGTATGTATATGTGTGAACTGAGGGCCCAACGGTTTTCAGCAGTGGTGCTTACCTACTGGGGCAGGCTTTAGTAAAAGTAGTAACACATTTTGTAAAACTAATACCTACTGGAATTTGTAAATAATTTAAGAAAAAACTGTGACGTATAAAGTGTGGTCCCTCAGTCCACACACCTAACCTTACACTTCTGGACATGCTGGCATATCTTGCTTATAAATATTTAGTTAAACATACTTTAATACTTACACAATGAAAAGAATGCAGTTTACAGTTATTGTATTATTATGACTACGTAATTTTTATAGTCTCTGCGTGACCACTTGAAATTAACGTATAAATAAGTAAATACATTATAAAAACACAGCATTTCTCAGCATACGTTTAGTAAAAGTCATGAGGAATATTATAAAAGTAAAACAAAAGTATGATCACTAGTTAATTTTTTAAATTTCATATTTCTTTGTGGTCCCTCAGCTCACACATTACAGAAATATAAATTAATTAAAATATCCTAAAAAAGCGAATCTGTCCTAAAGCAAACGAGGGAATATAAGGAATACTTAACGATTCGTCTTATTAAGGGTTAGTAACTTTATAAAAGTACTACTTTTACTAAAGCCTGCCAGTAAGCACCACTGCTTAAACCCGCTGGGCGCTCAGTTTACACACATATGAATACGTTGCACCACGCCAGTGTTGCGCCTCGAGATGCCTCGCCATCGCGGCGCGTCGCTGCGTTCTCACAATGAAATGTTTATCTTTTCATGTAATAAATAAAATTCAATTTTGAGTGGCTCTATTAAAATGTGCGCGCAGCGTCGCGTTGCGGTGTGAACTGACCCTAAGGTGCGTGCCGGCTGCAGTGGTTCAGACTTTCATGGCGATGACGAGAGCCCAAAACACCCTCGATGATTGTTGAATCTGATTTTATTTTGATGAAATATGACTGTTTAAACTAATCGTCCACAGGTCAGTAGGTATCGTAAGCATCGGACGTATCGCATCAAACGGATTGTAGTATTCATTATTTAGAGAGTCATACAAGTACCTACGTCCACTAATCCGCACTGTACGGATCGCACATCGGCAATGCCGACACCGATACTCCGAGACGCAAATTTACGTGTGATAGATAGATAGATAAAAATATTTATTTGTAACACTTAAACACACAGATTATTTACAAAATCAACATATACTAAAATAAAAAAGAAGCAAAACAATAAAGATACAAAAAAGATTAATAATAATTATTCAAATAATTATTAATAATAATAATTATTATTATTATTATAATAATTATTAATAATTATTCAAATAATTAATAATTATATTAATAATTTAATAATAATTATTATATTTTATTATTAAAAAAATCTATATAAAAAATAATATAAATAAATAAAAAAAAATGTGTGAGCGTAGAGTTAGCGTACATATGTCGGAATTTTCGGTTTTTCAGGTTTTAGTATAAATTCTACGTAATTACTGTAATAACGAAAAATTATTTTTACATTTTGGTGTAAATAATAAAAAGTACAGAGGCAAGCGCATCAAGTTACTCCATTTTGATTGTAAAACCGCTCTTATCACAACAGACCAGATTGCACGCGTGTGTTAACCTGAGTTACGGCCGTCCGTAAATGAGAAATATTGTAAGTGCCTATTAAATTCGAGGTTTGCCCTCGATTTCCCTGGGATTGCATTATCAGATCCTGACTTGGTGGCAATGGGTCCACCTCTGAAATTCTACTCTTTCGAACAATAAAATAATTTTGAAATTTTTATTTCTACAAATGGCGGAGAAATCTTGGAAACAAAGAGATATTCACGCCCACGTTGAAAATAATATTTAAAAAAAATCAACATGGGGTAGGTTTACCCATAGACATACAAAAGATAAGATACTGGCTGTTGTAAAATCAAACACGGGACCAATATATTTTCACAATTTTGGCGCTGTAGGCAGCGGCAGGCCGAGCTTAACCTAGTGAGGACCGAAAGTCAAAAGTTAACTAATTGTGTTCTCTAGCGGGATAGGAGGAGCTTAATTTTTTTTACCCCAAAAATGTGTAAGTAAGATGATCTGGTTTTCTAACTGGGTTCAGCAGAGCGTCAATTTTGCGTAAACAATAAAACCATTTTATCACATTAGTGTCTTAGATTATTTTCTACCATTTACCACTTGATAACGATCAAATAATAAGAAAACAAAAATGCCCATAGGCGGCCTTACGACCTTTTTGGCATGCGTTTGGTAATAAATTAACCAAGTAAAAGTACTAAATATACCAGTAAAGTACTAAATAAACCAGTAAAAGTACTAGTTGTAAAAGTAAGAAAAGTAAGAAAAAAAATACGAGTTAGCTAAGAGATCGTTTTCTTTATTATTAGGCTGCAGCCTACTACTGGCGTACAAGCGCCATATGCATTGGTTTAGGAGCTACGATGCCACAGACAGACACACAGACATACACGTCAAACTTATAACACCCCTGATACACATGTCAAAAGGAAGTAATGGTTTAACTGTCTCATCTCATCAACGACGTCTAGAAAGATTAAATTGTGTGTGTGCTTGTAGATATGTGTGTATGTTGGTGACAGTGTGACAAGGATGATAGATAAATATAAGAGATAAGTAAATAAATAAATAGTCTGGACTACTCCCTTCGGTATGTTGGAATAACCCGACCACCTACCTACAGCAAATAGTTTTTGACAACTTATTAAATGCTTCTTGAGTTGGATCTTAAAAGAGTGTATTGATTTTAGTTCACGAAAGGGAGGGGGTAGGTTATTCCAACATTTTGTGGCTGTATATTTGTAACCTCCACGAAAAGCCGCCGTGCGATGCTTATGTACTAGCGTCTTGGCTAGTGGAATAGCCACCCAGTTGCGTGGGCTAATTCACATCCCTTTTCGCTTATTACCTATAGTTGGAGCACCGCAAATTTCCGCAAATTTTCTAATCAGAGCCGGCGGCGCTCAACGGCGAAACGGTGCGGTGGCTCCTATAGGAGCCACCGGTGCCCCAGACATAAAGCATATTCTACCTATATTGTATGTTTACTATATTGCTGAAATGGGAAATACGTTATAACTTTCATTACTCGTCACTGCCTTTCCCCAATTAAATGCAATGGCTGCAATTCCATCAACAATATCAGTTAATAATTTTACAATACTATTGTCATTCTGGTACATAGGTGAAGGGTACTTCACTTCAATGTCATCATTTTCTCTTTTTCTCCTCCCCATAAAAATATATTTCTCTGTCTTTGCAGTTTTTTGGGGGGTTTTCAAAGAAATCCTTCTGAATTTCATTTTATCAAATGTTTTTCTCTCGCGGCTTATTATTTTCTGTCTAAGATCGTTGAATCGCAGTTTTTTGTTTGCAACTCCGAAATGAAATTCACGTGATATATCTAGGTCTGCTTTTTTTCTCATTGTATTGTTGTTGTTGACTTTTTTTGTAAATACTTTTCGTGTAGTTGACATTTGTTTTTCATTCAAAGACATCTTGGTTTCAAGATACTGTAGCTCTTGTTTTAGTGCAAACCATTTTCCGTTTTGTTTTTTTATTGCTATAGTTCTAAGTATTTCGTTTGTATTATTTTCAGACCCTTTTTTTGCCTGAGTCACTTTTAACACTACAATGCCTATTGCTAAGTAAATCTGAAATAGGTTATTTCAAATATTTTAAACTGTATTATGCTTTTGCTTATGTGGATTAATTGAAAAGACACAAAAACTGGGAATACTTACAAGTTTCCAATTCATTTTAATTGAAAATCACACAATTTATTTAATATATATTTATTTATGAATACAAATAAATAAAACGTTGTTACTTATGCTCCCTCAAAGATTATGCTACTGTTGCTACTAACATCATATTTATTTATTGACATTTAAGTATTCTGTAGTACTTAAAATTCCTTGGCAATTGTGATTTAATAATGAAAAAGTATCTCAGAAATCTGTTTATTGTCTTTATTCCAACTTATTGTATTGCTGCTTGCTGTAGTATTCTGATTGCGTTTTTATCCGTAATATGTGAAAAATATATTTTTTTACAATAGGTATTTATTTTATTGTTTTGTTTTCTGCTGTCTGTACTTCGTTTGATAATTCAAACAAACTTAGGAAAATAATGCGACATTCGTACATACTTTTTTTATATTTTTATATCTGATACTGATTGGTCCCACTTTTCCCACTGCTGGGTAAATACCAGTCCACAAGCTCTATCCAGTTGTTGTCATTTAGTCAAAAAATAAATTGACGTTTCTTTGATAACAACTTTTCCAAAAGCGACAAATTTTACAGGAAATAATAAAAGACGTTGAACACAGTTTATTTTGGAAAATTTAACAATAAGACGTTAAAGTGCGATCAGGCAAGACACTGAACTTTAAAAAAAACCGGCCAAGTGCGAGTCGGACTCGCGCACGAAGGGTTTCGTACCATTATTGAAAACTGGAAAAAAATCACAAATAGCCCTTTAAATAAATGAATTTGTTGTTATAGCGGCAACAGAAATACATCATCTGAGAAAATTTCAACTGTCTAACCATCACGGTTCATGAGAACCAGACTGGTGAAAGACAGACAGACGGACGGACGGAGGGATAGCGGAGTCTTAGTAATAGGGTCCCGTTTTTTACACTTTGGGTACGGAACCCTAAAAAAAGATAAAAAAATTGCTACACACAATAAAAAAAATCTGATTGCTGTAAACAGCAATCATTAAAAATAATGATTTAATAAATTAATCATTATTAGAAAAAAATATCAAGAAAATGTCAAATTCCCCATTGTCCTCATGCGAAGCTCGCTAGTCTCCACTATGTTTTGGAAATATTCTTAAAAGCACACTAGATCTTTCCTGTTTGGTCCACGGGTCTTTTGGTACAAGAAATCCTTTCAATTGCCGTTCCTTTTTTATTATTATTATAAGATGGGTTAACTCTTGACCTCAATCTTGACCAAGGTCATAGATGAGGTCGACGATGGAGCGAGTTAACCCAGAAAATGCCTATAAGGCACTGGTACTCCTACGCCCTGACGGAACACAGCAAGCTGTTTGGCGTCGAAATACGGTAGGTGGGTGGTCGCGAACAGACGGCCCTTTACAGCAGCCTACCACGCCGCATGAGACCATATTAGGACGCCACCTCAGATTTAGAACAAATTGAGGTGTAGTTGCCTGGGATGGATTAATAGGAGATAGGTCTCATTTGTGTTTTTATAATAACATTTAAGTAATGGCATTTTGAATAACTTCTACTTGTAAATGAAGTTTTTAGGAAATCTGGGAATTTTAGACGCAATATCCCTAGGTGGGGCGAAGGCGTCTTCAACTATGTAGTATTAATGTGATTAGAAGAGGTAACAATAATTTATATCAAAACAAAATATAAAAGTAAAATTGTTAATAGTGTATCATTATCTTTTGCGCGAAATTGTTGGCATAATTTAGTGAAATTAGGTACCTATGTATACAAAATCGTCCCTCATATCGGGGCTATGGCGTTAAATAGTCCTCTTTTCTAATAGCAAAAAATTAATGTTTGTAACTCAATCACAACATTACCTATCAATCGCTGAAGGAAGGCCTTGCACCACTGTTTTGCAGGTAGAGAACCTTTTTTGTGAGTTATTTTTGTGAAGGCGCGCGGGGTGGAGTGCGGGGAAGCAGGGACAACATAGACATAGAAAAAATAAGTTAAATACCACTAGACGCAATATCCCTAGGTGGGGCGAAGGCGTCTTCAACTAGTGTTATGTGATTAGAAGAGCTAACAATAAGTAATTTATATCAAAACAAAATATAAAAGTAAGATTGTTAATAGTGTATCATTATCTTTTGCGCAAAATTGTTGGCTTAATTTAGTGAAATTAGGTAAGTATACAAAATCGTCTCTCATATCGGGGCTATGGCGTCAAATAGTCCTCTTTTCTAATAGCAAAAATTTCACGTTTGTAACTCAATCACAACATTACCTATCAATCGCTGAAGAAAGGCCTTGCACCACTGTTTTGCAGGTAGAGAACCTTTTTTTGGGAGTTATTTTTGTAAAGGGTGGAGTGCGGGGAAGCAGGGACGACTGAGGACAGTTGGCCCTGCTTCCCCGCACTCCACCCCAATCTTGGCCAAGGCCATAGATAAGATTGACGTTGGAGTTAACCAGAAAATGCCAACTAAGGCAGAATAACTTAGGCCAGTGTTCACCAAATATTTAACAGACGATTAGCAGCTAACCAGAGATTTGACAGTGTCATTTTCATACATTTTTTTTGACATTTTGACTGATTAGCTTCTAACCGCTGTTTAACCGTTGGTTATATTTTTGGTGAACACGGGTCTTAAAGTAATATAAAAACTGGGTTAATGTGGCGTTTTACTGAGAAATTTTACATTTTTTGTAAAACTTGACGAAAAACAAAACTGATTTCTGTTACAAATCTTTTTTATTTTAAAAACTAATTATAATTTATAAGAATACTGTTGTTTCCAATCGTTATTAAGTTTGTTTTAACGTGATAGATCATTTAGTTTAAAATATATACCGTTTTGTTATACGGGGGGCACAGTAACAAACAAGAATTTTAAAAATGCCATAAAAAAATCAATATTTTTTTAGTTTTTTAAAATAATTTTTCCATCGATAAAATGAAGCATAGTTTCCCTCATTTATGTGCACATTATAAAGACTCACACTGTATATGGAAAACATAAGTTGTTCCGCTAAATGTGCCGCGGTGTGTGTATTGTTTCCATGTCTATGCGTATGGCGTATTGTAAATACTGCACTTATTTTTTCATGTACATTTGGATGTGTGGCCCTTAATCCTAGGATGAAAACTCCGAGAGATTCGTTCAGTGATGGATAAAAGACTTCATATTGGCATATTGAAATCATTTGTGACGCAATAGTTCAAGAATTATTGGCAAAAAAGTATGGGCCACACAACCAAATGCCTGCGATTCTCAGTAATGAAAATAAGATGAACCGGTTGACGGAGCCCCAATTTTATCATTAACATCTACAGTAACTCATAAAAAAATCGGTTCCGGCTATAAATCAACCCAAAAAACCTAATACTTTGGAAAATATTTACATTTATTTATGGGCCACAGGATTACGTAGGGCCCACTTCATATCTGGTAAACCAGCAGCCCGAGATAAAAATAAACGACACTGGCTCTATCACATATAATATGTGACAGCATATAGCGGCAAAAATCTTCTAATGAAACTCTCATCAGAAAGAAAAACGTGAATCAAATTCTGAAGCATTTGGATGGGTGGACCCACGTTCAAAACCTTCTGCTTCAGCCAATACTGCGTCACATAAGTTGCGAAGGTGTTACAAATGAAGATAATTTCCGATACTGAAGGTGAGTATTAAAAAAAATGCAAAACATTCAGTATTTTAGGAGATATCGAGGTTTCATTTTTGTATGGAAAATTCGTCAGGGTGACAATGATGTAAGGAATCTTTTTCAGGACAGGAAAATTATATTATGGTGGTGATTTATGATCATGTTAAAAGCATGATTCGTCGTATAAATAAAAAATAATAATAAAAAATCCATTTTATTTATCCAGCATAGTACAGTCAAGAGCAGGTCACGCTTTACACTACAAATGCTACTCTTTTCAACTGGACACTGGTGTATGATTTAAGTACAAAGGAGAGTCATAAGTAACAAACTCGATTTGT
>OX465265.1:4105568-4311419 GCA_949987775.1 Aproaerema taeniolella
CAATGAAAAGTAATTTAATTATAATTATAGCCATTGTATACACAGTAAAAAAAAAATATTTTAAACATTTTATTAAACTCAAAAAAATATTCAATAATTTTCATCGTTCTCGTCGATATCTTCATCATCCTCATCACTGCTACTTCTGTCTGTGGAGTGGCCATCGTCAATATCTCCTTCTTCGTCATTTTCTGTAATAATTAAACCAAGTTTACACAATTACGAATAGTTTCAAATGTATCTATAATAATTGATTATCATAATTACATACCTGACAAAGTTGTTAAAGAATCACTGACATAATTTGGTAATTGATCCCCTTCAAACCATTTAAAATGGTATTGGTCATTTTCCAGTACCCAACCATTATTTTCTGGTCCATAGGAAGTTGGATTTTTTAGGTGAGCATTGTTCCAAATCGTACAAATATCCCTCGCGGTCGCACCAACAATAGATCTTTAATGTGTCTGGCAATATGAAGGAACTATCTAAAACTGCCTGGCTACTGAGGAAACATCATTTTATAGTTCTCCAGTAACATATATAAAATTCAGCTTTTATACTATAACTTAAGTATAAATAAAATTAACCCTACTTCAAGGGTGCCTGGCAGGGGGTTGCAACTGTACTAAGTGTCTGGCTGTGGACGAGGTGATTTCTAAGATTATCACTAATAAAATATATGAAAACTAAGCTTTATACTATACTAACTTTGAGACACAATTTTACACACCTTTACTACCTGTTACCTGCCAAAGCCACCGCGACCCAAGTTTCATAGCCTGGGATCGTTCTTACCTGTATAGTGGGCATACACAGAGAAACTTTTACATTTTATTATTTAACTAAGGCCTGGCCCTCGCGGGCTCTTGCTCTACAATGAGTTCATGTTACCATATAAGTCTACAGATACTTGTTTTTTCAAATAACCGCATCATAAACCCATTTAAGGGAGCATTCAAAAACAGGCAAGGCGATACTTGTCAATTATTTCAAGTAAATGTCAAATAACTCATGTTTTCGAACGTTTAGTCGTATAAAAAACTAATCTTTAAGATTAGATTTATGTACATTTTTTAGATTTTCTGTACAGTTGTATTTAAAAATTGGTGCACACAGCAAACCGGCAAGTAGGTTACTCATTAAAATCTCTTTTGTATACTTAAGTCTATGACAAATACTGCGGAGCATCGAATGTCAGTACTTACATCGCTTTCTTACACTGTTCAGATGACCAGTGACACACAGTGACAGCTGACAAGTATCGATTGTATGTCGATCGTATACTTATAATATGCTCAGTTTCTTATAATTGTGTTTTAGTACTAAAATAGGACCTTATCCATTCTACAGGCTAAATAAAGCAATAAGAGATATCAATGAATATTTTAACTTTGTGTTAAAATATTTTGAACGCTGTAGTTTGTGTGGATTGCAGGCGGGATGATAGTTTTAGAAATAAAAATAAGTAGTCACTCATAATAATAAGTTTAACTAAAGACACTGACATCATTGAACACTAATATCGGTTGCACACTAACTGATGCTCTTACAGCGAGGGAAAACATCGTGAGGAAACCTGCATATCCAGCAATTATATTTCATAGTACTTAGTGATGGCGCCACCAGTGTAACTTTGACAGCTCATAACTTGGAAACCTGACACTTTAGGAGAATTTGTCAAAGAATATTTTAAGTTTGTATTGATCTAAGCTATCGATTTTACTAGGCCTCAAGTGTGGCTGCGATTTTGAAAAAAATTCAAAATGGCGGACAGTAGGTATTCCAAAATCTTCAAAGCCCTTTACTTCCATACAAATTTTCGTTGTCCTTTTGACTAACTGTTGTATTAAATTGCGATATTTTGACAAACTGTTCCTAAAAAATCGCTGTTTTAAAAACATGATTACATATCCCGTTTGTTGCGGGGTCCCACAAGGAAGTATCTTAGGACCTACTCTATTCATTGTCTACATGAAAGATATCCTTGAGTTACCACCGAAGCACGCAGATGTTATTTGTTATGCCGACGACACCGTAATTATATTCGGGGACACGTCATGGGATAGAGTTTACAGAGATGCCGAAGAAGGTATGGCTGTTATCAACAAATGGCTTGAAAGAAACTTGCTAACGCTTAATAAGGGTAAAACACAGCATGCCGCCTTCCATAAGACACTAGCATCCCAACCTCCTACCACACAATCCCTCATAATACACTCATGTGCCTCACCAAACTTGTCCCCGAGTGTTTGCCCGCAGATTAAACGCACCGCTTTCATAAAATACTTGGGAGTACTCGTAGATGAAAATCTCTCATTCAAGCCCCACACTTATCAGCGAGAACTCAAAAAATTATATTTATAATGAAAAGCTTGCGGTATTCTGCCAAAAATGACTTGCTGATTCAGATTTATAAAACTCTGTGCCAATCTCTGCTGCTGTACTGTATTCGAGTTTGGGGTGGCTTAGCTATGACGAGGATGATAGAACTAGAGAGAGCTCAGCGGGCCGTACTCAAAGTGATGCTACGAAAACCGTTTAGATATAGCACTAAGCTCTTGTATTCAGAATGTCAGATCCTAAGAGTACGTGCCCTTTTCTATCTTAGAGCTTTCACACAGACTCACAAAACCGCCCTTACATCCTCGGAATACAGTATAATGTCAAAACGTAAAGTCTACAAACTACATATTCCATCGGTTCACACGACTTTCGCTCAACGCCTCTCGCACTATCTTCTGCCTTATATTTATAATGTGGTTTGCCGGAAACTTCCACGAGTCATAAACCTTTCGTTGTCTCAAGCTAAACGAATTGTAATACCATGGCTGATGACTCTCGATTACGATGAGCTGGAGAACTTGATGCCGATGGCGGGATGACTGGGTTTTTTCTCTCACTCAACTACATAGACACTCACACACACGCACACACACACACACACACACGCACACACACACACACACACACACGCACACACACACACACACGCACACACGCACACATACACACACACACACACACACACTCACACACGCTGATTTTCCCTATCTACTTATAAATAAAAACATTGTAAATTAAACTATAATTTTAGAAGCGGAGCAACAAATAATTTAAAAAAAAAGAGACACGTAACAACTATTTTATTAAATCTTCAAATCAAAATTAACAAATTAACTAGAAAAAAATTATGAACACGCGACACGGATCGTAAGACCAAGTAGAGGGCACGCCGGTCGAGGAGCAAATGGACGAGACAAGCGCTGGCGGCGCTTTATATATCCTCGCAGCTGTCATCGGATCTGGTTCCGGGGGGCGCAGGGGGGTTCGCAGCTAACACGGCCTCTCCTGACGTGCCAGCGACCTCGCGGGCTTCTGCAGCTTGAGAACCCGAAGGGCCCGGCTCGTCGTGGGCGGAGGCGGTGGGCTGTGGCCCCTCATCATCGCCGTCTGAGCCTGTTAAACAAAACATCGTCTGAGCTCTGCACATCCAACAAAAGTTATGCAATTTTAGCGTTACTAGGACAATTTTAGCTTCATTAGAACAAACGCTTACGATGAACTTGATATATTTCATAAAACTTATAACGTCAGCGAAGAAAACAGAGGCGTGTCTACAGTTTAGGCAAAAACACGACGCAGGGTTTACACCGGCCTGTTCCTAGTCATATCAGCATGACAGGTCATCCAGATACCTTGGGATTAACACAAGTCCTGTTCCCAGTCACCTCGATGTCACGGTGGAGCTTACACGAGTCTTTTCTGAGTCAACCTGATACCCATAATAAGCAGCAAAGCAAGCAGCCATCAGGATTTACACAAGTCTGTTCCCAGTCACCCCAATGTCACAGTGGAACTTACATGGGTCTGTTCTGAGTCACCCCGATACCTTTTATAAACCAACACACGCAACAACGAAGATAAAAATTTAAAATAAATATCAAGTTCATCCGACAGCGAAGCGTATAGATGGGGTAAACACAAAATAAAATAAGCAATAAAACAGTAGGTAACGACAAGTAGCAACAATGCTTACACTCAAAGAAGGCTGCACACGTCTCTGGTGTCCATTCACCACGCCATGGTACAATATACTCTGCACCCGCTTGAGTAGTTTTCCCATAAGAGCCTGAGACAAGCTTAAGTTCATAGCGATTACTAGGGAGTGCTCGTGTAACACGATATGGCCCGCGCATACCGCTATCCAGCTTGCCCATACTTTGTGATCGTTTTATCACAAACACTAAGTCACCCACATTAAACTTTCTTGGCGGGGACCGGCCGTGATTGACACGCTCGTCTTGATTTGCCTGATTACTAGCCAATAGGGACTCAGTACACTGTCTACGTAACTCGCGCCAAGCCTCGCGATTCGGATTGCTACCTTGTACGGCGATATCTTTGACAAGCGCTTGAATGGCTGGCGTAGTGCACTCTGTCCCGATGAGTAGGTTTAATGCCGACGTTTGGGTTGATTTTTGCTTGGTTATGTTTAAAACTAATTGTAATTTCCACAGCGCATTAGACCAAGACTTAGATCGGTGGTTAGTTTCAACTCTTATCATATTTAGAACAGTGCGACAGTATCTCTCTACTTGTCCATTAGATTGGTGCATTTCGGGTGTAATAAAATGCAACTCAATACCAAAGTTAGATGCCCAACTTGTAAAATCTGCGCTTTCAAACATACGCCCGCGATCACAGACGATTAGACGGGGAGTACCGAATACCGAGATCGCATTTGTTATGACACGTTTTAACTCGGTACTGTCTTGCCTATATAGTGAGTACAGAAGACAGTATTTAGTGAACGCGTCTATTAAAATGAGGACGTACTTATATCCATCGGACTCGGGTAGAGGACCGAGTACGTCGCAATGCAAGGTGTCAAATGGGACGGATGGTTTTGTCCACGAGGTAATGGGCTGCAGAGGAGATCGAGCGACCTTTTTATGTGTAATACAAACTACACAGTGAGAGACATACTTTCTTACAAATTGACGCATACCCGGGAACCAAAAATGTTTTATGATCAAATCCAGTGTCTTATCGATACCTATATGTTCGTGCTCGTCGTGGAATGCGCGTAACAAGCTCAAACGATACGCTTTTGGAACATAGCAAAGTAAACGACTCGATTCGCCCACCGGATCGTACTTGTAATATAAAATGTCATTCTTTAAGACGTACCGTGTACTGTCTAACTGTCCCTGCTGCAACTTTTCTATCAACGTGCTAGTTTCCTCGTCTGCCGCTTGTGAGACCTGGGCCCAGTTTAAGGGCTTCCTAACCGCGCAAAGGTTAACAGGGTTGCGACTTAGGTAGTCTGCGTGAGGAAGCATCGCACCCTTTCGGTATTCGAGGGTAAAATCAAAATCCTGCAGATACATCCACCAGCGTGCCACTCTCGGAAGTAGGTCTTTCTTGCGTTGTGTTAGTTTTAAAGCATTACAATCAGTAACGACTTTAAAATGTTTGCCAATCAAATAGTGGCGAAAGTTTTGCAAGGCTTTAACAACGGCAAGGGTTTCCAGTTCATAAGAGTGGTACCTTGGTTCAGCGCCTACCGTTACTTTGCTAAAATAAGCAACTGCATGCCTTCGTCCGTCTTTGTGCGTTTGCATTAACACAGCGCCGTACCCTAACGAACTTGCGTCGGTGTGAACTTCAGTATCCAAACTTGGATCAAAAATTGATAGTACTGGCTCGTTAGTGAGATGAGCGATGATAGTCTGTCTCGCGTTCTCCTGTTCCGTGCCCCAATTAAAATTTACGCCCTTACGCGTTAACGCGGCTATAGGTGCTGTCTTAGTAGCGTACCCAGGGATATACCTACGAAAGTAACCGGCTAAGCCGAGAAATTGTCGTACCTGTTTGACGGACTGGGGTGTTGGCGACTTAGTTAGGGCTTCAATTTTGTGAGAGCTCGGCCGTACCTGACCATTACTTATGGTTCTACCCAGATACTCGACTTCTTTAGTAAGAAACGAGCACTTGCTCAGATTTATAGAAAACCCCGCATTAGTCAGGGTTTCGAGGACAGAGTCCAGAAGCTCTAGACCTTCGGAGATGGAGTTACTGAGGAGGAGAACATCGTCGATGTATACCAGAACCTGACCAGATTCGATGTAAGATTTCAGGGTTTGTGAGATAAGCCGCTGATAAACAACGGGAGCGTTAGCGAGACCGTATGGCATTTTAAGGTACTCGTAGTGACCTTCAGGGGTCACAAAGGCTGTTTTGTCAATTGAATCTTCATGAACACCAATCTGATGGAACCCGGTAGCCATATCTAACGCGGTGAAATATTTACACTTGCCAAGCCTATCTATGTGGTCCTCGATCAATGGAAGAGGAAATCTTTCTTTTACGGTAACGGCATTAAGTGCCCGATAGTCCACAACCATCCTATCTGCACCATTTTTCTTTTTTACTAAGAGAATGGGGCTCGCATAAGCCGACTGCGACTCACGAATGATTCCCTTTTCCAGTAGATCCTTAACTATATCTCGTACACGCAGTTTTTCATCGTGGGACATTTTATAAGGGCGGTAACTAACCGGCGTTTCATTACTGACGTTAATATGAAATTGGCCTGTCTTAACGGTCGTAGTGGCGGTCCCGACGATAAAATACTGCGAGTATTTATCCAACAAGTCATCTAAACGCTTCCTATCTTCACACACTAACGGCGTATTAATCTCAACAGAAGGAGCAGAGGGAGCATTGGAATGGCTACACACTGTCGTGACATTGTTAACGCTAACATCCGCGCATTCTCGAATGATTCGCTGAGAACAACCCGTTCGTATGTACGAAATGCCGGGGCGATTTAAAACGTCAGTTCCGATTATCACTGCGGTACTAAGACAACCCCGCGGAACTACATGAAAGTCAACTTCCAAAGTCAAGTCGTCAAACTCAATAGGCAACGTCACCAAACTGTCCGACCTAATTTCTTTTCCGCCTATACCACGTAAAACTGTGCAATTAGGGTTCATACGGCAGGAGAAATGCTTCAACAGGTCATTAGATACAAGCGACACACTCGATCCACTGTCTATCAAAACATCGGTAGGTATGCCACACAAAACGGCACTAATCACGTCACTGTTACGACTACCTTCAATTTCCCGACAAAAATTCACATTCGATTTGTTTCGAGACTCAGATCGTTCTTTGGCGAAGCATTTATCCTCCGTGTGGCCTATCTTTTTACAAAACGTACACTTGATAACGTTAGCTGGCTTCGTAAACGTACTACTTGCATCGGAGCTATTCTTATTTGCGTTTACTGTTGCATCGGTTTCGGCAGTTAATTTACGACGTTTGGCACAATTAACACTCTTATGTCCCCATTGACCGCACGAAAAACACTTAGTAGACCTGTTATTACTTGAATCTGCAGAGTTCGAACTACGTTTTCTATCTCTGTCGCGCGCCTCTGAGGCTTGGAAACGACATCGACGCGGATCTCGTGAGCTATCGCTATTACGGACACTTGCACTTGAACGGCTCGGTTTCACATATATCGATAAAAACTCCACAATAGTCTCTGGCGTTAACTTCGCATTCATAGCCGCGGCGCGTATCTGAGGGTCTTTTACGCCTCGTACAATAATAGCACACAATAGCTCGTCGCTCAAACCTTTAACTATACGCAAACGAAGTAATGATTTTCATGCATACTCAGCGTATGTGGAGTATTTATCGGACTCGTTACACATGACATCAAAAAGTATATTCGCGATATCAACGCGCCGTGGACAGAGGGTTTTTAACTCTAATTTGAATTTATTCCAAGTACGATCCGTACTGGCCCAATCACGTAACCAAGTTCGCGCTTCTCCCTTTAAACAGTTACCCACACGAGCTAGGCATTCTCTTTGGTCCCATTTATTTTTTAAGCAAGCACGATCGACCTCGTCACACCACGCGCCGACGTCATGAATATTAGGATCGAAATCAGACACATAATAATGGTTTGATCTCACCGGGTTTAAACTTCTCAATGCGTCGATAAGTCTCTCGGTCGCGTCCGAACCAGTCTCGGACGGCAGCGGGTCCCTCGGGAGGGCTGGCGGCTCCCGCGGCGACGGCGGTGGCGTCGTGCTGACGTCATCCTGGCCCGCAGGTGGCGCGGGGGCTTCTATGGCAGGCGGCGGTGGCCCCACGCTAGACCACGCCTCAGACCCAGGGCGCTGCTGCTCCAGTGCCGTCAGCCGGCTCAGGATCGCTTCCATGGTGGTGTTGAGGCGACCTATATCGGGAGGCGGCGTGCGCTCTCGCTTTCTTTTCTTGGTTTTCGAATTAGCGGACGACATAGTTATGCAGACACGTGGTAATCAGAAATGACACGAGAGGCTGAGGCCTTTCTATCCCACTTCTGATTTTAGAAGCGGAGCAACAAATAATTTAAAAAAAAAGAGACACGTAACAACTATTTTATTAAATCTTCAAATCAAAATTAACAAATTAACTAGAAAAAAATTATGAACACGCGACACGGATCGTAAGACCAAGTAGAGGGCACGCCGGTCGAGGAGCAAATGGACGAGACAAGCGCTGGCGGCGCTTTATATATCCTCGCAGCTGTCATCGGATCTGGTTCCGGGGGGCGCAGGGGGGTTCGCAGCTAACAATAACTATATTCCCCACTTTGATCACCTCGATTAAATGCATCGAAGGCAACTCATTTTTGATCCCTGCGATACAAGCTTGACTTAGTTAGTGCAGGGGTCACAAGAATAGCAATTGTATACTTTTTACCTTATTTTCGTCTTTTGTAAAATATTCGAATGTCTTACGCTTCATAAAACTTTATTTACAATTTACTAGTTTCTTTTTTAGTATAATCATTTGTCTTTAAAAAAATTGTCCCTTCCAAGACGATAATACGACCATCTACTGGCTCACGACGTACAAAGTACCCATAAGTGCGAAAGAGATAGCCTGTAAACGACTTGACCCATAGGAAACTTTCCTACGAGTCATACGATGGTCGTCACGCCACTGTGTTTCCTCTGATTACTCGGCCATGTCGTCCGTGTCTCTGAGCGAAGCAGCGTGTTTTTATTGTGATTCCGCTGGGTGACTTCGAAATTAAGGTAAACACATTTATTGTTTAAAAAAATAATATAGGTTTTATGTGCATATTATGTCTTACTTCCCCTGGGTTCTGTTGCATTTGCTGGATTTCTTATATTAATTTTGTAAAAACGATTTGTCACACTTCCACTGAGTCACATTTAGGGCGACTCAAGATACAATCTTTCGTGAGTAAGGAGACTTTTCATTGATTTTTCAAAATTTTACAATAAAAACGCATTTAACGATTTGAAACAACAACATAAAAAGTAAAGATTGTGCATGTTCCTGTGCAAAGCAATAGTCACCGATGGTTTTATTAAGTCAATTCACATAACTATGATCATGAGTTTTGATGTTTCTTACTGTATGTAACAAATTGCTCGCTTTATCACCGGCCCATATACGTCCATACTGCTGGGGCCTCTCAGTGACATGAGATGTTAATGCCATACTCACCATGCTTGGCAGACGTTTGGTGAGGGTTTTTATATAATTTGCAGAGTGTGCACTGGGTTAAACTGGTATGCATAATTACAGGTGGTTTTATTCTACTCTGCCACAAACCAAACGACTCGCTTGTTCACCTTTGCTTTACTTACGCTATTTTCATGCGCTTTCAGATATCATGCCTTTAAGTGCTTCAGAAAGGCAAAAACGATATAAGGAAAAACTTAAATTAAATAATGAAAAGTTTGAGGATTATAAAAGAAAAAAAAGAGAATTATCACAAAAAAAGATTACAAGTCTCTTTTTTTTGTGTCAAAAAAAAAAGACTTGTACTCTTGATCTGTCAGCAAAAGAAAAATATAATGCTAGAGTTATATGGAGATTGAGAAAGAAACATTTAAGACAACGTAAACAAAACCTAAACCGTGATCTCGATATAACACCTCCTAGCTCTCCTACGGTAAAAGCGCCTGGCAATGCAAATTCTAATGAAGATTTAGACTTGTAGTAGTCGTGAAGTAGAATTGAATAAAAAATCTCATGGTAAAAAGAAAATAAGAAGAGACCGTTCCAAATTGTATAGAGATAATTCAAAACTACAAGAAGAAAACGAAAAACTAAAAAATAAATATGAGAAGTACAAAAAACGTTGCCCGAGATTAAGATACAAACGAGATACAAAAACAAATGAAACAGATGAGAAAGTAAAATACCAAAAGTTAGCTACAGCCATGAAGGCAAATTATGAAAAGTTCAAAACGCTGAAAGAAAAAAGAATCTTGAAAAATATTATAACATAAGTGCAAGGTCCTGAAAAAGAAGAAATTGTGAAAGAAGCTTCAGGAATAACATCCAAGTTGAGAACAAAAGAAACAAATTTTTATTGGACATCATGAAAAAATTATTCAAAACATTCAAACACGAAAATCCGGGAATCAAATGTTCATATTATTACTACACCAAAAATAAACCATTTTATGTTGTAAAGCCATCGGTCAGTGGACGTGAAATGTGTTTGTGTAAAACGCACACTAACACAACACACAAAGCGTGTGCCCTTAAAAACAAAAGCATTATCAATACCGATGACATCAATGTATTGATTGGTGCAACGGTTTGTAACGTCAAAGAGCAAAGTTGCATGTATGGCACTTGCATAAAATGCCGAGACATGGAAATAGAACCTAATGCTGGTAAAGATACAGGAAATATAACTTGGAAAAAATGGGTACGAGTGGAAGAATTATACGAAAAAGATGGAAAACAACTAAGAACTTTTAAAAATGTGAAGAAAGAAAAAGAAGGCACGATCACAGAACTAATAAATTTTTTTAATACAGAATTGAAGATTTAAAAAAAAACATACATACAATATGAAGGTCCAGTTTCATAATTTTAGGCAGGCAATTGATAACATACAAGAAACGGAAGCAGTTATAGTTGTAGACTTTAGTGAGAACTATAGTTGTAAACTTTATGAAGAAATTCAGTCCCACCAATTTGGAGGCTCAAGGCAGCAAGTTTCACTACACATTGTGGTTGTCTACCTAAAGGATGGTGACAGTAACAAAGTCGAATCATTCTGCACTGTGTCAGCCAATACGGACCATCAACCAGCCGCTATGTGGGCGCATCTGGATCCGATATTAAAAGAAATAAGAAGCAAATATCCTGAAGTCACCACTATACATTTCTTTTCAGATGGCCCTTTTAATCAGTACCGACAACAACAAAACTTCTACCTTAGTTCAACCACACCATTTTACTACGGATTTACAGGAATGACTTGGTCTTTTTTTGAAGGAGGCCATGGAAAAGGGCCCGCTGATAGCGTGGGTGGCTATTTGAATAGGTCGGCAGATGATCTCGTAGCACGTGGCGATGATATTTCATGTGAATTCTACGATGCACTCAAAGACGTAAGCAAGACTAGACTTTTTTAATATCTTCGGATGACATATCTAACCGGGCAAAATCTTTACCAAAAAATATTCCAACTCTTGTGGGCACTAAAAATGTACATCAAATATTCACGAAAATTCGAGGAGAAGTCAAGTACAGGAATCTAAGCTGTTTCTGTAAGAGAGGATACTGTGATTAGTGGTCCTGTTGTACCTCAAGCTGCCATCGAAGATGTGCATGAAAATAATACGAATTCTGTTGGTGGTGCCGATGTGCTGGAGCCTAGATAAAAAATGTCGAAGCAAACTCTGTCGAAGCAAACTCTCTCAAAGCAAACTCTGCCGAAGCAAACTCTGATGAAGATTTGCCACTCAGTCATTTTAAAATATCACAGAATCAGAAGGCTTTGAAAGAATTAGAACTTGCGGATCTATGCCAACCTCGTCAAAACAACTGTTATAGCTGGATTTATCAAACACCTGAAGCATCTGAAGATGAACACGTTACGGAATCTCAAAAATCTAGCAGTTCTTCTCAAAATTCCAGCAATAAAGAAAATCAGCCCGTTCAGAGTGGTGATTATTTGGTGGTAAACGTGCCTGCAACGAAAGGTAATCCGTGTGGTGATCGGTTTAGAATAACACCACCCAATCTCTTTCCGTGGGTGTCGTAAGAGGCGACTAAGGAACGCATAATCCATCCCAGGCAACGATACTTCATTTTTTTTCTGAATCTGAGGTGTCGTCTTATGGTCTCATGCGGTGTGGTAGGCTCTGTAAAGGGCCGTCTGGTTCGCGACTACCCTCCTACCGAAGTCCGACGCCAAACAGCTTGCTGTGTTCCGTCGGTGCGTGGGAGTACCAGTGCCCTTATAGGCATTTTCTGGGTTAACTCGCTCCATCGTCGACCTCATCTTAGACCTTATGGTCAAGATTGAGGTCAAGAGTTAACCCATCTCATAATAAAAAAAAAGTAAGATTTTTAAGTATGCTTGTATAGTCGATGATTTACACGACGATGGAGGCTTAGAGTCACATTTTTACGTTGTGTTAAAAAGAAAAAGCTATTACGAATTCCCTGAAGATGTTGATGTATCAGATAGGTAATTATTTTAATAATGACAGTTATTTTTAGAGTCATTTGCTACAATTTTCATTTTTATTGTGATATCAAATTAAGACTGCTAATTTGTTTAATATTATTTTTATTGTGTACTAATACTTTTGTAACGTTGACTTATTTTTGTCTCTGGAGTCACTAAAGTTGGAGACAAACGATTTTGTTCCTGAAATCTTCTGAATTTTCTTTAATTTTATAAGATAACTCTATTAATATAAATAATATTTTTGAACAAATTGGATTGTCATTCAGTACGCGTTAGCGTATTATTAATCTTTTTAACGTTTAATCAACAACACTCGAAAAGAAAAGAAAAAATGATTTGTTTTTTTGTTTTAAGTGACCCAAGAGACACAACTAGATTTAAAAATATATTAATTTTACGTTTTCGAGCTTCTTGGAAGAGCATTTATGTTTCATTACGACTTTGTCTAATAATAAAGTATAATTATTTAACAATATGTTTTATTATATTAACCCTAAAAGCAAATAATTAAATTTTACCCAGGGGAATTATAAGGAGCTCACTTTTCTCTTTTGCACTCCAAAAATGCTCAAAATTATAACAAACTTCAATGCTGAAACTGCTGTAATAAAATCAAATGAATGTTTTGTTGATTTCTTATAATAATTAATAAAAAGAACACAATTTTATTTTTTGAAAAAAATATTGATCGAGTGCAAAGAATAGCTGTTGGTGTTGATTCACCCATATATCAAGGAGAGATTAATGACTACAAAATAACTTTTGAGATTCGACATACTTCTGCCTCTCTAAAAAACGTTGTCGCACAGTCCATCGCATGATGTACAGATTGGTGAACAATGGAGGCCCGCCTTTCTGAAACCACAATTACGTTGGCAGCCCATTTTACATTACCTGAAATGTACGGGAATTTTGAGTTTGGTGCAGGGTCCAAATAATTGGTTTCCTTTTTTTTTTATATAGAGCCATGAGAAACATGTTTCTCAATATACTCCAAACTCAATACTCCGGTACATTTCATGTAATGTAAAAAGGGCTGCCAACGTAATTGTGGATGCAGGAAGGCGGGCCTCTATTGTAACCAAATCTGCACATCATGTAAAGGACTGTATGACACGGTTGAGCCCCCAAAAGACAGCTCTGACATAGACGTAGAAGAGACTGAGGTAGAGTGCTCCCATAATAACTCTGCAATGAAGTGACAACCTAGTTTTTCAACATTTTTATTAGGTCAATACTGATTTAAGTCGACTTTGACGACTTGATACTTTTAATAAATCATTATTTTTTTCTAAGTACACCAAAGTTCGTAATCTTAATTAAAATTAAGCAGTCGTCTTGTTTCTAGATCCAAATTGCCTAGGTACCTCAACTGGCTTTGAACTTAAAACATGTACACATTTATTATAGGGCAAAACTTGGTTAATCGGTGATGTTAAACTTTATTTTACAGAAAAATTGCCAGAGTCAATTAATTGCCCGCAACAGTAAATGCCTACAAATTTTGCAAATACTGAACTTTTCATAACATTTTATAGGGTCCCGTACGTAGTTTCGAATGACGTTGAAGCGACGCACGCTGTGGCGAAATACTTTCTGCGTGGTACGTTGGAGCGAAAGTTCATTGAAGCGAACGCCACGAAGTCGAACGACACTGAAGCGATCACCGTTGTGGCGAAACATTTTTGAGGTCTTGTACGCGGTATCGAATGACGCTGTAGCGATACACGTTGTGGCGAAAAATGTTGAAGCGAAATCTACGAGGTCGAATGCCACCGAAGCGAGAAACATTGAAGCGAAAAACATTTGTAATAGGGAAAATTACAAATTTTTTAAGCGACAAAATAATATCACGTATTGCACCAGACTGGCGACGCGAAAGCCACCTGTGCATAAAAAAAATAAGTCAGATCATGTAAAATCCATAAACTTACTTGATATTATTAGTAGATTGTAAGATAGTTATAGTTTCGGATGACAGCTGCAAAAATTAAAACAGCCATATCTTAAGTAATTATTCTGGACCTTCCATGTGCAGGCAAAATGATAGGTCTCGACGAGAATTTCGTTTCGAATGACAGCTGTCAAAATTAAAACAGCCTTAACTATGTAAATAATTATCATAGACCTTCCGTGTGCGGGCAAAACGATAGGTCACGACGAGATCTTCGTTTCGGATGACAGCTGTCAAAATTAAAACAGCTATATCTCTGTAAATAATAATCCTGGATCTTCCGTGTGCAGGCCAAACGATAGGTCTCGACGAGATCTTCGTTTCGGATGACAGCTGTCAAAATTAAAACAGCCATATCTCTGTAAATAATAATCCTGGATCTTCCGTGTGCGGGCCAAACGATAGGTCTCGACGAGATCTTCGTTTCGAATGACAGCTGTTAAAATTAAAACAGCCATATCACTGTAAATAATTAGCCTGGATCTTCCGTGTACGGGCCAAACGATAGGTCTTGACGAGATCTTCGTTTCGAATGACAGCTGTCAAAATTAAAACTGTCATCCGAAATGAAGATCTTGTCGTGGCCTATCGTTTGACCCACCCACGGAAGGTCCATGATAATTATTTACAGAGATATGGCTGTTTTAATTTTGACAGCTGTCATCCGAAACGAAGATCTCGTCGAGACCTATCGTTTTGCCCGCACACGGAAGGCTATGATAATTATTTACATAGTTAAGGCTGTTTTAATTTTGAGAGCTGTCATTCGAAACGAAGTTTTCGTCGAGACCTATCATTTTGCCTGCACATGGAAGGTCCAGAATAATTACTTAAGATATGGCTGTTTTAATTTTTGCAGCTGTCATCCGAAACTAACTATCTTACAATCTACTAATAATATCATAAGTTTATGGATTTTACATTTTCTGACTTATTTTTTTTATGCACAGGTGGCTTTCGCGTCGCCAGTCTGGTGCAATACGTGATATTATTTTGTCGCTTAAAAAATTAGTAATTTTTCCTATTACGAATGTTTTTCGCTTCAGTAGTTCTCGCTTCCGTGGCATTCGACCTCGTAGATATTTTTCGCCACAACGTGTACCGCTACAGCGTCATTCGATATCGCGTATAAGATCTCAAAATTTTTTTGCCACAACGGTGATTGCTTCAGTGCCGTTCGACTTCGTGGCGTTCGCTTCAATGAACTTTCGCTCCAACGTACCACGCACAAAGTATTTCGCCACAGCGTGCGTCGCTTCAACGTCATTCGAAACTACGTACGGGGCCCCATTTTATAATATAATATGCGACCTAAAATAGAGAACGAATTTAAGGCGACTACAGCACCCGATAAAGGCAGCACACATAGGAATAGTGCCATCTCCGTCTCTCAACAGGCCTGGGCCGGCAGTGCGAACAGTGTCGATACACGAAGTTTACGGACTATGAAAGCGTGCGTGCGTAAAAACATGTTCGAAAGCTAGAAAAATGAGATTTATGGAAAGTTAACAGCTTAAATCGAAAAATGCGTTAACTACTTATCGAGAGTGTTCAATCACGAACATTTTGATAGCAAATTTAAATTTCTGTGTGCATTTTACTATCGTTTTTACAGCTTCAAAGATACACAATATTGGTATTTAGAGGTGACTTTGTGAGCTTTTTCTATCAAACCAAAAGTGCTGAATCATGTTTTCAGCAAACTACTTATCTAGTTTATGTCCTGAATATTACCGTAGTATTTTTTTTCTTCGATTTAATACAGTGAGTCATGCTTATCTACGCATCATAAAATCGTCATTTATGTGCTGTAGTCGCCTTAAACTATCACTCAATTACGGCATATAACCGATTAGCCAAGATTTGCGTAGTAATCAATATGAGTTTTGTAATTCATGTAATTTAATATTTATATCACCTATAAAAACAAGCACTTCTCCCATTATTTCATTTACATAATGAATGAAAGTAAATAAGTAATTAATTGTTGTTTTAGTCAAGAAAGGGTCATTAAATAACAAAATCATTTTTAGGGTTCCGTTCCCAAAGGGAAAAAACGGAACCCTATTACTAAGGCTTCGCTGTCCGTCCGTCCGTCCGTCCGTCTGTCACCTGGCTGTATCTCATGAACCGTGACAGTTAGACAGTTGAAATTTTCGCAGGTGATGTATTTCTAAGAGCCCTATTACACTAATACTAAAAACCAGAATAAAAAATTTTTTTAAGGGGGCTCTCATACAAAAAAACGTGATTTTTCGGTCGTTTTTACAGATAAGTCTGTCAGAGGCTCTATCTCGTGAACCGTGATAGTTACACAATTGAAATTTTCACAGACGATGTGTTTTGGTTTCTGCTATAACAACAAATTCTAAAAAGTAGAATAAATTAAATATTTTACAATGCAGTTGCTCGGAAATCGCCCCGTAACATGTTATGTAATTTTGAAATGAAAAGAAGATAAAAAAATTAAACTAATGAACAAATAACCCATTATTCATATACCAAAAATCAACTTCAGTGACTCTTCTATGATCCAGTAAAGTTATTTTTCTTATCAAATGATGCATAAAAAGTACGCAAAAAGTGAATAAAATACTGACAAAAATGTATGACGCAATAAAGAGTGGCTGATAATTCAGTGACTCTTTTGACAAGTGAGAGTATTACCTTTTTCATAAAGCTTCGTACTGGCTGTATAAAATGACAGCAAAGAGTTTTTTATGCCTAACAAAATAATTATTTCTGACGAAAATCTTGATTTTCAGTGAAATAAAATATAAAAGTGAATTATTTAGTTTACATTTTCAATAAAACAAATCTGATTTTTAACAAATAATTGAACTATTTAATAATATCTGTAGGCGCAATTGGCATTTTTTTTCTGAGCCTTTGCCTCATTGTGGAAAAATATTTTGCTCGCCATTGTTTTGCACGTCATTTGAAATTATTTGTTCAACAAAATAATTTTTTCTTATAAAAATGTTAATTCCTTAATGTTTTGTGTTTAATTGTAAAATATTAGTGCACATTGTTCAATTGTAACACCTTTTCAGTAAATGTTGATTTGAAATACCATATTTTAAGAAATTTGGAAGTACAGTGTCAACAGCACATCATGCTATCCAAAACTGTCAAATTTCTTCAATCGATTTTCAATGTTATCTCCATGCATTAGAGTTTACTATCCATTGGGGAAATTTTAAAGTTTGTGGTAACCTGATGTGCTGTTGACTGTACCTATACGATGTAAGTTTTTGACAACACTTTTTTTGGTTTCGTTTCCTCGGCTACTTTGTAAAACGTTGAACAATATACGTGCTTTAGATAATGTGTTACTGGAGCCCTATAAAACACACGCTTCGCTCGTTTTTCAAATGGGCTCACGTTACACATTACCTACGACACTAGTATCGTTAATAACTATAAGGGGGCTCCCATACAACAAATGTGATTTTTTTGCCGTTTTTTTATAGAGATAATGGTTTTTATAGAGTCCGACTCGCACTTGGCCGGTATTATAGGTAATGGTATGGAACCCTTCGTGCGCGAGTCCGACTCGCACTCGCCCGTTTTATTATGTTCTTTATTCTTTATTGTACACACACACATACAAAAAAATTACAAAAGAGAAAGGACATGTACACCGGCAAGCTTAACTCAGGCAATGAGTTTTCTTCCAGCTAACCTATGTGAGAGGAAGAAGCAGTTGAAGTGGTTGCCAACTTGATGTTATGTTGATTATCTCACCATTGAACAAAGTTTCTCTATGTGCCTCTGTACTAATGTTCAACTTATCTAATTCTTTCATTTTCTGTACAAAATTAGTATTCCGAAGGGCTGCTGATAAATCACCTTGAAAAAATAAAAATATAATGTTAATCTACAACAATGTGATCTTATAATCCTTACTAATATTATAAATGCGAAAGTAACTCTGTCTGTCCGTCTTTCACGTCTAAGCTACTGAACCGAATTTGATGAAATTTGGTACAGAGATAGATTTAGAGCTTGGGAAAGGACATAGGCTACATTTACATTGACTACATATTCCACAGTTGGGCACGATAAAACCTGTAGTCCACGCGGGCGGTAAGCTAGTTTCGTCATAAATTAATGCAAACTAAAAAAAAATAGTAAAAAGCGGTTAGAATTTCATGTAAACATTGCTTCTTTTGCTCACGAACAGACTCCAACTCCTCCTTTATATTTTGAAAATTCATTATCATCTTGTGTATAAGTTGTCGAACGCCACTTTTAATAGTTTTACCCATCGTGAAAACAGAATTTTCTAAAAAAACCGCAACAAAATATTCACAACAAACTGAAATGACAATTTTGACTGATGTTCAAAAAGGGTTACCACATTGAGATTTTAATGGGTTGCCAGTTAAAAACCTATGCAGAGTTATCGTGGGACGATTCTATGCTGAATCCTGAATCTCACAAATTATTTTATGTACATTTGGATGTGTGGCCCTTAATCCTAGGATGAAAACTCCGAGAGATTCGCTCAGTGATGGATAAAAGACTTCATATTTGCATATTGAAATAATTTGTGACGCAATATTTCATGAATTATTGGCAAAAAAGTATGGGCCACACAACCAAATGCCTGAGATTCTCAGTAATGAAAATAAGATGAACCGGTTGACGGAGCCCCAATTTTATCATTAACATCTACAGTAACTCATAAAAAAATCGGATCTGGCTATAAATCAACCCAATAAACCTAATACTTTGGAAAATATTTACATTTATTTATGGGCCACAGGATTACGTAGGGCCCACTTCATATCTGGTAAACCAGCAGCCCGAGATAAAAATTAACGACGCTGGCTCTATCACATATAATATGTGACAGCATATAGCGGCAAAAATCTTCTTATGAAACTCTCATCACAGAGAAAAACGTGAATCAAATTCTGAAGCATTTGGATGGGTGGATCACGTTCAAAACCTTCTGCTTCAGCCAATACTGCGTCACATAAGTTGCGAAGATGTTACAAATGAAGAGAATTTCCGTTACTGAAGGTGAGTATTAAAAAAGATGCAAAACATTCAGTATTTTAGGAGATATCGAGGTTTC
Source organism: Aproaerema taeniolella (assembly GCA_949987775.1). Lineage (NCBI taxonomy): Eukaryota > Metazoa > Arthropoda > Insecta > Lepidoptera > Gelechiidae > Aproaerema > Aproaerema taeniolella. The sequence goes on from OX465265.1 coordinate 4,125,156, forward strand.
ATTTTTGCGGATGATTTAAAATTATATATTGGAGTAAATAGCAGAGAGGATTGCGAACGCCTACAACGGGACATAGATAATGTAGTGGAATGGAGTAAGAGGAACAAGTTATACTTTAATGTATCAAAGTGTAACTTAATGTCATGTACGCGCGCGAAAAATCCCCAACAGTATGACTACAGCATTGACGGAGTACTAATGTCTAGAGTCACCTCAGTGCGCAACTTGGGTGTCGATGTGACAAGTGATCTAAATTTTCGTGTGCATATAACTAATATCTGTAAAAAAGCTTTTCAAATATTGGGTTTCGTTTTGCGACAGTCAAAGGAGTTTAATAATGTAGAGACAATAAGGACATTATATGGTGCATTAGTAAGGAGTAGATTAGAATATAACGGTATGGTGTGGCACCCCCATGTAAGGAAATACGCAGAAATGACTGAAGAAATACAAAATAAGTTTTTAAGATACATGTACTTAAGACAATATGGTACGTATCCGTTCTATCCCTTGATGTACCCTACATCATTTATATTAGTAATGGTAGGGTACAACAGACTAGAAGTCAGGAGACACATAGCTTTGGTCACGTATGTGTGGAAGGTATTTTGTGGTAAGCTGTCCAGTCCAAAGCTACTAGAATGCATTTACGTGAAGGTCCCAAATACACATCTTAGGAGAGCGCCACGTCAGGAAATTTTCGCTCTCCCTACATGCAGAACGAACATATTAAAATTTGCCCCACTAACTATAGCTCTACGTACTCTTAACGAAATCTCAACCGATATCGACATATTTAATTGCTCACAGGCGGGATTAGCAGAAGCTGTCTTAAAGCACTTGACAAAATAATAAATTAAAATTTTAGTGTCGTTTAATGATTATTGTTTACTTATTGATTATTATTATTGTTAGTGACTAATTTATTGCATCGTAATTTTAATTATATATTTTGACATCTGTTATCTGTATTTTATATTTAGACGGGACATTTTGTATAATTATATGATAATAATAATGATGTACAGTTCGTTCGGGCAATTAGTGTGCAGTACAGGCGCACGGTATATTGGGACCATTCTTTAACTTAAATGTGACTCGTCCACAAATGCAAATTTTTTAATAAAAATTAAAATTAAATAGCCATCTTACAACTTAAACATATATGCTATTTTTGTAGCATAAGTATAAAAAATCAATCTAGCTATTCCGAATCAGAGTCATCTGTATCACTTTGTGTGTTTATTATGAAAGTGTCTCCGTTAACATCAACATGCTGGTCTACATTAAAGTACTTATTCTCTTCTTTGATTGCGTGGGCAATATATTTACCCCACAAGTCAGATGTTACGTTCAACATGACCTGCCTGATCAATTGACATACGGCACTGCTGTTTTTGGGGTCGCAATTGTTGGCTCTAAGGTCATGTTTAATTTTAGACCACACTTGTTCTATCGGATTAAAAATGCAGTGGTATGGTGGAAGACGCACCACCTCACAACCATTCATTTTTGCTATTTCATCAATGACATATCTTTTTTCTATGCCCGCCTTTTTCACAATATCCAGCAGCACTGGAATGGTTGGGGTTGGCTCTGGAATGGAAATTTTGTACTGTCTCATAAAATCAAGGATCTCCCCTTTTCTGGTTGTGGTGTTTGGAATTCTGACGGATAGTCGCGAGTGGTAAGGAGCGTTATCCATTACTATTAGGCTATTTGGTGTTATGTTTGGCAATAATTGCTCCTGAAACCACTTTTCAAAGAGCACTGAGTTCATGTCGCAGTGGTAATCAGCGCTCGCATCGCTAATCTGTTTCGCAGATAGAAGCAGTCCATTTTCGACCCAACCGTCTTTGGATCCAGCATGCAATATGATAATGCGTTTCCCACGAGTGGAAGGCAAATCTGAAATGCAGTGACAACTACAATCAGTCCAACTTTTTTTGACGGTATCATGTGTGTCATACCACGTTTCGTCCAGGTAGATTATATTTCGCCCCTCTTGACGTGCTTCTCTGAGCTTTGTTATATATTTATAACGCCAGACTTGGAATCGCGGCGTCTCAAGCAACACACTGCGTTTATTCACTTTTTTATAGTTGAATCCAAGTTTACGTAAAAGCTCATACAACGTAGTACGTTGATATGGGAAGTCCGTATTTGTCTTTAAATCTTGCAATATCATATCGAGTGTTGGAAGTTTCTTATCTGTATAGAATCTATATACTGTGCGTCGAACTAAATCGCATTCAAAATCATCTATCTTTGAGAATTTTTTCGTCTGACTTCCTCTCTTTAAGGGAGAAACTGGTCCTGATTTTATAATTTTGGCGACAGTGTTTCGATGCACATTAACCATTTTCGAAACTGTCCCAATAATTGGATAATTTTTAAATTCCATCTCTTTATCATTATCAGGCGGCATTGTGTTGACGCAGTATTGATGAACATTCAAAATTATTTCTTTGCAGTTTTTACAAAGCGTCTTCCTTTTTTTAATTGGAGCGTTATCGTCTTGAGACGTACCACCGCTGTTGTCATTATTCGCAGTGTCATTGCCAGTCTCCTCCAACATTCTCAACTATAATTAATAATAATGCCCTTTCTCAACTCCAATAAATAAAATAGCAAAATTTATTATTGAACTTATGCCTATTCTTTTAAATATGGCCTCCGCATAGTGATTTTGCCAATGTCAGTATTTGAAAGAAATTCAAATAATAAATGTCGAAACTCATATCTATCTATAAATAAATTAATCAATGAATATCACATAATGACCGAAAAGCTTTTATTCTAATGACCGTTACTGCAACTGGGTATTTGTAATGCAAGTAATACCTACAGGACGAATTATCTGAACCCTCCTTTGTAATTTATAAGTTAGCAGAACTAACTTACTTAAGTACTTCTTTTTGGAAATATACGTTATTATTATTTTGTAAATGTTAACGATAGTGTCAATGAACACATACAATAATTTATTTACAGTTAAGTAATTTTATTTTCAAATAGGTGTACGAATATTTTTCTTTCAAAAAATAGCTATACTAATCCATGTAAATATTTACAGAGACCACAAAATATTATTATTTTCGTATTATAACTAGTAGAAAGAGATAGAAGATATGAATTACCATTCAAGTTTTCTTGCTCCCTGTTGTACCGCCATACATTTCGAGATGACAGCTGACAGCTACCCATGCACACTAATTGAGCGAACAAACTGTAAATGATACTGATATTTTATCATTATGAAATTAATACGTAGTATATAAGGTTATCTATGTTAATATTTATAATTTAATAATGCTATCGACTTGGGCCTAAGTCCCGTAATGGTATCATTTTGTAATTTTAAATCACAGACTTCCAATATTATTACCAGTAGCAGACCAAACATTAGAGTTCTGAATGCACGCCAAAACAAACACACCTAAATACCACACACACTAACGCAAATACAGGGACGAAGATAGAAAGGTCTAGGTCTAGTTCTATTTATTAATCATGAAATTATAAAGTAAAGAGTCAACCAGGGTAGGTAATTGGAAACATGGTTAAGTACTGTTTGGAACACAGACTAAGTGATTTTATGTAGCATTTAACACATATACAGATAAAAGTAATACAGATTAAAGAAAAGGCCCTAGATTAAAATACTGTATAAATTAACTTAGCCTTTGTTACGTAAAGTATCAATCAAATTACCTTGGTTGACTATATCATACTTAGAATATAAAAACTAGGTATTGCTACGTAATATCTTAATATCTTACGTTTTGAGAAATGCCATTGCTTCATGCGCCCCCATGAAAGTTGGTAAGTATATTATTGTAATATTAAAAAAATATGTAAAGATGGCGGGCCCCGCCGGGTTTTTCGGATATCATGCGAGTAGAATATAGTACAACATTTCTACTATTTTATTTACTTTCATAGTAAAATTCTACACTCATAAAATTTCAAAATACAAATACAAAGAAAGCGGTCCCGTCATTTTGATATCAAAATCAAAATGGCGGGACCACTGTCTAGTCAATGAAAAACACAATATGGCGTTATCGTGGACAATTTGGCACTGCCCGCCCAACCCCAGGGGCCCTTTTCACAAAACTACAAGTTACAATTTTACAATTGCAATTTGCTGTTTGGTATTTGTAGCGTTTAACGAATTACAATTGAAAAATTGTAACTTGTAGTTTTGTAAAACGGGCTACTGAAGTTGAGACTTAAAGACCGCCGCAGCCCTAGTGCAGGACGTGCCCCAGCTGGATGACAAGACGATCTAAGCGAGATAGCTGGAAACATGCGCATAGAACCAAAAACCTGTGACGTGCAAAAGTCCTTATAGGACAGGTTATAGGATAATTATGATGGGGCTTATTGAAGTGAATAATAACACAATGTTTTAAGTAGGTAATTATTTATTTTGGAATAAAATCACTCTTTTCAAATAATTCCTATTTGATATATTGCTCGTTACACCTTTTGCGTAATGTTTAGACCGTAATGTTTATCAAAGCTTCTAAAACGCTAGTTGTAATATGCTCATGATATTTATAACTAACAAACTTGTTTCTATATTATGGCAGTATATAACTTACTTCAGCTGATTCTGGTAAAATTTCAAATAATGTTGGTACCAGGACGTAGACGTGTTCAAAAAGGACTTTTGTCTATTAAATGTTCTTAAAAATGTTTGGAACATAAAAGACTTGTTTCACTGGGTTTCCAATTTTTCACTTTCATGTTTGAAACCCAAATGTCACATAGTGTCTGGTCCTTAGGAAACCTATAACAAATATGGCATTTCATCAAATCAGGTATTAAAAGAACAACAAAAGAATGACATAATGTCCAGTAAAATACATATACTGACAGTTTTGCAGATAAAAATTGTATGTAATATTATGCATATTTCTTTCTTTTTTATTTGCTTACATCGATCATTACAGAAATACTCGTATCCTAATGCAAGAGTGTAGATTCTTATTATTATAACTTGTAATATAGTATTAGCTAGTGTTGTGAATCCACTCAGAGTACAGGAGAACAAGACAGTCTCTTTTGCGACACGCCGACCTGAAGTGCTGAATAATAAAGATAATCACAGAATATACTAAAGTACCTACTTAGTTGCACTTAGTTGCACAATAAAAATATAAATGTACCTAAATTCAGCCCCTATAACAATCACAAGTACATAACATGTCAAAGCATCTTCAATAATATTTCTGTGACTGAATTTATAGCATACAGGCCTCATAATTAAACGTTTGTCTTTATTGGCATTTCCTCTAATGACTAAGCTTTCGAGCGAGCACAAGTAGAACATGCAACTACGTTTATTCTCGTCATAATTTACACAATTCATGGCTTGTTTCAGTAACTAACGATGTTTACTCACCGATGAAAGGTTAATCCAGGCATATTTCCGTACGTCATACTTTTACACAAATAGGCACTGCATTTCACCATCTTAACTATTCTTTTTGTACAACTATAACCATCAAAAACAATAAATATTCCACTAGATATCGAAAATCGCATGCAGCATCGGCAGCAAATCAAAATGGCCGACCTTTCAAAACAAAGTGTACATCATTTTTTTTGAAGTTGCTATGGACAGTGTTGCTATACGTGTAAAAACGGGATAGCAGCATTCACTAACCCTTAGGAGTGTGCGAAATGGAAAGGCCAACTCACACAAACATAGTTTATGTTTCGTCTGCTACTGTATATTAGAAGTCTGTGTTTTAAATCAATCAATAAATGAAATGAAAAAATAAATGAAATGAAATGTATTTTTATAAATCGAATTTGTACACAATTTCAGATACTTACATGAATTGCTGTTTTTTATTAAAGCTTATTTCGTTCATATTTTCGTTTATTGCATAACTAAGGAACAGCCATTTCTAAAAATATTTTTTACTTGAAAACTTGGCTAAGTATGTCATATTAGGTTGATACATTACTTTGGATCTGAAAACAAAGCTCAAACATAGTTGTTTCATCTATCGCTTATATTTTCTGTACCATTGTTAAGCTTGTTGCTTTTGATAGATTAAGGTCTGTATTACAGAACGCGACTCAGACTCTGACCTTTACTTAAGTGGCAGTCGTTTTTGTTATTTTAATAGTGAGAGAGATAGACAATCAACACTTAACTATACACTTGAGTCTCCTGTAGTGGTGCCTCTAAAACATCTTTAAAAAGTTTTATGTTGTCATAACAATCTCACGAAAAGAGGGAACCTAATTTTGTATTTCGCGTTTTAGTGAAAAACGTAAAGATTTTGTATAGAAAATCAGTTTTCCTTAATAAAAATATGTGGAGTAAAAAATTTACGAAAATTGTATGTTGAAAGACCTATTACTTAGGTAAGTACAATAAATGACACACGAATTCCTAAGTGCTACTTAAGGACTTATTTTTGATTTTCAGTGGAATAGAAGTTTCTAAAACAGGTCACTTATGTCAGCATCTAAAACAACTCCCGTGCATTTGAGATTTCAATTAGCACGCTGCTTTTTTGTGCCTTGCGATAATTGTGTAAAAACGATTCAATAAAAATTTAAATTTAAGTTAGAAATGACTAAGCTTTTCCCTTCAATGGACATTTGTAGAAATAAGCAAAGGTGTCAGTGCTTGATCCAAACCAAGAAACTTATAGAATAGTCATATTATAATATTTATCCATGGTTTATACAGGGCTTCAGGTATCTCTCTTTCAACCTCTCGGGTGATTAATCAGTCCATGAAACTGAACAACTTCCTCAAGGAACATAGGTCAAAATACGAAAAAAAAATTGGATTTCCCATACAAAATGCGCTATATGCAGATGAAGTTTGTATGGGAATTCAAAACTTTTTTCGTATTTTGACAAACTGATTAACCACCCGTGAGGTTGAAAGAGAGATACCTAAAGCCCTGTATACGCAATACTACGCTTGATGCAAACTAAAATCAAAAATCAATAAATAGCCCTTATTTCATGTCAGAACATCAAAGCTATCAGATCAAACCTATAAATGTCTTATATAAATGTCCTATATTTACCCTCTTTTGTTTTCCTTCAAGACAAACAAAGAAGACGCTGGAGAAAGAAGTTCGTTGCTCAAAAGTGAACCATATAAGTGCGCCGCAATAAGGTTATACTCTTGATGCTCTCAGGAACACGCGCAAGAAACAAAAAATGCATGAAAACCTGAATAATTATTAAAAGAGGTATTTTTTTCATAGGCCTTTAATTAAATTTAGCTACGTTTCCTATGCATATAAAGCTTTTTTTTTGAAGATTTCCGAGGAAAGTATTTCATTGATTGTTAAAATAATAAACAAAAAATACTTAATACATTTTTATTAAAAATCAAAAATTAGTAACATCAAAAACAACAAAATAAATTATGAGATGGCACATACAAAAAGCTAGGTTCAATTGTTCCTGCACATCAAAAACAACAAAATAAATGATGAGATGGCACATACGGGAAAACTAGGTTCAATTGTTCCCGCCTGAAAAATAAACAGGAAAAGAATGAATTTTTTTAAACACATTTTTTACGTTGAGCCGTTCAAGACATTAATGGTTACAAACGCGCATGTATTCTTTTTTTTAATATGTTGTAAGTATTCCTAAGAGTAGTTCATTTGGAATCCCACAAAACTAATTTTAAAGAAAATTTAATAACTGTTTAATGTATACAATATACATACAGGAAGAACCACACAAAGAGAGGACGACACGATAGGCACTGCTTATTTCTAGGAAGAATTTTTTTACAGCAGACCCTACAAGAGAGATTGGACGAAGTGAGGCGAGTACGACCTACACAACAACACAAAATAGAAAACAAAACAGAAAATAAATATTACTTTACATTTAAATTTAAATTAAAATACATAACAGACATATTACAAACCTAAACAAATGAAGTACTTAATAATAAATATCCATACAAACATACATATACAATACATACAGGGTGTCCGGGAAATGAAGGATAACACTTCACCAGCTGGTAGGTGAAATCATGTCCTATTAGAGTATGACTAATAAAAGCTGTCTCTGAAAAACGGCGGCAAAATCAAAAAATTGCTGATGGCCACACTGGCTATATACTGAATAAACGAAGTTGATACTTGTATTATTTTTACGTCTGAAATCAAAATTAAATTAATTTCATTTAAAAAAAGTTTTAAATTAAATTACATTAATCTATTAAAAGTTAAGACGCAATAATGATTCAATGATCGTCGCATTAATAAAATTCATTTTGCTGTTTTTGTGATTTGTGAAGACAAAGTTTGTTATGAAAATGACAGGAAGGTCAGATTGCGTCCGTGCGAAGCTGGGGCGGATCGCCAATATACTGATCAATCAGAGCACAGGTGCGATAATTACATCAAAACAATTTTTTAACATAATATTATCATTTACTAATATAAGGATGACTGGTGTCTGTTATCTTATATGTTAGGTATTAATTAAGAATAGTTAAAACAAAAAAATTACTTAGGTTAGGTCATATTGAAAGTTTCTGGATTCTGATAAATAAGACTAGATAAGATGTTTATGATTAATTTATTGTTTTCCAAAGTATATTCCCTCACTATTTACACATTTTTTCATTCGTTAGAACCATTGTGTGAAGCAGTGGGTCCAATCTTCGGTAGGAACCTCTTCAACGGCTTCTTGTAATGCATTCACCGCCGCTTCTGGGCTTGAGAATCGTAAACCTCTAAGCTTATCTTGTATTCTTGGTAATAAAAATAAGTCGCAAGGTGCGAGGTCCGGACTGTAGTACGGCGGATGCGTCATCAGTTCTACATTTAAAGCCTTCAAATACGCATTCGTTCTCTTAGCGGAATGTGCAGACGCGTTATCGTGGTGAAGGATGACATGACTGCAAGGACGCTTTTCACGAACTTTTTCTAAAACACTGGGCAAGCAATTGTCTACATACCAATCTACAGTGACTGTTCTTTGACTTTCAAGCGACACTGTTACATAATGTCCAGAAAGATGCAGATCACGCATTAGGGCAAACGGCGGACATTTTGAACATTTGATTTTATCATTTCTTCATTCTATTATTTTTGATTATTTGTATCCATAACATAGAAAAACCCTTTTTTTAATAATTGTATAAAATGAAAAATTTTCACTTTACCAGATTCAGTTCAAATTATATAAAATTATTACAAAGGAATGTTAAATAATTACATCATTTTAAAATTGACAGAAACTGAGTAATTTTTGTAAGTAATTGAGACAATCCTCTTAGTACAATTTTTTTAGGCTGTCAAAGCCAGTCTTGTGAATTAGTTTGTACGAAAATTTTGCACATTTTTTTACGAGGGTTTCTTAGCATTTTAAGAACAAATGAACTGTTTGAGGTAGCCAACATATCTATGGTTATCATTAAAAAACAGGTCTTAAAAATTACGTAATTTCTAGAAATTCCATGAAATTAACTAGATGAAGATAATTTTTTCAAAAACATATTAAACTAATTGATATCTTGGAAATGGTGGGACTTTTACTAAAATAAAATTTTAACATATAATAGGACAGGATTTCACTTATCAGCTGGTGAAAGGTTATCCTTCATTTCCTGGATACCCTGTATAAACATACATACAGAACATACAATATTTTTATCTTCCTTTGTTGCAAATATTGATTTGCCGATGTCAAATCACTTTATTAAAAGACTAGCGACCCGCCCCAGCTTCGCTTGAGGGAAATATGAATAAAAATGGGGTAGGGTGTTTCATGGCAGAGTTACAAACACTTTGGCGCGAGTTTTACGAAAGCTTGGCGATTTTGAAACCTATAAACCTCGTATACGTTATGTCGGTCAAAATATTGCCATCATATTGTAGTTGGTTGGATTGGATTTGCCGATTCCTTAAGCGGTATTTAAGAGTGGTCGATAAAGGGGGTAATGTAAACATTTCTTTGTTCTGGTCAAAATCGCTAATTAACTGACTCAACCAAAAGCTTATGATACCAAGCTCAATGCTACCTTACTACTTGCCAAGTCAAAGGAAATAAAGGACATCATTTTATATTCTAATTCACAAATCGTTTTAACTTGGATAAAAACGAATGCTATTAAATTAAATATGTACATACGTAGCTAACAACAAGGTAAAGAAAATTTCACTCATGTGTGATTCTGTGACACATGGGCGTAAATAAACAACCATGAAAGTCCGGCTGATTGCCTCGGCCACGGAATAGATAAAAGAGGTTGGAAAGGAAATCGTTTGCCATTTGTACTAGAACCAGTGTCGCCACTTTTTCGCCCACTCCTGACTCCACTACATACACAGAAATAATAGGAACGCTTAATTACACGCACAAATAAGCATTTCACACTTCGATCACGCGTCCTGCTATTACTCGTAGTTCGCACAGCACTAACTCCGAGCGGCGCGGCGAGCAGAGCGGCTCGCTCGCGAAGTAGCCACGTAACGACAACGTCTCCCCAAACGTGATACATTGCGCGCAATCAATGTTTTACAGTGGGTGCTTACGTACTTTTACACCAATTTATCTTTTTTGGATCTAATTTGCAATTATACCATTATTCTAAGTAAAGTTTATTTTTATTTTATTTTTATTTATTTATTAAGAAGAACACAAACAGTATTACACAAGACAAATCACAGATTTTTTGATAACATCAATAAGTTGAGTGTGTTACGTGTATACCAACAACATGTTCCACAACAACTTAACAAGATTCAGCCGTCACAGAGTGCTGAGAAAAAAAAAGTAGATAATTAAGAAGGAAAAAAATAATTGAAAATATATAAATATAATATAGTATGTAATAAAATATAAATTTTAATAAATGTATATTGTATATTTATATATTAATTATATAATAACAATTACCTAATTAACGTTTTTTTAGTGCAAGCTCGCGTTTGTATTTATATAGCGTAGATCCAAATATGTCAAGTGAAACCCGCCACGAAGAAATTTTAAGATTTGTGGTTAGAAAAACTAACTATTAATCGATATTTCTAGCTTACCGGTGATAAAAAATTTATCAATTTTTGAGTTTTGCTGTCGTGTCACGGTTTCTGCAAGTTATGATAGCACAGGTCGGCATTTTAAGCAATTTCGACCGCTTGTTTACCCAATGGCGCTTCACAACCGACTAAAACAATGATTGCGCGAGTTCGGTTATTAGCGTATAAGTGCAGCGCGCCAAAGACGACTTCGTTTCCTTTCCAAACTCTTTTATCTATTCCGTAGCCTCGGCAGAGGTATGCTGCCTCACAAGTTAGAGTATCATCCGCTCTGGTGGTCTGTACTACAATCACTTTCTGTTGAACCTGAGGTCAAAAAGTACGCCAAGCTTCGTTGTACAGGGACAACGGCACATCATGCTATCCAAAACTGTCAAATTTCTTCAATCGATTTTCAATTTTATCTTCAAGCATTAGAGTTTACTATCCATTGGGGAAATTTGACAGTTTGTAACCTGATGTGCTGTTGACTGTACAATGGCTTGTACCATTTCAAGCAAAACATCATTATGCCTTGATTTTATAGATAAAGTAATCATACGCAAAGGTTTCTTGCATACGTTTTGCGTTTTTGTCGTAAAACTCGCACAAGACTGGGTCAAATTGACAATTTTATCAGAAGTGGTGAATTAAATGCTTTTCTATAATTGACTAGCTTTTTAGTCACCCATTTCATTCTACAAATTATTATTTAATCAATTAGTTAGGGTTTATTTTTTGCAAAATAATGCAAGGTTTATTTTTTTATTTACTATTTGGAGTAACAACAGCTTACAAATGTATCTTTAATTCGAAACTTACACACTAACAGCCAATCATAGTTATCCACATTTAAAAAAATACTTAGGGGATGATTTACAAAAATCGAGAAGGACATGCCATTTTATTTGTTTCAAGGCATTTTTTTATTTGTTATATCTTCACAAAGTTTCGAGTCAAAATGTCCAAAAAAATTGTTTTCTTCTTACAAACTATGAACTCCCATTTTACCCCCTTAGACCCCTTAGTTTTCTTAAATTCAACCCTGAATTTAAGAAAACGCTGAAATACGAAACTAATTATTTTTGTCGCACTAAATTTATACGACATGCAAATATGTCCAAGTCATAAAAGCCATTATTTCTCGTAAAAAGTAAAGGATAATTTTTTTTTATTGTGGGTTATCCCTAACAGCTAGACATATACTCGTATACCATCACGACCTTTTTTATAGATATTATTAAGGTGTACAATACTGTGGTACATTATTTTGATCAATCTCGTAGGGTTCAGCCAGCGTTTGCAATGTAAGCGCAAAAAAAAGTGTCACATTAGAAACCTCTAAAATTAACAGTGTTTCTCTACTATATTATGCATGTTTTATACATATAAACCTTCCTTTCACTCTATCTTTAAAACAAACGCATCAAAATCCGTCACGTAGTTTTAAAGATCTAAGGATCTTTGTCGGGAACTCGGCATGGGCAGGTTGCTTTGTCAATTGAATTTTCGTTTTCTGCGTGAAAAAGTTGTTTAATGTATGATTGATAGTGATACCTATGTGGTGATAGCCCAGTTGGTAATGAGCCAGACTTGTAATACGAAGGTCGCGGGTTCAAATCCTGATGCGGGCCTGTACCATTAAATTCGTCTTTTCGGATTTATGTGCAGATTTCTAATTATCACTTGCGTAACGGTGAAGGAAAACATCGCGATGAAACCCGTCCGTCCAAGAAAAATTCGTTTTCGAAAGACGAGCGGTCCACCAACCCGCATTAGGCCAGCGTGGTGGACTATGGCCTAAATCCCCTTCGTGTTTCGAAGGGAGGCTCGTGCCCCTTGGTGGGGACGTATATGGGCTGGTAAGATAGTGATAGTATATTGTGCAGTGAATTGACAAAAAATCGTGTAGTGATAAAAAATTCAAGTGATAACAGTGTTTCTGCTCCGATTGGTACTGATAAAGATCCCCGCGGTTGTGCTACTCGCCGCCAGTTTTCGTAAAACAGACGCTATCTGGTTTTACCCAGAACATGAGGAGCTTAGGGCTTAGTTATAACTAAGCGCTAAGCTATAGAGAAAGAAGATTTTACTTTCTCTATAGAGAAAGAAGATTTTTCACTGAAGACATGGCTGCATGGACATAGTTTTCTTTGCCTTTCCCAAAAGGGATAAATTAAAAAAGAAATTAAAGATCTAAGCGTACATAGGGACAAACAGACAGACAGAGGGAAGCGACTTTGTTTTATACCATATATACTCTTTGTTTTACACTATGTTGTGATTTCTGTACAGGTGAGTGGAAAATTGGTGTGAATTTACAGGATTTAGTTATTCGTTACTTTCTTGATTAAGTATGTTTCATTGAAATAATCATGTTTTATACGTGTCAATACCAAATATGGGCTTTGATTGTTAATTAAGTCAATATAATTATTCTTGAATTCCCAAAATCAGGCTCCTGTTTTAATAAAATTTACAATTGCAAATACAAAAACAATTTGATATACATTACAAAGTTACTATTCGTATAACCACTAATATTAAATCGTTATAACCCCATTATAACAAAACTACATAAATAACAAAACCGTTACACACTCTGTTAGGAGTCACATAACCATAGTAAATATTGAATACATAAAATTAGGAACTTAAGATTTTTTGCATTTTGGATAGTATGAAAAGCACAACCACTATCTAGCTGCACCTTGATTATACCTACTAATGCGAAAAGTTTCCCGATGATTTTTTTTTTCGTTGAACCTTGTATGGCAGCCATTTTGGATTAGGGTAAATTTCGTCGTAAATGCTACTCTCGTGAATTATTCCACATTTTTCGTTATTATAATTAGTGTTCCGCAAACGGATTGCTAAATCGAAAAACGTTCGTAGGAAACCCCTTCTATCTTTTAAAAAGCTATTCCACTCGATGATATTGGCGAGAAAAAATCTGTAGCGTAGCGTAAATAGATTTAGACTGTAGCGTAGCGTAGCGTAATATTGTTTCTAATTATCGATTGTAGCTTAGTTAATTTCTAGCACTAAGTAAATCATTTGTCGTGGTAATTAGCATTAGTAATTAGTAGTGTATTTACATTATAAATTAATAATACTTACATACTAACTTAACCTAATAGAAATTTAAAACTAATTCTAAAATTTAATATACAAACTAACACTAAAATAATAAATTGTAATTACGTACAGACAGGCCGATTTTCTGATTGTATAGTGGTTAGCGAATAATAGATAGCACGGAGCAGTAGCAATAAAACTGGTTTCTATTGTCTAAGCCGGCTCGACCGGGAGCGCCTGCGCACCACACAGGCAGTCACGAATGCGCTCTGAGACGACAGGACGTTGTTAATGCTCCGCCGCGCGGCCATTTAGCTACCGATTTACGTAATCAATATTGTAGAAGTTTAGTGCTTTATCGCAATAATAGTGCTTGCTTGAACACTCGCTTGTCTTTTCTATCCCTGCCATTCTCCTTCTATTACAACCCCACATCTGGTGACCCGAGTTGAACACAAAGAAATATGGGGAAAGATGACGAGGGTCAAGATGGCGGCAACCCGCCTTTGTTGAACCGAGTCGGAATAAAGATGCCACCGTTTTATCCGGAGAAGCCAGCACTGTGGTTCGCGCAGTTAGAGAGCCAATTCGAGCTTTCTAACATAAAAACAGAAACAACGAAGTTCCACTACACGATGGCTCACTTGGACCCGGCGCACGCAGCGGAGGTAGAAGATAATTATTACCAGTCCTGCCTCACCCGATAAATACCAGGTATTAAAAATGGCTGTCGGCATCACGCGAGAAGAAAGTGAAGCAGCTGCTGACTCACGAGGAGTTGGGTGACCGAAAGCCGTCGCAATTCCTACGGCACCTCCAGCACCTAGCAGGCCCAGACGTCCCCGATGAGTTTCTCAAGACTATCTGGACCAGTAGGCTTCCGAGCGGTACCCAGACTATCATAGCGTCACAACATAAGGCTGAACTGTCGGAGCTTGCAGAGTTAGCAGACAAGATTCACGATGTCGTCCCTCCTACTTCACACTTAGCAGCGGTACACGCAGCAGGTACATCCATGTCAACACCAGGAGCGGATCCTGTTTCTCATCAAATTGCTGCACTAACCCGCCAAGTAGAAGCTTTGATGACGAAGGTAGACAGAATGTCAAGGTCGAAACAGAGGTCATCTAACCAGAACCGCAACCGATCTGCATCAAAAAGGTCTCTCAGCAATTACAGAAAGTTTCCCACCTGCTGGTATCATCATAAATTTGGAAGTAAGGCTGAAAAGTGCGTCAAACCATGCGATTTTTCGGAAAAATAAGCGGGCAGTCGGTTAACGCGACCGACGACTGCCCAAGTGCCGGTCGCTTATTTGTTACGGACCAGCGTACAAAAGTACAATTTTTAGTGGACACGGGCAGTGATTTGTGTGTATTTCCAGTCCGTGCATTAAAACAACAAAGACCTAAAACAAACTATGAATTATGTGCAGCAAACGGTACGGTTATAAACACCTACGGGTACATTAATTTTGTGCTTAACTTGGGACTACGCCGTGACTTTGCTTGGCAATTTATTATAGCTGACGTTACTAGGGCGATAATAGGTGTAGATTTTTTATCTCATTACAATTTGATTGTAGATGTTAGAGGACAGCGCCTCATCGATGGTAATACTACGCTCACCGCCCCGGGTTCGCCTGTACGGATTGCTGAAGCCATTTCATCTGTTAAGGTTATGTTGTCAGGTGACACAGTATATCACGAAATTCCGTTTGTTTCCCGTGGTCCACCTCGTAGTCCACCCAGGTGAACCACGGGGAATTTTTTTTCCAGTGGTCCACGTGGTGTACCATGGGGAATTTTTTTTACCCCGTAGTTCACCTGGATGCACCACGGGAAATAATTTTTACCTGTGGTCCACCTGACACTAACCGCTCTACTATCAACGCTTAAGACTGTGATAATGATAACCTTTTCATGCAAGTCTCTTCGTATCAAGATCTGTATAGTACACAGGTACATCTATTAAATCAAATGAATATCGAGATGGCATCTGAATTAGTTAACAGCATTCTGAATAACTTTTATACCGAAGTCCGACGCCAAACAGCTTGCTGTGTTCCGTCGGTGCGTGGGAGTACCAGTGCCTTAATTGGCATTTCCTGGGTTAACTCACTCCATCGTCGACCTGATCTATGACCTTGGTCAAGATTGGGGCAAGAGTTAACCCATCTCATGATAAAAAAAAATAGAATAATCGTTTTCTTTACCTAATTTGGGCCTTTTTGATTTAGCAGTTTTTATTATTTTATAAAAAATAATAAAAACGAAACAAATTTATTGCGGCTCTTGAATGCCTTATTGAATTTGGCATGTAAGCCCTCTAAAACGTTATTAGTTTTAAACCTCAGGCCGTAAACACATATTTTGAGACCTTCCTATGTGTTTTCGGCTGGAGATTTAGAACTAATAACGTTTTGGAGGGCTTTCATTCCAAACTCAATAAAAATTAATAAACATAAAAAAATACATACACACATACAGTCGAACATAGAACCTCTTCCTTTTTTGAAGTCTGTTAAAACAGCACAAATTTATTGCGGCTCTTGAATGTCTTAAGCACAATAACAAATTATAAATAAAAAATGCGCAAGTTAGATGTAGAAAGCGATGATTATATAAAAGTTATTCAGATGCAGTTAATTAATAACAATACTTATGTATGATGCGATGCGCATTAGAAAAACTACGCTAATAATTGATATGTTATCAATTAATAAATGATAAAAAAAACTTTTTGCTTATAAGTAGATCCTTAATTTTCTTTCATAATTTACTGTTAGAAACGTATGGCTATGCAGGTAGACCACGGGGAAAAAAATCCCCGTGGTTCACCTGGGAGGACTACGAGGTGGACCATAGGAAACAAACGCGAAATTCTAGCTAAATACCCCGACATCACTCGTCCATCTGGCTTTCACTCCACACCTACTCATAACACTGTTCATCACATACGCACTACGCCTGGCCCGCCAATTGCTTGTACACCTCGTAGGCTTGCACCTGATAAGTTAAAAATAGCTAAAGTGGAATTTGAAGCTATGTTGCAGATAGGTACTTGCCGACCTTCAGAGTCACCTTGGTCGTCCCCGCTTCACCTCGCCCCGAAACGAGACAACGGGTGGCGGCCTTGCGGCGACTACCGGCTTCTGAACGCACGCACAATTCCGGACAAATACCCTATTCGTCATATTCATGACTTTTCTCATAGCTTAGCAGGTTGCAGCGTCTTCTCCACCATCGACCTGGTCAAAGCGTACAACCAGATCCCAGTCCATCCAGACGACATCCAGAAGACCGCCATCACTACGCCGTCCGGACTTTACGAATTTCCGTACATGACGTTCGGACTTCGTAACGCCGGGCACACATTTCAGCGATTTGTGGATGAGGTGCTGCGTGGACTGGATTTCTGTTATGCCTACATCGACGATTTTCTTTTGTTTTCTAAAGACCAGGAAACCCATGAGCTTCACCTACAGCAGCTGTTTGACAGATTGTGGAAATACGGCATGGTCATCAATACCTCGAAATGTGTCTTCGGAGCTTCGGAGGTAACTTTCTTAGGCTATACTATTTCCGCAGAAGGTACGAGGCCATTACCAGCCAAGGTCGAGGCTATTAAGAACTACCCCCAGCCGAAGACGGTAAGAGAGTTACGCAGATTCTTGGGGATGATCAACTTTTACCGCCGATTCATCCCCGGAGCGGCTAAAACTCAAGGGCCTCTGAACGCGTTGCTTACCGGCTCAGTGAAAGGTTCCCATCCGGTGAACTTCACTGACGTGGAAACTCAAGCGTTCCAGGCCTGCAAGGACTCCCTCTGTCAAGTCGCAATGTTGGCTCATCCGGAATGTGGAGCAAAGTTGGCAGTTGTCACCGATGCATCAGACGTGGCACTAGGAGCAGTACTCCAGCAGCTGAAAGAAGGTTCGTGGCAACCACTTGCATTCTTTTCACGGAAGTTGAGCCCTGCACAAACAAAGTACTCACCATATGATCGCGAGCTATTGGCCATTTATGAAGCCATTAAATATTTCCGGCACATGCTCGAGGCAACAGACTTTGTGGTTTATACAGACCACAAGCCCCTCACATATGCGTTTCAACAGCAGAAAGCGAATTGCTCACCAAGACAGTTTCGGCACCTAGATTACATATCGCAGTTTACTACAGATATTAGACACATCGCAGGGAAGGACAACGTCGTAGCTGACAGCCTGTCGAGAGTGGAGGAGGTTTCACACCCAGTCGACCTGCAGAAGCTAGCTTTGTCACAGAAATTCGATGAAGAACTTCACCAACTGCTAGCTACCAAAAATTCACTGCGACTTAGAAAAATAAGCTTACCAGGTACGAACGCCGAACTGTACTGCAATGAGAGTAGCAACACGCTGAGACCATATGTGACAAAAGAACTGCGAAAAGCGGTATTCAACAGCTTGCATTGCTTAAGTCACCCAGGGGCTAAGGGTACAGCCAAACTAGTGGCCGAAAGGTTTGTATGGCCAGGAGTCCGAAAGGACTGTCGAGAGTGGGCCCGTGGTTGCATAGCTTGCCAACGCTCAAAAGTTACCCGGCATGTTACTTCACCGTTAGGTTCATTCCAGGTTCCTCGAGCCAGATTCACTTTCGTCTACATCGATATCGTTGGACCACTACCAATATCGCAAGGATACCGCTATTGTTTAACGGCTGTGGACCGCTTCACACGATGGCCGGAGGCAATACCTTTACAGGATATTTCAGCTGAGACAGTCGCAAAAGCTTTGATGAGCGGTTGGATATCCCGTTTTGGTTGCCCTACAGACATAGTGACAGATTTAGAAATCTTTCACAAATTATAGGTTTCCAGCATAGGCGAACGACAGCATATCACCCAGCATGCAATGGGCTGGTCGAACGATTTCATCGACAGTTGAAAGCGGCTATAATCTGTCATGCTAGCGAGAATTGGGTTGAAATATTGCCACTCGTCTTGTTAGGCATACGTTGTGCTCAAAAAGACGACCTCAAAGCGACGTCTGCTGAACTAGTTTATGGTGAACCATTACGTCTTCCAGGACAGATGTTTGATTCACAGGCAGATAACACCATCGACATCACAGATTTTACCGAAAGATTACGTGCTTTCTCAAAGAAGCTGCAACCTTTACCAGCTTCTCGCCATGGTGGTCAACGTAAAACGTTTATCTTTAAGGAATTGGCTACATCGTCTCATGTATTTTTACGCGATGACACAAGATGTGGTTCCTTAAAGCCAGCATACACTGGACCACATGAGGTACTAGAACGTGGCGACAAGGTGTACAAACTATTGGTGAACGGCAAACCTGTCACAGTTAGTATAGACCGACTTAAACCAGCCTATATACTACAAGACACAGACAATCGCACGCCGAATACACACACACCTCAAACACATACACCTCAAACACGCATACCACAAACACGCACACCTCAAACAGACACGCAACATACACATTCACCCGCAACTCAAACGCCTGACACACATAACTTACCTGATGATGGCGGAAGTAATCCAGTCAGGAAAACCCGATCGGGTCGTACAGTTAGGTTCCCTGACTATTATCGCCCGTAGTGACGGTCTCTGGAGGGGGGTGATGTAGCGTAGCGTAAATAGATTTAGACTGTAGCGTAGCGTAGCGTAATATTGTTTCTAATTATCGATTGTAGCTTAGTTAATTTCTAGCACTAAGTAAATCATTTGTCGTAGTAATTAGCATTAGTAATTAGTAGTGTATTTACATTATAAATTAATAATACTTACATACTAACTTAACCTAATAGAAATTTAAAACTAATTCTAAAATTTAATATACAAACTAACACTAAAATAATAAATTGTAATTACGTACAGACAGGCCGATTTTCTCATTGTATAGTGGTTAGCGAATAATAGATAGCACGGAGCAGTAGCAATAAAACTGGTTTCTATTGTCTAAGCCGGCTCGACCGGGAGCGCCTGCGCACCACACAGGCAGTCACGAATGCGCTCTGAGACGACAGGACGTTGTTAATGCTCCGCCGCGCGGCCATTTAGCTACCGATTTACGTAATCAATATTGTAGAAGTTTAGTGCTTTATCGCAATAATAGTGCTTGCTTGAACACTCGCTTGTCTTTTCTATCCCTGCCATTCTCCTTCTATTAAAACCCCACAAATCCATCGCCCTTTCACGTGTATGGGAAATACCCGAATTTTTTTTCCACCATTTTATTTTTTAGATCCGTCAGCGCAATCAATATGTATGACCATGCCAAATTTCAGCTCTGTAGTACCAAAGGTTTTTTAGGAAACCCGCGGACAGATGGACAGACGGACATGGCGAAACTATAAGGGTTCGTAGATTACTCTATAAACGGCAAAAAATCACGTTTGTTGTATGAGAGCCCCCCTTAACGTAACAAATAACAAAAACAACTAGACAACAAATTAATCCGAATCGAAAATACACAGGGCGCTCACAATATCAGATCGTGAATACAGTTTTTCTCGGACGATTTCTTCAACAATGTCGATTCTGTCATCCCTGAATCAGTAAAGCTATTTTGTGAGACTGTTGTTCTCAAAAACAAGTGTGGTCTCCTTGAAGCATGGAAGAAGAAGTGTGTGTCATTTTCTCATGCTCTAATAGCTGCTGTACGACCTCGATCTGTTGTTCCTCCCTTCTGATTGGAATCGGTACTTACTTTTACCGAAAATATGGATCTAAACATCTGGTAAATTTTCCTGCTTTTATTCAACAGCTGTACAGCTTGAAACTTCAGCGATCTTACGAGATTAATCTTCACCACCAATAGAAAAAGGAGCTTTTATCCAACTTGTCTATGACAATGCGGACGTGAACGTTAACACGCTGGATGGTGATAACATATTTCATGAGATGGGAAGCATTATGTGCGTGACCCCCTCGAGAGCAGTAATCCAAGACAAAAACATCCCACGTATACAAAACTATGTCTCTGCTCAAAATGTGACCTCCAGCAATGAAGTTCAAATCAAAGAATGCATTGTTAAAAAAAACAGTGGATTGGCAGCAATCATGGTTGAGGGTTTGCAAGGAACCTATGAAATTGATGGTGAAATTTTGCCATCAGCTCCTGACCTATTATGGTTGTTTGGGAAACCTCTCAACAAGCAGTCGTTGCCAGGGTGGAATGAATTTATGGAGCAAGCCACAGACGGGCTTCAGTTTTCACGCTTTAAAATCCTTATCCTTCCATTTATCCGTGGCCCTCCTACTGACTACAAGAGCTGCGTGCACTTTGCCAACTTTCCAAACTTGGCCTACTTTTCTATAAGTTAATATAAAAATGTTCCTTTTGCCTACTTTTACATTTCTTCATACTAATAGTTTCACATCGCCAACTTTACCAGTTTGCCAACTTTTCAACTATTTTATAGTTTATGTTTCATTTTGTACACAACTGCAATTGTTCGTATAAAATTTCACATTTCGCCAACACTTTTTACAGTCGCTTACAAAATTGCATTATAAATTGTTTTTTGGTTAATTTAAAAACTAGTTTCTGTTGGAATTATCTCGGCAAAAAATCTGTATTTTTGTTTGAACTGACTGAAACACCGATGGCCTATTCGTAATGACCTTATTCCTTCCCATATTCTTTTTAATCCAGGAATATTAGGGGTTTCACCTCGGAATGAGAGATAGTCAGCTAAAAAAGTTGTATAAACCTTTATTTTAAAACCCTAAACCTTGTCTCAAAACCTACATATCGTAGGGTGTCCGTGTCTACAGAAATTCCAAGGTCAAAGGTCAAAAAATCGATTTTGTATACATTTATCGCAAACTAGCTTTCCGTCCGGGACTTCGTTCCCGTGGCACTTTTTTAGTTTTTTCTTTCATAAGAACCTTCTCCTGACAATAAGGAACACAACAAAAAAAGAATCATCCAAATCGGGCCAGCCGTTCTCGAGTTTTGCGCTTACCAACAGATTTAGTGATTCATTTTTATATACAAGATATCTCGTTTCCTGTAGGTTTTATACTGTTGTATGTACTTGATACAAATATTATAGAAAATTAAGTTTTCTACAACTTTTGTTCAAACATTTTTTTAATCTTGAACCATTTTCGAGAGAGAGGGCACAGCGTGCGCAGTGTTTAAATCGTTATAGATCTTAAATAGTAATTCTGATTGAAAAACGGTATGAGAAATCTAACAATATTTTTTAATACTTATTTCAACGATATGGGGTATCGTGACATAACTCGTCGATTTTATTATGTAACGATTTAAAAAAAAAAACAATAGTTACTCTTTTTACCGGGGCGCGCATGCAACAAATCAAAAATCACTGTAGTTTCAGCCGTTTTCGAGTTATAATTGGTGTGTAAACTTTTGTTTTAGTGTACCTAGTAAAGGGAGAATAAGATTTATTAATTTATCAAAGAATGATTTTTTAAATTAAGTTTCTTAATCAATGTACATAATTTAAATACTGTAAGTACTCCCCTTAATATTATTTTAGCATTCACTTTTGTAGTAGAAAGTCCAATTGTAGGCAAAGTGTGAACTGTGATTAGCTACTAAAAATTAGTTTGCAAAAGATGAACGACAGTAGGAAAACATGATAATGTTGGCGAAATGGTAACCTAAGTATGAATAAAAACTATAGTAGGCAAAATGGACATGGACTACACACTGTTTTAAAAGTAGGCAAAGAGGGAAAGTAGGCAAACACCACCCACTTCACTACAATACGGTGTTCACTTCGCTTATGGAAACCAGCAACCGGAGCAAAGCTCATGGCCAGAAAATCACGTTCGTCACTTTTGACCAGCCATTATTCGTAAAAGCAAGAGATTTTGTCGCGAGTGGACTTCACCCGGAGTTGAACAGTGTATTTCGTGGTGGATTTCACCTCTTACTCTCCTTTATGGGATGCATTGGCACAATAATGGGCGGGAGTGGTCTAAAAGAGCTGCTAACCACCAACTACGCATTCCACAGCGTTGACAAAATGTTGAATGGGTACGCATAGGTATTCACGAGCTATTCAAGCCCACATTTTGACAAACTTCGCACTGGCCGGCATTATTTTTGATGAGGTAGATACGACTTCTGAGGAGCGAGACGAGACTGAAAAATTGCTGAGAGACACTGAAAGGTCTCTCACTATGTCAGCAGAAGAAATTGATACCTACCAAATACTAAAGGCAAAATTTAAAAGTGCCCTGGAGAAAATTGAAGCAAATGGTCCAACATCAGAGTTGTGGGTCCAATTCTTTCGTATGACCCCTTTGATCAAACTATTTATACAGGCAGAGCGTGCTGGTGATTGGAACCTTCTTTTGTACACTGTCCACAAGATGTTCCCTTTTTTTCACGCAGCAGCTGGTAATTTTTTGTACGCTAAGAGCGCGCACCTCTACCTTCAGGATATGATGGCTCTACAAGATCGGATGGATAAAAGTGAATACGACATGTTCACACAAGTATCTTTCACCATTCGCCGGTCTGATAGGTTTTGGTCTGAGTTGTGGTCAGACCTAACAATTGAACAGAAGCTGATGCGATCCATGAAGACCTACGGCAGGCTGACCCAAGGAAGAGGAATTTCCGACAGTGTGTCGGCAAGGTGGACAACAGGAATGGTGTTGAACATATGTGTAGAACTTGAAAGTTTTTGCAGCACCTCAAGTCCCACTGGAGAGCAGCATGTAGACATGAGACCTTCTCGAATCATCCGAGATAACAGTGGTGTGGAAAAACTCAAAATCTGGTTTGCTCTCCACCCCCCATTTCCCAAAACTGACAGTTTGTTTTCTATCAGTAGTGGTTTACTAGCAGGTCCTGGGATTAATTGCCACACGGCCCAGAGACTTGTAACGGAGGGTGTGATGCAAATTGTGGGGCAATTATACGACAAGGTAGTAATACAACGGAAAAACAAAGTTATCACGCTGGCGTCTATCACTTTATCCGTTAAATTGCCGGACAAAAACAAAAGAGTAACTGTAGACCCGCTCACAGTTTTCCAGCGAGTGTGTATTTCAAAACAATCTGAACAGGATTTACAGGATGCCTTTAAGTATGAGTTGGCCCCGTTCCCAATGTCTCTGTTCAATGAACAGGGAATGCGCAAGGGTACAAAATCTACTCTGTACTCTGCCTTCACTCCTCTTTCTAGCCACAGGCCAATAGATACCAGCACTCACGTCATTGTGGATGGTGGCTACCTCTTGCATAGGGTCGTGTGGCAGCGGAAGAGCACAGTTCAAGCAATTTTGGTGCGGAGGTTCTGTATACTAAATTTAAATCTAAAGTACCCTTTATATACCTCATTACATGTTTTAAACATTTCCACAGCTCTTCACTTGCACAGTTTTGAAAACTACTTAAAATATTCATGACAATGCACAAATCAGGCCTAGTGCCAAGTATTGCATACATAATACAACCAATCGCTTTCTTGCATATATTTTCAAGTTCTGGACTTTCTGCCTTTTTTCTTGATAAAACCTTCACATCAAAATTACTTTCTAAAGGAGTCTTTACACTGTGACATTCTGACATATTAAACTTTCTTAGTAATTTTGTTAAATAAGCTGTCTGACTCAAGCTGATTTGATCACCCCTTTGGTTTATCTTGAGGCCTAAACAATGAAAAGCTAGTCCCAGATCCTTAGCTTTAAAGCATGCAGCCGTTTCTTTTTTCAAATTAACAATAAAACTTGTATTTGAACTAGTAATAAGTATATCATTGACATAGATTATTACATATGTTTTCTCACCTCAACTAACCCTGCTGTATAGACACAAATAAGTCTTTGATCTCACAAAACCTTTCTTTGACAAGAAGTCATTAAAGGTATTATACCAATATCTAGGTACTTTCTTTAGCCCATAAATAGCCTTTCTTAATTTTACAACTTGTCCGCACTGATTGTGACCACCAGGCAAAGTAATATAAATTTCTTCATCTATACGACTATGTAAAAGTGCACTGCTTAAGTCAGCTTGATGCAAATGCCAATTAAATCATGCAGCAATTGAAATTAAACACCTAACTGTAGTCAAGCTTATCACGGGTGAATATACCTCATCAAAAGATATCCCTTCTTGCTGAAAACCACGGGCTACTAACCTAGCTATAAAGCTATAAAGACCTGTATATTTCCATCACTATCATTTTTTTTAAACCCACTTTGTATTTATAACCTTTCCTTCATAATTACTAACTGGTTCCCAAGTACAATTTTCTTCTAATGACTATAACTCCTTATTGATTGCCTCACTCCATAATACCAACCTACCTGTCCCACTGCTTGACATAATCTTTTGTTCCGCCCTAATTGACCCACTGCTGGGCATAGGCTGGGACTTCTGGGTATACAAACTGTCTGCTTTACTTGATTTTGTGACCTCACTCTTACCAAAAAGTTTATTTTCACTTTTACCACATTGTTGTATACTTTCCTCAGCATCACTGTCACAACCTGCTCATCTGGCAGTAAAACCTTTTCCTGTAAAAATGTCACATCTAAAACTGTCTTTACTATTTTATTATTAAAATAAACAGTGTAACCTTTTACTTGATTATCATAACCTACAAATGTACCAAATCTACATTTTGAATCTAAAGATAATCGTTTTTGCTTTGGAACATGGACTGCAACTTTAGTACTAAAGGTTCTGAGAAAAGAAATGTCAAAAACCCTACCTGTCCACAACTCATAAGGACTTTTGTTACCTTGTGGACTAGGTACACACCTGTTCAATGTAAATACTATTGTGTTGACTGCTTCTGCCCAAAAACGCTTTTCCATTTCGACTATCAGTGTCCTAGCACCCTCTAAAACCGTTCTGTTAGCACGTTTAGCTCTTCCATTTTACATTGGTGTATAAGCTACTGATTCCATGTTTTTGAAATAATGAACTAACCTCTTTATTGCAAAATTCCAAACCATTTTCAGTGCGAAAAGTCTTAACAGAACTGCACGTTTGATTTTGTACTAACTTCAAGAAATTTACTAAACACTGTATTACCTTACTCTTGTATTTAAAAAAATAAACAAATTTATAACCTGAAAAGTCATCAGTTAATAACAGAAAGTATTTTGCTTCCCCTATAGATTCAACTTCCATAGGACCGACCAAATCAGAATGAATCAATTCAGCTATGGAATTAGCTCTAGACTCACTGGGTTTATAAGAAATCTTGTGTTATTTACCTTGTAAACAATACTGACAAAAATATTTTTGGTTGTGTATTTAATTTAGTGGTTATCAAAATAACTTTTAACATGAGAAAAATTTTGGTGGGCAAAATGAGAGTGCCATTCAGAAATGTCAACACTGAATCTACTTGTGATTTAACGTGTAAAATTTACCTGACCTCCTAGCAATAGCTTGGATCTGACCTTGTGTATCTGAAATCTGAACAGAACTGCTGTCGCACTTCATGACAAAACCCTTGTCCATACACTTGGGAACTGAAAACAAATTAACTTTTAATACAGGTACATACAAAACATCATTAAGTGTAGTTTCTATCCATTTTTGACCATTCCATGCAAGTACTGAAACAGTGCAGTTCCTAAAACATTCAACAACGTGCCATCTCCAATTTTAACCTTTCTAGTACAGTTATCATTAAATATAGTAAACAGTTCACGATTGTGACACATATGTTGTGTGGCTCCACTGTCCAAAATCCGATTTTCAGATGTGCTGGAAGAGATAAGTGCATCATCCATGGCAGAAATTATAAACGCTATTATCTTTATATTATTTACTTCTTTAATCTTTTCTTTCAACAAGCGATGGAAACATTTGTCTTGTTTGTGAGTCTTTTTATGACAAAAATGACATACTATCTGTTTATTTAATGGGCAATTTCTGGCCATATGTCCTGATTTTGAGCACTTAAAACATTTAATTTGAGATTGTGAATGAATTTTGGTCACTAATGCATTATCTGATGTATCCTGAGAATCCTGAGATAACCTTGATTCCTCTATTTACAGTCTAGCGGAGAGTTCAATGAACGTTTGTTTTTTTTTCGGGTACAGATTCCCATGCTGATATTATGTGCTTGTATTCAGGAGTTAAACTCATCAAAACCTTAGTCATGATCATGCTTTAAGATAACTTTTCATCTTGGCCGTTCAATTTTGCAACTATTTCTTCTATTTGAGATAAAAATCTAGTGAGATTTCCTTCGAATTTCAAATTGTCAAACTGTGTATGCAGTAGGTGCTTGTTCACTGATGATTCCTGTTCAAAGATGGTCTTCAGCTTTTGCCACAATTGGTGTGCAGTTTTGCAAGTCGTCAAATTCGCTAATACTTGTTCTTCTATTTTATTGACAATCAGGGCTTGAGTTTTTGCATATTGCATTTAATAGATAGAAGGGGTTTCCTACGAACGTTTTTCGATTCAGCAATTCGTTTGTGGAACATTAATTTTAATAATGAAAAAAATTTGAAATAATTCACGAGGGTAGCATTTACGACGAAGTTTACCCTAATCCAAAATGGCTGCCATACAAGGTTCCATGAAAAAAAAGTGCGCGCTCGCTTCGCTCGCGCATTAAAAACTGTTTCAGAATTAAATAATTTTGTAGTATTTAGGCCAAAAATAAAGTTTTTTCTGAAGTAATCATCGGAAAACTTTTTGCATTAGTATAATCAAGGTGCAGCTAGATAGTGGTTATGCTTTTCATACTATCCAAAATGCAAAAAATCTTAAGTTCCTAATATTATGTATTCAATATTTACTTCAACATTTAATGTGGTTATGTGTCTCCTGACAGAGTGTGCAACGGTTTTGTTATTTGTGTAGTTTTGTTATTATGGGGTGTTATAACGATTTAATATTAGTGGTTATACGAGTAGTAACTTTGTAATGTATATCAAATTGTTTTTGTATTTGCAATTGTAAATTTTATTAAAACAGGAGCCTCATCATCATCATCATCATATCAGCCTATTACAGTCCACTGCTGAACATAGGCCTCCCCCAAGGTGCGCCACTTTGCACGATCCTCCGCTGTTTTCATCCAGCCACTACCCGCTATCTTCTTTAGGTCATCTGACCATCTGGCTGGGGGGCGTCCTACACTACGTTTGCCAAGACGTGGTCTCCATTCGAGAACCTGTCTACTCCAACGCTCGTCGGTTCTGCGACAGACATGGCCAGCCCACTGCCACTTCAGCTTGCTACACTTTTGGATAATATCCATCACTCCGGTCTTCTGTCGGATGACCTCGTTTCGGATTCTATCCCTTAGCGAGATCCCGAGCATGGAGCGTTCCATTGCTCGCTGAGCGACGTGCAATCGGTGGGCCAACCTCACTGTCATGTTCCACGTTTCGGCTCCGTAGGTCATGACTGGTAGGACGCATTGATTAAAGACCTTGGTCTTTAGACACTGCGGGAGTGGCGACGAAAAGATATGACGCAGCTTCCCAAATGCTGCCCAGCCAAGCTGCACTCTTCTGGTGATTTCCCGCTCGAAGTTGTCTCTACCTAACTGCAACGCTTGCCCGAGGTATATGTATTCCTGAACAACATCGAGCGTAACACCGTCAACAGAGATCAGCCTGGGCACGACATGATCATTGAACATGACCTTGGTCTTGTCCAAGTTCATCCCAAGGCCGACACGTCTTGAGGCAGCGTTAAGGCTGTGCAGCATTTCTTGCAGGACTTGTGGTGTTTCTGCCAATATTATTGTCGTCTGCGAAGCGGAGGTGCGATAGAAATTTGCCGTTGACATTGATGCCCAGTCCATTCCAATCTAGCGTCTTAAAGACGTCCTCTAGAACATTGTTAAACAGTTTCGGGGATACGACATCCCCCTGTCTAACACCTCTGAGCAGTTGGATTGGTCTTGTATGGTGGTTTTGTACTTGGACTGTCATCATTGCCATATTATATAGGCTTCTCAGCACCTCCACGTATCGCCAATCGACTTGGCAACGCTGCAAGGACTCCAGAACGGCCCAGGTCTCGACTGAGTCGAAGGCTTTCTCGTAGTCCACAAAAGCTAGACACAGTGGCTGGTTATACTCTTCGCACTTCTGCATAACCTGCCTTACTGTGTGGATATGGTCTACGGTACTAAAGCCTTTGCGAAACCCTGCTTGTTCTAGTGGCTGGAAGGCGTCAAATCTAGCGGCCAGACGATTGGTGACGACTCTCGAAAACAGCTTATAGACATGGCTCAGGAGCGTAATCGGTCTATAGTTTTTCAAGAGAGTTTTGTCGCCTTTCTTGAAAAACAACGCTACCACGCCCCTGCTCTACGCTTCCGGGGTAGTCCCATTGGTTATTACGGAGTTGAAAAGCCTTTTGAGCTCCTTGACTACCGGTCTTCCTCCTGCCTTCAGGAGCTCTGAGGTTACTCCGTCTTCGCCGGGAGCCTTCCCATTGCTAAGCTGTCGGAGAGCCGCCGCAATTTCGTCTTCGTCTATATCTGGGAGGTCGTCGGTGAAGTGGCGTGTAAGCATGGCACGTGGATCGTTGGCGTCGGGTGGAGGCTTCGGGTTTCGCGAAGCATATAGTTTGCCGTAGAAGTCCTCGATTTCAGCGAGGATCTCCGGTGCTGATGTGACGATTTTGCCGTCCGAGGTCTTTAGCTTTGTCAGATGACTCCTTCCCAGGTTCTTGGAAAAGACTTTTGACCCCCGGTTCTGCTCAATCGCCTCCTGTATGAGGCGAGTATTAGAGCTTCGGAGGTCACGTCTCACCAATTTCCGGATTTTTCTGTGGAGTGCCTGGGGATCTGACAAAACATCCTCCGGCGTTTCTCGTCGTACTTTCATCAGTTCCAAAGTCTCGCTTGAAAGTTTGGACTTCCGGCTTGCTCGCTTTCCCTTAAAATGCCTGACTCCCACTTCACTTATTGTACGTGCCACGCTTTCGAGGTCCTTGTCAATACTGCCTGTGGTTTCGAGTAGGGCAAAACGATTTTTCAGCTCTAGCTGAAAGGCATCTAAGCCTTTCTCGACTTGGAGCAGTGTCGGACGAAGAACAGACCTCATCATTCGGCTTCTTTCCAGCTTAAAATCGATATTTAGGGTGCCTCTAACCATGCAGTGATCACTTCCGGTATTGAACCTGTTGATCACGGAGACATCCCTAAATATGTGCTTTTTATCCGTCAGGATGAAATCGATCTCGTTCTTCGTCTTGCCATCGGGGCTTCGCCAGGTCCATTTCCTTTGGGGTTTTTTCTCGTAGAACGAGTTCATACAAAAGAGCCCCTCTGCTTCGAGGAAATTTACTAGCATCTGTCCCCTATGGTTTCTGCATCCATATCCATGTGGCCCAACATGTAAATCGTCTCGCCCTTGTTTCCCTACTTTAGCATTAAAGTCCCCCATGACAACGGTGAATTGGGTCTTGGTGGTTGTGTGTATGGCCTTCGTAATGTCTTCATATAGGGCCTCGACCATATTATTTGAGCTGTTCGACGTCGGCGCATATACCTGTACGACCTTAAGAGAGTATCTTTCAGTCAGTTTCAGTACAAGGTACGCTACCCGGGTCGATATGCAGGATATCTCCACCACGTTGTCATGGAGTGCTCTATTGACAAGAAAACCTATCCCACCTTGGGATGTCTGGTCTCCTTCCTTGAAGTAGAACAAATGGCCTGAGTCTAGGGTTATCGTATCCTCCCCCTCTCTTCGGACTTCAGATAGCCCAACCACGTGCCATTTTATCTTTTCTAATTCCGCTTCAAGGATCGCCAAGCTTTCGTCCAGCCGTAGACTGCGTCCGTTATACGTCGCCAGGGTCAGTTTTTGGCAGCCGTCCGTAACCCGGAGATTCTTAGCACCCCCTACTCTGCCGTAACCAAGGCCGCTGCCGTGGCCTGGAATAGCAGGGCGGCCGGGAACTAGGGGCCGTGAATTTTGGTGTGCTGTCATTGGGGGGATATTGCCCATACTCACCACGCTGGGCAAGCGGGTTGGTGAGCGCAGGTGTCGCACCAACGACACTGCTGCCTGTCGTTGGCCAGGTGAATTTACCCCAGCACTAGATGGTTATACCGCCATCGGTTCGGTCGCCAGAGCCTCGTCCGTTGGTCAGGTTGGCGTTTGGAGCACGAAGGATGTTGTGTGCGCCCCCGTTACGCCCCCCTTTAGTCGCCTTTTACGACAGGCGGGAGAGACCGTAGCTATATTCTAGTCCGTAGCTACACGGAAAAGTCCGTAGCTACACGGAAAACGGGAAAACAGGAGCCTGATTTTGAGAATTCAGGATTATATTGACTTAATTAACAATCCAAACCCATATTTGGTATTGACACGTATAAAACATGATTATTTCAATCAAACATACATAATCAAGAATGTAACGAATAACTTAATCCTGTAAATTCACACCAATTTTCCACTCACCTGTATAGAAATCATAACATAGTGTAAAACAAAGAGTATAATGGTATAAAACAAAGTCGCTTCCTCCTGTCTGTCTGTCTGTCCCTATGTACGTTTAGATCTTTAATTTCTTTTTTAATTTATCCCTTTCAGAAAAGGCAAAGGAAACTATGTCCATGGAGCCATGTCTTCAGTGAAAAATCTTCTTTCTTTATAACTAAGCCCTAAGCTCCTCATGTTCTGGGTAAAACCAGATAGCGTCTGTTTTACGAAAACTGGCGGCGAGTAGCACAACGCAGGGATCTTTATCAGTACCAAACGGAGCACAAACGCTGTTATCACTTGAAATTTTTATCACTACACGATTTTTTGTCAATACTACACAATATACTATATCTTACATTAAACAACTTTTTCACGCAGAAAACAAAAATTCAAGTGACAAAGCAACTGCCCATGCCGAGTTCCCGCTTTAAAAATAGAGTGATTCAAAAGGAAGGTTTATACATATTATGTATAAAACATGCATAAAATAGTAGAGAAACACTGATAATTTTAGATGATTCTAATGTGACACTTTTTTGCGCTAAGTAAATTGCAAAAGCTGGCTGAACCCTACGAGATTGATCAAAATAATATACTACAGTATTGTACACCTTAAAATGATCTACAAAAAAGTCCAAGATGGTATTTGCCTATCTCTAAGGGATAACCCACAATAACCATTTGTTATCCCTTACTTTTTACGATAAATAGTGGCTGATTTACGAAGCGAATTTAAGCAATACAGCATTAATCCTTACCCAATTAAGAACCTCAGATAGATAGATATCTAAGGTTCTTAATACATTGTGAATTTGATATTGATCAATGTGGCCCTTTACAGCATTTAATTCAAATGCATATTTTGCCTATAAATAACGCGTCGAAGGCCGCGCCTCGCCCTACAGCACTTTCTGATTAGCAGCGATCGCACGCGTCTATCTTTTACGCTTTCACGCCTAAACTACTAAGCCGGTTCTGATGAAATTTGGTACAGAGATAGATTAGACATTAGGAAAGGACATAGGTTATATTTTATCTCACAATTGGGCACGATATAACCGTAGTTCACGCGGGCGAAACCGCGGGCGGAAAGCTAGTTTTATATATAAGGTCCAAATTTATTAGTGACTTTCCTTTAACACTTTGTTATTGTGTAGGTCAAAATATACCATTTGATTCCAAAAACAAAGGCATAATATTAAATTTAAAAGGTCTTGAAAAATTTTGTTATGATGTCTTTTCATTACTCTATACATATAATAAAACTGTAGAGGTCGAATTTCTGTACATAGAAAAAAAATGCTAAAAACCGAGTCAGGGGGATGTAAGAAGAGAAATAAAACAAATCCTGATTTTTTTAGATTTTTTTGTTTCTCTGTTTGTCTGTTTGTCTGTTTGTCTGTTTGTCTGTTTGCACGGGCTAATCTCCGTAACTGTTGGACCGATTTAAATGAAATTTTGCATAGGGGTACCTTATATCCCCGGTCAACATTTAGGCTACATAAAATCTCGAAATATAGCCAGTAAATATAAAACCAACAACAAAAACCCCTGAAAAAATTCAAAGCTAGGTGTTTTTCAGAACATTTTACTCATACCATAGAGATCAACGTATTTTTGACATATACATGGGCTAAATTTTTTTTTTTTTTTGTTAAATTTATCCCTTTCGGGAAAGGCAAAGGAAACTATGTCCATACAGCCATGTCTTCAGTGAAAAATCTTCTTTCTTCAACTTAACCTAAGCCCTAAGCTCCTCATGTTCTGCGTAAAACCGGATAGCGTCTGTTTTACGAAAACTGGCGGCGAGAAGCACAACCGCGAGGATCTTTGTCGGTACCAAACGGAGCAGAAACACTGTTATCACTTGAATTTTTCATCACTACACGAATTTTAGTCAATTTACTGCATAATACACTATCACTATTACACATTAAACAACTTTTTCACGCCGAAAACAAAAATTCACTTGACAAAGCAACCGCTCACGCCGAGTTCCCGCCAAAGATCCTACATGGGCTAAAATCAAGGACATGTTGTTTTTTAAATTTATCTCTTTCGAGAAAGGCAAAGGAATCTGCATCCATACAGCCAGGTCTTCAATATATGATGTACTTCTTAGCTATGTCTTCAATTTATATATTTCTTTACTTCTCTCATTCTCCGTAAGCCGATAGTGTTTTGTTTACGAAGAACTACGGCGGCGAGAAGCACTGCCGCTGGATCGGAGCAGATACACTGTATCACTTGAATTACTTTTTAACCGACTTCCAAAAAGGAGGAGGTTTTATGTTCGACTGTATACAGGGTGGAATTTTGTAATGCCACCTGAAGGGAAAGTACTCTTAATACTGTAGATAGAAAATTGTACTCAAAGAAAACATTCCTTTATTTTTAAAAAGAAAGAAAACTGCATTCAAGAATTTTAGAAAATTCTCTAGCCACACCCGGGAATCGAACCGACTAAAATCTGTAAGAATACCCTGTACTTTTATTGCGTCGATCGTCAGGATCAATTATAAGGATGAAATCTTTCTAACAAACTTGGTAAATTAAATGAAAGGAAGACTACGAAATCTTAAACCATTGTATATCTTTATTTTATGTATGTTCACCGATTTCTCCGCCATTTGGACCGATTTTCAAAATTCTTTTTTTTTGTTCGAAAGAGTATACTCCAGAAGTGGTCTTATTGTCACCAAGTCAGGATCTGATGGAATCCCATCAAAATCAAGGGCAACCCTTGAATGGAATAGGCACTTAAGTACAACGTTTCTCAAGTTATTTCTATTATTTACGCAAAACATAGAAAAATATACACATCAACACTGTCTAGGGATATTGCATGATTTTTCATACAAAAGAGGTCTGTTTGAGAAGCTATAATACCATACTCGAGATACACGGAGTGATATAATTTTCAGATGAGCAAGTGTTAAACATGAATTTTCATTTTTTATCAATGAATTTAATTTTTCTTAAAATTTGTGAAAACGTGACTAAAATGAAAAAAAAAATTGCGCTAATTCCACCATTTTCATACAAAAAGCAGAAAAAAGTGCATTTTTGTTTTCGTTTACGTCACGTTTAAACAAAACAATTTAAGAAAAATTCATTGACGAGAATTGAAAATTCAGGTTTAACACTTGCTCATCTTAAAATTATATCCCTCCATGTGTCTCGAGTATGCTTTTATAGCTTCTCAAACACACCTTTTTGTATGAAAAGTTAAGCAATATCCCTAGACAGTGTTGATATTTAACTTATTTTTTCTATGTCTATGAGTACGTAGCATTTGATAAAAGGACCGGATTGAGATTTATGAGATATTTTGTATAAAAGATCCTTTCTTAATTTTTTGTCGGAAGTTTGGTTGATTAGTAGAGTTACACAGCCTGTGAATCGACGGTTTCTGGGTTCGATTTCCGGTTTGGGCAAACAAACCATACGAGGGAAACTTTAGTGCAGAAAGTTACAGTGTGAAGTGCTAATTAATTGATTTTATGATAGAGATAGATAGATTGACACTTTATTCAATTGACATAAAACAGCACAACACAGTAATAGACAAATAACAAACATACAAGTAAACATGAATCAGCAAGCAAACAATGAAGTAAACAGAGTAAGAAACAGAAACAAATAATTTTATAAAACTATTTCACACCGTGTTATCTGTATCATGCCAATCAAATTGGCGCTGACTCAGCATATTGCTGCAGTACCAGACTGCAGCGCTGGTATTCTGCCATGATGCTACTTATTGAGTTTTCTTTGTATATAATAATAACCTTTTTCTAACTTCATAAATTCACCTTTAAAAAAGTACTTTATAAAGAAAATCTGAGAGTGCTGCTCTATAATTAGATAGATGTTATTTTTAAGAGCTATCGTCGAATATAAGTGAGTCGGAAGAAATTAAAATTATTGTAACTGACCCACAAATATCCAAAAATAAAACAAAAACTTCTGTGCTGAACTGGCACTGAACAAAAAATTTGGAATGTGCCAGCTGCCAACCAAATACATTGCATTGTTGGTACAGAGGCCAGCGCATCAGGTTACTCCATTTTCATTGCAAAACCGCTCTTATCACAACAGCACAGAGTGCACGCGTGTGGTAACCTGAGTTGGGGCCGTCCGTGCATTGAAAAATTTAGACAACGTATTATATAGGTACTCATAAACAATATGCCATTTTTTAAATTTTCATGACATGTAAAGTTACGTGACTTATGTTACTCCAACGAGGATTATAGGCGTATAATATCTAAAATATCGAAACTTTTGTCAGCTTCCCCATTAATAGTTCGGCTATTCTGCACTTTTTTAACGAACCAAAACTAAATACTTAATACCGTGTTAATAAGAACGAAGTTGATTAAGTATTTAGTCTTCAAATCTTAATTCGGCCCTAACTAAATGACATTATTCAATCTTCAGGATATCACTTTTTGAAAACAATAAAACGGCTTATTTTTATTTTTATGCAAAGGAATCTATGGCCGTACAGCCGGTGTTTTCAATGCATTTCTTATTTTTAAAGGCGGGAAACTCAATAGAAACTGACAATTGACATTTGTTTTATTGAAACCACTATGAATATGGTCTATATCATGGTCTATATAGGTTTGATCTATGGCTTTGATGTTCTGACATGAAATAAGGGCTATTTATTGATTTTTTGATTTTAGTTTACATCAAGCGTAGCATTGCGTATATAAGCCATGGATAAATATTATAATATTACTATTCTAATAAGTTTCTTAGTTTGGATCAAGCACTGACACCTTTGCTTATTTCTACAAATGTCTATTGAAGGGAAAGGCTTAGTCATTTCTATCTTAAATTTATTTTTTTATTGAATCATTTTTACACAATTATCGCAAAGCACAATAAAAGCAGCGTGCTAGCTGAAATCTCAAATGCACGGGGGTTGTCTTAGATACTGACATAGGTGACCTGTTTCAGAAACTTCTATTCCACTGAAAATCAAAAATAAGTCCGTAATTAGCACTAAGGAATTCGTGTGCCATTTATTGTACTTACCAAATAATAGGTCTTTCAACATACAATTTTCATTTTTTTTGCCACATATTTGTATTTTATCAAAATTTATTTTTAAACGCGAAATACAATATTAATTAACCACTTTTTGTGGGATTGTTAAGACAACAAGATGTTTTAGAGGCACCACTGACTCATGTTAAGTGTTGATTGTCTATCTCTCTCAGTATCAAAAAATCAAAAACGACTGCTACTTAAGTATAGATCAGAGTCTGAGTCGCGTTTTATAATACGGACCTTAATCTATCAAAAGCAGTAACAATGGTATAGAAAATATAAGCGATAGAGGAAACAACTATGTTTGACCTTTGTTTTCAGATCCAAAGTAATGTATTACATAGTTAGCCAAGTTTTCAAATAAAAAATATTTTTAGAAATTGCTTTTCCTTATATGAACGAAATAGTTGCTATTCGTTCATATAACGAAAATATGAACGAAATAGTTGCTTCAATAAAAAACGGCAATTCATGTATCTGTAGTTGTGTCAAAGTACAAACTCTGTCTATAAAAATACATACAACACGCATACGAAGTTGCGGGCATCAGCTAGTATGTTGAATAAACCCATTCGGTCGATTTGGCTAAAATTTTGGTATTTAATAACATAGACTTTATATCGGTGATCAATGTGCAAAGTTTTAAAGTTAAATAATGAACAGTTTTTTTTTATACAATTTTTAAAAATGTTGAAACTCATGTTATGTCATAATAGGTGATTTAACATTTTTTTTTGTAAGTAAGGTCAACCGGGGTAATTGCGTATATGGGGCTAATGCATCTTTTTGAATTATATAAAAAGTGTTTCCATCTGCAACAACTATTGCCATCTAGTTTATGTATTTGGTATTAGATACTTACAAACAGATAAAACAGATGGCGCTATAGAGCAACATATTTAAGATTTCGGCCATTTTAAAATTACGCGTGTCAACGACAACACCACATTTTGTGAGGTACTTGTTATTGTTAATATCACGTCTTTAATTTATAATAGTTGTAAGCACAGGTTGTTTATACGCATGCAAAGTGACATATTTTTAAGGAATGAGCTTTATTTGTGGAAATTATTGTATGGAAATTTTCGAGGTTAGGTTTGACTTCTTGGGGTAAATGCGTGTTCAATTTTGGGGTAATTGCGTGTAGGCGGCGCATTTACCCCAAAGAAGAGATCATCAACCTTTTTTCTATGAATATTTTTCTTTAAGGGAGTATAAATTATAAAAAAAAATTTTTACACTTTGGCACCCTAACTTAAAACGAGCGCCATTTAAATTTAAGTATGTTTACGTCCATATGCTGAGATATATGGACGTAGACAAACAGACTCGCAATCAGCTTTCATATGTACGTACATCCGTTTGATAGAGCTACTATATCATGCACATTCAGACTGACAGACAAACATTAGTATTAACACACCTTTTTTTGCGTCGTGGGTTAAAAATGTTTTCAACATCTGGATTTTATACAGGGGCACATGCGTCTATCAAAAGTGAACGCATTTCCCCCATTCCCATTCAGTACTTTCTCTTTGACTTACTGTCTGTCTTTTTCCCTGATGAGTAACGTATTTTTCATGTGAAATAAATCATCTTGTTGTTAGTGCGCAATTCCAGCCCGTTAAATAATTAAATAACAAAGACGCATTTTCCCCATGAGGTGTTTCCATGTTTTTTTAAATTTTTGATAACTTTTTATTCGGTGCTTTGATTAAGAATTCACTTCCACAGTTTTGTACATTAAGAGTCTGTTAACAGCCTTACACATTTAAATATACAACAAATTCCTTAGTAAGCTCGTAAAAAAATGTGAAATTCATGAGATCAAAAATGTAACGCAATTGCCCCGGTTGACCTTACCACACATTGCTCTATAGAAAAAAGGCTGCCGCATTGTCCACTTTGAGATAAGTGGTGTGTTTATTAATTTATAATCATATAATTACGTTTTTTGGTGAGCAATAAAAAGTAACGTTTAGTTACAGAGCAGCTTTGCAGAGCAGTATTTTTCAACATGACATTGGAATAAAGCGACTTAAAAAAAACGGAAAATAAAGACATTATCATAGAAAGTATTTAACTAAAAGGACAAAATAATTTAATGTCCTACGTACTGATCTGTTTGAAGTCGGTGCGAAGGCGGCCTAACAAGCTTATTTGCGTTGGCACCGACTTCAAACAGATCATTATTTTGTCTTATTTTTTTTTCTTAAAAAAGTTCATTTATTTTTCCAGTTTTAGTGTAAATAATAGAAATAACATGAGAAACGTTGCAAGTGCTTATTCTATTAAAGGGTTGCCCTCGATTTCCATGGGATTCCATCATCAGATCCTGATTTGGTAATAATGGGACCCCCTCTGGAGTGTACCGTTTAGAACAAAAAGAAAATTTTGAAAATCGGTCCACAAATGGCGGAGAAATCGGTAAACATAAAAAATAAATAAAAAAAGATACATACAGGCGAACATAGAACCACCTCCTTGAAAGTTCAAAAGTCGGTTAATCAATGAGTTGTCATTGTCACACTCTTTGATATTATATTATTTTCTATGTAAGTTTATTTGCAATGGAACGGTGCGATGAAGCAGCTGATGCTAGAATTGTAATAATTGTTACTGCCTAATTACTTGGGATATAGATACACTGAGTAATGATCCCCAATGTGGCGGCCTAATTACTATAGAGCAGTTTGTGGTACCTAATAAAAAAATTACAAAAAGATATCACCTATAATAGACCAAGATCACAGAGCCGCCAGACCTTAATTATTTTCTCATTAACCAAAAGTGTGGGAAGGAGTAGTGCTAATATGGACTATTAACATATGAATACCAGCTAGCCTGGGCCGACGGCCAATTTTCAGCTACCAGGTTCTGAAGGTACTTCCAAAAATTGCTCACTTGTCTTGAAGTCTGGGTGCTATAAAAGGTATTGTTACAGTTCCCTGAACATCATATAAGAAAATCACGGCTCAGATTGTAGGTATAATCGCATAATTTATTTGCGAACTGTAAAGCGTCTGGCAGAAATTACAGTGTCTTGCGGTGTTGATCATCAATTTTCATATTTAATTAATTATATTATACTAGCTGATGCCCGCAACATCGTCTGCGTGTTGTATGTATTTTTATAAAACCGAGTTTGTACATACATTGACACAACTTCAGATACTTACATGAATTGCCGTTTTTTATTAAAACCTATTTCGTTCATATTTTCGTTTATTGCATAACTAAGGAACAGCAATTTCTAAAAATATTTTTTACTTGAAACTTGGCTGAGTATTTCATATTAGGTTGATACTTAATACATTACTTTGGATCTGAAAACAAAGCTCAAATATAGTTGTTTCATATATCGCTTATATTTTCTTTAAGTATCATTGTTACACTTGCTGCTTTTGATAGGTTAAGGTCCGTATTACAGAACGCGACTCAGACTCTGATCTATACTTAAGTAGCAGTCGTTTTTGATATTTTAATAGTGAGAGAGATAGACAATCAACACTTAACACTTGAGTCTCCTTAAGTGGTGCCTCTAAAACATATTTAAAAAGTTTTATGTTGTCTTAACAATCTCACAAAAAGTGATTAAATTGTATTTCGCGTTTCTGTGAAAAAAGTAAATATTTTGTATAGAAAATCAGTTTTCCTAAAATAAAAATATGTGAAGTAAAAATTTTACGAAAATTGTATGTTGAAAGACCTAGTTATTACTTAGGTATAGTCATGGACTTAGTACTTTCTCTTTTAAAGGACCGATTACTTAGAAAAATCGTATTATGGAATATGAAACTTAAATCTGTATTGCACAAAGGTGCAATACAGAATTAAAATTCTGTATTGCACCTTTGTGCGTAGCAATTTAGAATATGCATCTCAGGTATGGAATCCGCGTTATAATGTATATGTCGTGGCCGCATCGTAGAATTGCCCATTTCATGAAATGATCGGCCATTTAATGAAATGGTTGCATTTCATGAAATATTTCACTGTCCATTGGCCATATCATGATGTGCCCAGACCAGATCAATGATAAGAAATCGTTTGACGATAGGGCCAGCTGGACGCACTGCTATTTCATGAAATAATCAATCTTAATCGATCATATCGTGGAATTGTTTCATTGACTACCGGTAGAGGCGCTGTAAGCGCCTAAGCGCTTTGTTTGTGTCAAGATAGCGGCCCTTGTAAGCGAAGACGTATTTTCTCACAGCAAAAACGCGAATAATTCGTTATTAAACGTGGAAGAAAGTGATAACAAAAGAGTGTTTGATGAAAAAGTATTCCAGTACTATGCAAGTCATGCAAGTTCCGAGCAAAATGTGAAAAAACCATGGAGTTTGGAACGTATTTCACAAGTTAGTAATATTTTACTTCATATTACATTTTTATGCACTTAATTGAATTGAATAACGTATTTTATCATAATAAATGTTTATTTATCTGATATTATATTGATTGTCAAATGTCTGATAGGTACTTACACAAAATAATTTTAATTTCTTTTTAGGTTATAAAACAAATAAAAGAGAGTAGGGTGACCACGAAAAAGAAGTCTATGGACTACTACTGGTTATCAAAATATAATATTATGGAAACTGTCGAAGAGGAATACCTCATATTCAAGAAAAAAAACGCCGATGATCCTACGATTATTGTTTACGTGACTTTTATATGCTTGTACTAAAATACTTGCATTTTCACTAAATGTTCCTTTTTATTTTAAATAGTATTTTTAGGTATTATTACGCATCAAATACCTACATAACTTGTACGTGAAAAGTGATATAATGTGCCATTATAGATTAAGAAACTACGTTGTGTTATGGCTCTTTATACTCTTATTTTTCAAAGTTCCTATAAGTATTGCGTTTTCGTCGAAGCGAAGCAGGGTGGAACTATGCTAGATATTTTTTTTAGTCATAAACATTGTTAAGTATGTGATGTGCCAAAGTTCTTACTTATTTTTAAATATTTTTTTCTATTATTTTACTTAGGTACCTTTTTATTCAACATTAGTTAATGTTATGTTACCTATATTTTTTATAAATAATATAAGAGTTACCTAATTAGTAAGTATGCGATTAAGACTCAGGTAAAGAAACATTCCTACCAAAAAATTGAGATACCTATAAAACTCCAGTGCGCGCCAAAGATGTCACGTGTGGTCCAGTGCGTGTGAGCGCGTCCGTCCATGTGCCTTTTTAGATCAAGTAAGTTTGTTATATACTTATTTTAAAATTATTTTAATATTCCATAGTAAATTTAAACAACTAAAAATAAACAAGTACGTAACAAAATTGTTCTGAGTTTTCATTAAATATTTTATGGTTACCCTATTTTCACGATATGGGCAAACGTGGGTGAC
This sequence comes from Aproaerema taeniolella, assembly GCA_949987775.1. Taxonomy (NCBI): domain Eukaryota; kingdom Metazoa; phylum Arthropoda; class Insecta; order Lepidoptera; family Gelechiidae; genus Aproaerema; species Aproaerema taeniolella. Next base: position 4,167,144 of record OX465265.1, read on the forward strand.
CAAATCGCTAAACGTTTGTCGTTTAATGATTTGGTTACCATTAGTTGGCCACTTCATAAAACGTGAACACTTCACGAAATGGTCAACCATTTCATGAAATGATCAATTCAGCGATTTGGCCACGACATTGAGCGTGTACAAAGGAAGTTTATTTTAAATATCTGTGCTTTAAAGTACGCCAACATTACGATTCTTCCGACTATGAGTCTATGTGTAAAAGGCACCACCTCCTTCCTTTAAGTAAGCGACGTGAAATTGCGGATTTATTGTTTTTATTAAAAATAGCATCTGGCGGAATTGATTGTCCTGATCTTTTATCTTCTATTAATCTGAGAGTACCATCCACTATTTTAAGACATAACACACCAATTGATCTTTCCTCTACTTCCACGTATTATCGACAGAGCACGTTTATGTGGCGAGCATGCAGGCAATTTAACGAACTGTCTAAAGAGTACGATATCGATCTGTTTAACTCTAGTTTGGTGACTGTTCGTCGTCAGCTGAGTAACAGGTTTTTTGAAGACTAGCTTGCGGTTCACTGTTTTCGAAAGCATTTGAGAACTAATGTACTAATGTAATTTTGTATTAATTATAGATATCTGTTATGTTTCCTAATTGGCTATGCGTTGCGGTCTATGCGAGCACCTATTATGTGTTTTTTTTTTTTTTATTATAATCTGGTTCTATTGGCGAAGACCTGTAATTGGCCCTCTGGCGCTATTTTTGTTATAATAACTCTGTATCCAAGGCTGTTGGTTTTCCAAATATTAAATAAATAAATAAATAAATCCATAGCAATAAGGTACATTTTCGACTGCTTCTCCGACAGCCTCTATTGAAGCCGAAATGGGCACCGATAAGCGAGGCGGATTGTCTCTTTCTTTTTTCTTGCCAATCTAAAAAAACTTCATTAAACAAAAAAGTCTGGCTTTGACAATGAAGTTAATAACGAAGAAATACGTTGCATTTGAAATGAATTTCAGTTCAAATTGATGTAAATTAATTGTAATCATAATAACTTCGTCATCTTTTCCTAAATTACCAAAAGAAAACGTAAATTTTTTCAAACCATTTATTTCTACTGGCATCCCGTAAAGTGTCATCGTAATGTCATGGTGGCATGCTTTAAATCGTATTAAAATAATTCATAACGGTAAGGATTATACCAGTTTTTTAAATTAAAATACTGACAAAATGGTAAAAAGATGTTGTGTTCACACTTGTTCAAGTGAATCGTATGGTGGCTGTAACATATCTTTTCACAAGTAAGCTAAAATAATTTCTTATAAATCTATTACTATGTTGTCCATGATTTCTTGTGTTTGGCGGAGAAAGGTTCTCAACAATGCTGTGCTATTTTATTGCAGAGTGCCTAAAGATTCAGAACAAAGACAAAAATGGCTCAACAGCGTTGAAATTAGACAAAAGATAACAAAAAATTCCGTTGTATGCAGCCGGCACTTTGCCTTTATGCTGGAAATTCCCGTCAGTTGTTACTCAAAGTGAACGCAATTCCTACTATTCCTCCAACGGTAAAAACTATTTACTATTGCGAAATTGTAGTTTTTTTGTATTCGCACACCAACACACCATAAATACACGTTACAGGTCTACAAAGATCTTTTGGCCCGCGGTTTCCATGATGACGCCTTTATTTACAATACAAGTTCTTCTAGCTACAACTGTCACCCGTCGGCCACAAGATCTTTGTAGACCTTTAAAATACTACTTAACAGTTACCGTGAAACCTTACTACTTTGCCCGTGGGAGACATCATTGCCCAAACATGAAAATTAACTTAAACTTACCAATAAAAATTTTATTTTAATAAATGACAACTTTTTGTAGCGTCTAGGGAAAATAGAACATTTATTTGGCAACACTGTTTACTCCAATCGCAGTTTTCTTCATTCAGTTACCTGTCAGTTCGTGTCGAAGTCACGTTGTCGAAGGTGGTGCAAAAATTGAGAAAAAGTTTTGTGTTCCACGTTGCCAAGAAACGCTGCGTAGGTAAGTTTCATTATTATTTACGGGTAGAGCATTAACTGTTGCTGCTTTTAATCATGGTTTTTTTCCTCAAATCATTATAGTTCGCGAGAAAATTGCGTGGGCAATGTAGTAAACCATTTCAAACACTGGTGGTCGACAACATTGCCCAGCTCAAAAACGGTACTAGGGCTGACACTCTTGAAAAAAATAAAAACGAGAAACTCAATGAAAGAAATATGTAGGTACTGTGGTATGCAGACCTTCACGGAGGATCGGGCATAACACAACTTCTTTCTCATTCGATCATTTCGAAGAAGATAATTCGAATATCAATTTCAAAGGTTTGAAATGGTATTCGATGTCATGATTCGAAATGATTGAAGATCTGGTCTTGCGCCATTGATTGTTTGATCGTGGCGTATTGAGTATTTGTTCGTTGCGGATTAATGGTGTATAGCCCGCGATATAATTGTATTCGATGATAGGCGTGCAATAGCACTGTTTAAGCAGGTGTCTTAGTTTTTCAGCTGTGAATTTATTAACGAAGTACCTAAATGATTGTATTACGAAGAAATAACTGTTATTAATTATAATCAAACTCCACGAAGAATCCAGCTGCTGTTTTATTAACGTCCCCCTAGAAGACACCTTGCAGTACCTACCTACCTATAGGCAGGCACGCCCTGCATTGGGGTGTCAGTATGACATGGTTAGATATTTTAATTGATGGCCACCACCGTTCACTTAATTTTGAAGTTCTTTTTCTTAGCTTGTAGGTAGGTACTTCAACTTTCAGGGTTAATTTCTCAGATAATTTTCAAGAAGATTTTATTTATTTTCAGGATGGTCAAACAAATGAAATCGAGGGAGGCAGAGAAACATTTTGGTATACCGAGACGGACACTTCTGAACTACGGTACTTTATGGATAAAATTTTAAGTGTAGTTAATTTGTAGTACCTATGTTTGTTGATGTTTTGTGATATTTTTAATAAGTGTAACTAGTGCCAAGAGTGCATATATGTGATACAAAATTTTCACTTTTGATTTTTGTACTTTTATTATTGTTTAATTTTGGTGAATTTAAAAAAAAATAGAACCTACTTACGATCTCAAATACAAAACTTCGTACCTACCTACCTTTTAATTAAATAAACCCTATTTTATTATTTTCCTTTCATACGCAACCCTAGCATCACAATCCCCTTAGTATGAGAGTGTCTAAAAATGTGCTGATTACATTGCCCACTGCCATAAAAACTTAAATTAGGCTTGCACTTATTTGAAATAGTAATGGCATACAAATTTGCGCCTTTTCTACCAATATATCTTAAAATTAAGGTCGTAGAGCTTATAGTTCATGAGAAACTGAGGTCGGGCAAAGATGTAAGAAAGTGGAGATAATTTTGCCCGCGTCTGTTTTTGCATTTTTCTCAGCAACCATTAGGATTATAGTAACCTGGTTTTGACAGTTCATTTGTTCCATTGAGTATTATTTAAAGCTTTAAGAACCAACTAATTCAGAGCGTATATATTTTGTTTACAGTTTTTCTTAGCTTGTAGGTAGGTTGCGTCTTTCGGAAATAACCTTTAGAGGTACGGGTTTCCTCACGATGTTTCCCTTCACCGCTGAGCAAGTGATAACTATTAAATACGAATTAAAAGACGAATGTATAGTGATACAGGCCTCAACCTGGCATCGAACCCACGACCCTCCGCTCACAGGTCCCACTTACTTTCCAGGGGTAATTTATTCCGCTCTCATTCCTAACCGCCCCCGTCCAAGTACAGTTAGCATCATCATCCTAGTTTTTGAAATGAAACTTCTTTGGGCGCGTTGAGAGTGAAATTTCAAAGTTGCGTCACGGTATTCAAAGTTTACCTTTAGAGAAATTTAAGATAGTAATTAAACAAAAACTTTACAAAAAGGGCTATTACAAAATTTCTGATGACCTAACCGACATGGAGCCATGGGAATGACTGCTCAGCTCTAGAGTTATTTCAGAATTAGTTAAAATTAGAAAATAAGAAAATTTAGGCGACTAAGGTAAATATGCAACCAAGTTCATCTGCACACAGAGAAGGAAAACTCTGCAATTATATCAAAACCCTCGCCAACCCGTCTGCCAAGCGTGGTGAGTATGGCATTTACCCCTCATGTTATTGAGGTAGGCCCGTGCCCCAGCAGTGGGGACGTTATGGGCTGATGATGAAGAAAATTTTTAATGCGATTTAAAAAGAGCACCCTCAGAGTTTCTTGCCTGTTTTTCTCTGGGGAAGACTGCACCTTTGCGAATAGGCGTAGAGTCAGTAGGGTCAATAGAACGAATGCGTATGTACTTATGTATTTAAATCCTTTAATGTTTGTTTGTATGTATTTCATGTAATCTTGACATGTTTTAAGGGGCATCCTGTATGTCCTTTAAAATAAAGATTTTTTATATTCTATTCTATTCTATACTGTGAAAGGGGGAATTGATAAAATTTATTATTTAATAATTTCTAATAAAAATTAACATAAGATCAAAATTAACTTATAGATACTCGTTTCCCTATGGAACTAAACGGGCTCTCCCTAAGGTCCGTTAGATAAAATAGGAAAAAACAAATTCTAAGCAAAAAACTCCAATTTTACAAAAATCCAATGGTTGGGGAAAATGTTTCATGGAAAAGTTTTGAAATTAAGTTAAAAGCATGTTTTAATGATTTGATTATAAGATGAGACGAAAGGTGAGTTTAAGTTTTATTTTTTCGCAACCTAAATTCACATTCCCGATGTCCACTACTCTGTGTCCTCCTTGTATATTATCATACAATTTGGTGTTTCATAACAAAAATGTAGTAATGTAAATGTTGCTGATGGTTTGTTATATAAAAATAAAATTACAGGAAAACTTCTATCCTTAAATGGAAGCCTGTATTTGTCTGTATTACGTATACTTTGCCCTCCCAAAAAAATAATATAATACGAGTAATTGCATTGTCACCCTACTAGAATGAGACGTTCTGCCTCGTTGCTCTATCTCTTCCTTGGCCCGCGTTTGAGCTCGAAGATTTATATCCTTATGTATTAGATCCATGGGTATAGGTCTACAAAGATCTTGTGGCCGACGGGTGACAGTTGTAGCTAGTAGAACCTGTATTGTAAATAAAGGCGTCACCATGGAAACCGCGGGCCAAAAGATCTTTGTAGACCTGTAAGTACAGGGACAACGGCACATCATGCTATCCAAAACTGGCGATCGATTTTCAATTTTATCTCCAAGCACTAGAGCTTACTATACATTGGAGAAATTTGACAGTTTGTAGTAACCTGATGTGCTATTGACTGTACAATAAATGACACACGAATTCCTAAGTTTGATTTTCAGTGGAATATAAGTTTCTGAAATACCTATGTCAGTATCTAAAATAACTCCAGTGCATTTGAGATTTCAGTTAGCACGCTGCTTTTATTGTGCCTTGCGATAATTATGAAAAAATGATTCAATAAAAAATTAAATTTAAGTTAGAAATTACTAAGCTTTTCCCTTCAATGGACATTTATAGAAATAAGCAAAGGACATTTATAGAAATAAGAAACTTATAGAATAGTCATATTATAATATTTATCCATGGCTTAAATACGCAATACTACGCTTGATGTAAACTAAAATCAAAAATCAATAAATAGCTCTTTTCATGTCAGAACATCAAACCCATGGATCAAACCTATAGACCATATTCATAGTGGTTTTAATAAAACAAATGTCAGTTTCTATTGAGTTTCCCGCCTTTAAAAAGAAGAAATGCATTGAAAACACCGGCTGTACGGCCATAGATTCCTTTGTTTAAAAATAAAAATAAGCCGTTTTATTGTTTTCAAAAAGTGACATCCTAAAGATAGAATAATGTTATTTAGTTTCTCCGACAGGGCCGAATTAAGATTTGAAGACTACAGCCTGGCAAGAAAGTCCTGAAACAGAACTAAAACATATTATAACTGGTAACTTTATTTCTGTCAGTTATCAATCACGTCAAGTAAGTATTTTGTCATTTCTTTTACAAGATAATAGATAATTGTGTTTTTTTCTATTTTATTGTGTTATTGTGGTGATTTCGGTGACCAATCGTGCTCAAAATGAGCAGGGGTTTAATTCGGAGCTCTGCTAGAGGAATCATCTATAAAGTTTATTTAAAATGTTTAGAAGAATTCGAAGCAGGACAACATTTATCCGAATTCAACGATGTTCATGGAAGAACTGCTGATATGACTGGTAAAATGTGGTTTTATTTATGTAATTATATATAATTTGTGTGATTCAACTTGCAATATCTAAAATAAACCGCTCATAGAATTACTGTTTACATTTGAAATTAACACCCACAAAGAGGTTTTGTTTACAAATACAGTAACAAAGGAGCGCGTTCGAACAATTTTGATCTTTTTTTTGTTGATATGGCATACATTGGAGAAATTCATGCCAACACGTAATGAAAATAGAGAGGGATTATTACCAAAGGGGAAAAACTCTGTACGACGATATTGAACCTCCAAGATGAAAGCAGCCGTAGTGAAACAGACGAAAATAACTAGCAGACTATTAGAGAAGGATCACGCCAAGATGAAGACGTTGATGAAGACTTTTCTAGCGTAAAATATTTAGATGAAAGCATTTTCGATTCCGAATAGAAAGAGGATACGGGCATTGCGAAACACAAAATTGCCTCACAAAATGTTGGATCAGTTGACATCAAGGTACTTTGATTTTTATATAGTAATAATTAACAACTTCCCTCGGACAGACAAGGAACTATCGAAAAATAGTGATAGGCACAATGTGAATACTAGGACCAAGCATAAACTGGATGTACAGTCGTCTCCACAAGGTCATGAACTCTTTTATGAGTCAATGTATACGTTTCAATAATAGGATTCCCATGTGTATTCAAAACCATTTGTACCAATAATAAGATTTCCATGGACAAAAAGACAATAATTAAACAAAAACTTTGCAAAAAGGGCTATTACAAAATGTCTGATTATCTATCAGACAAGCTGCCATGGGAATTAACTGCTCAGCTCTAAAATTATTTCACATTTAGTTAATTAGATAAAAAATAAAAATGGAATGAGATTAAAAAGAGCACCCTAGGAGTTTCTTGCCTAATCTTCTGTGGGGAATAATACATATTTGGGAGTAGGCGTAGAGCCAGTACAGTCAAAAGAACGAATATTTATGTATGTATTTAAATCCTTTCATGTAACTTCCTGAATAAACGAATATGTTTGTATGTATTTAATGTAACTTTAACTAATTTTAAGTAACATTCTGAATATTCTTTAAATTAAACTATTTTGATTTTGAATTAAAAATGTATAATATATAGTAAATCAAACAAAACATTTTTTTATTGAAAATAATTACGTTGCAATACATTCAAAAGTTTTATTAATTATTTTACTTTACCCTTCATACCTTGAACCTACTGGCAGAGTCATCGCGAGATATGAAAATATGTTTTTGACACCTTTCAAAAGACTTATGATGAATATGATGTATAGCATATATATACCTAATGGTTTTCCCGTAATTAAGTAATATTTCACAAAATCGGCTAATAGTAATGAATAAAAAATTGTATATAAGTCAAAGTATCAAAACCGTTATTGTCGCAGTATATAGGGTGGCCACTAGGTACGATAGTGGCGCCGCCATTATTTTCACGACTTTCTTGCCAGGCTGTAAATACTTAATCAATTTCGTTCTTATTAATACTGTACTAAGTATTTAGTCTTGGTTCGTTAAAAAAGTACGGAATGGCCGAACTATTAATGGGGAAGCTGACAAAAGTCTCGATATTTTAGATACTATACGCCTATAATCCTTGTTGGGGTAAGCAGGATATTAAATGTTTCTATATTCACTTAACTTTACATTTCATGAAAATTCTTAGGGTCAAAAATAGCATATTGTATATGAATATTTAATACGTTGTCTAAATTTTGCAATGTACGGACGGCCGCAACTCAGTTTACCACACGCGTGCACTCTGTGCTATTGTGATAAGAGCGGTTTTGCAATGAAAATGGAGTAACCTGATGCGCTGGCCTCTGTACCAAGAATGCAATGTATTTGGTTGGCAGCTGGCACATTCCAAATTTTTTGTTCAGTGCCAGTTCAGCACAGAAGTTTTTTTTTTTTTTTTTTTTTTAAATCTTAAATGTAGTAAAACGAGGCTTTAGACCAGGGGTTCCCAACCTTTTTTTGTCTACTGCCCACTTTAAGAATAAATTATTTTTTAACGCCCCCCTTTTTAAACATACTTAAAAACCGCTAAGTACTTATAACTGATTATTGAAACGCAACTTTATAGTATTCGGACAGAGTATCTTTTATTGAAAATAAAACAAACATAATCAATTCTTATATAAAAACTAATGTGAAGGTTGAATCTGATGCTGTTCAATAAGTTTGTTGATATCAGGTTCCAATTTACTCAAAAACAGCCGCAAGTCGCCACGTTCGGTAACACGCAAACGATTTCTCTTTTTAGTAAGCAGCGTTGCCACAGCACTAAAACCACGTTCACACAAATATGACGATGGGAATGCTATCAAGAATCGTTGAACAATTGACCACAATCCAGGGTACAATTGCAGGATCGGTTTTTGAAGCCAAAATTCTTGATATCCATTTTTGAACTTGATTTTTATTTCTTCGTTTGTTGTCAATTCTATAAGTTCTTCTTCCAGCTGAGGTGACATTGCTATGTTGACATTTGAAAACGGATCCAACAACCAGTCTGGTATTAACAAGTTTAAAATGTCCTGGTATCGTTCGGTGAAGTCAATGTGGAGGTTTTCCAAATGTTGGCAGTAGGCAAACAAGTCGTCGTTACTCCAGGATACTGATAAATTCGGAAAATTGTGAAACTCACGTCTGCCCATATTTTTTTTTGTGCAGAAGCAGTTTGGCTGCGAAAGCAGCAACGACATTTTTTGTTTTAATTAAATTTAGTTCATCGCCTTGCAGTTGGAGGTTCATGTCGTTGAACAATTTATACAGGTCTGTCATGTAAGCTATATCATTCTTTGATGTTATGAGCTTGTTGCGCAGTTCTGTATCTTTAGTTTCCAAGAACTCTATCACAGAGTCAAACAGGTTGTAAAATCGAATCAGACAATTGCCTCTTGACAGCCAACGAACTTTAGTATGAAGCAATAAACGGTTGAAATCTTCGTCATTAGTAACACAAAGCTGATGAAATAATCTATCATTCAAAGAGCTGCTACGGATTTTATTGACTGCTTTGATGACATATTGCAGTGATTGAAATAGTCGTTCACTTAAGTTTCTAGCAACCAAATTTTGTCTATGAATAACGCAATGTATAGCAAGGACATCTGGAATTTTATTTTTTAAGTACGCTATGAAGCCTTTATGGCGCCCTGTCATAGCCGGAGCGCCATCCGTAGCAACTGATATAATATTTTTCAAAGGAATCTCTTTCTCTTCACAAAACTTTTCCAATGTATTGAATATGGTTTCGCCTTTTGTATCTGTCTCCAAATTTCTGGCAAACAATAGTTCTTCACGTATTTTCTCATCTTTAATAAACCTCACGTAAGATAGCAACAACGCTTCATTAGTTGGTAAAGTGGACTCATCGAGCTGAATTGAGAATTGACTAGTCCTCAGATGATTGCACAATGATTCTTCAATGTTTTCAGCCATTTCATCAATTCGTCTTTGCACAGAATTATTACTCAAAGGAATTTTTCGGATAATATCTGCGGCCGGTTTATGAAGCACAGTAGTTATTACTTCCTTTATTGCTGGCAAAATTAACTCTTCTCCGATGTTGTGTGGTTTGCCTTTTTGAGCAATTAACAGAGAGATATTGTACGAAGCTCGAAGTCCGTCGTCATCTTGCTTAGCAGCCGCCGAAAATAGTTTTGATACACTTGGCTGAATATTATGCTTCTTCTCTAGGTCTTGAAAATATGCTACATTCTTGTCTTTCTTATCTGGATGCATTTTATTCAAATGATCTTGCAGTCTTGAAGGCTTCATTGCTTTGTTCGAAAATGTTTTTAGACATAGAAGACACAAAGGCGACGACGGGTTTGTGGGATTTTCAATAAATTCGAATTTAATATATTCCGCAGAGTATTGCCGTCTCTTCTTTTTTACTTCCGACATTGTTTTGTTTTGAGAAATACGTAAGTGTTTTAATGAAGTACTGCTTATCTATTATGCGCGAAACCGCAAATGAAAGTAAAATAAATTTACGTCGTTTATATAGGATTGCATAAGCAGCACGCACCAACAGGAATAAGACAAACGTGCATAAACTCGTTTATCTCATTCGACGCCCAATCGTACTCGACAAGCAAGAACAAGTATTATAGAACCAGCCGATTGATACAAGAATGTACAAATCGGATTATTTAACAAAAACTTGTTAAAACAAGCCCGCGGTCTATTATATCGAACCGAGTTTGAGCTATATCTTAATTAATATTAGTTGATGTTCACAAGATGTAGTCGAGAGTCGAGAGCTCAGTCGGTGTCTAAGAGTCTTCCTAGCTAGGTAGATGAAATTATAAATCGACCCCAAAGCCCTACACAACGCCCCCTTTTTTTTCTGGGTCTCTTACCGCCCCCCTTTAGGCCTGCAGCGCCCACAAGGGGGCGTTATCGCCCACGTTGGGAAAGACTGCTTTAGACCATACATAACGTCTATGTCAGCCTCATAGGATGACTCTCAAAATAAAAATTAAAAATAACTGAAAACTCTTCCACCACATCACTCCGTGATGCGCTCCTTATATGAGTGCATCACGAAGCGATACAGTTGAAGAGCTTTAGGGGCTAGCGGATCGGCTAATCTTACGTTATTTTTGGTTATTTGTGGGTCAGTTACTATAATTTTAATTTCTTCCGACTCACTTATATTCGAGAATAGCTCTTAAAAATAACATTTATCTAATTATAGAGCAGCACCCTCAGATTCTCTTTATAAAGTACTTTTTTAAAGGTGAATTTATGAAGTTTGAAAAAGATTATATTACCTACGAAGAAAACTCAATACGTAACAGCATAAAAATAATTAATTAATACTTCACACTGTAACTTTCCGCACTAAAGTTTCCCTCTTATGGTTTGTTTGCCCAAACCGGAAATTGAACCCAGAAACCGTCGATTCACAGGCTGTGTAACTCTATCACTCAACCAAACTTCTCGACAAAAAATTAAGAAAGAATCTATAATACAAAATATCTCATAAATCTTAATCCGGTCCTTAAGTGATACAGTGTATCCGCTTCGTTTGGTTTCGACAAAGATCCAGCAGCAGTGCTTCTCGCCGCCATAGTTCTTCGTAAACAAAACACTATCGGCTTACGGAGAATGAGAGGAGTGATAAAATAAATTGTAAACATAGCTAAGAAACACATATTATTATATTGAAGACCTGGCTGTATGGACACAGATTCCTTTGCCTTTCTCTAAAGAGATAAATTTAAAAAACAACATGTCCATGCTTTTAGCCCATGTATGTAAAAAATACGTCGATCTCTCTGGTATGAGTAAAATGTACGGAAAAAACCTAGCTTTGAATTTTTTCAGGGGTTTTTGTTGTTGGTTTTATATTTACTGGCAAAATTTCGAGATTTTATGTAGCCTAAATGTTGACCGGGGATATAAGGTACCACCATGCAAAATTTCATTTAAATCGGTCCAATAGTTTCGGAGATTAACCCGTGCAAACAGACAAACAGAGAAACAAAAAATAAAAATAAATCAGGATTTATTTTATTTCTCTTCTTACATCCCCTGACTCGGATTTTAGAATTTTTTTCTATGTACAGAAATTTGACCTCTACAGTTTTATTATATGTATAGATAAGATTTTAGCAACCAGACTTCAAGATAACTGTTATGATTTTCAAGTATAAAAAAGGGCCAGACATGATACTTTCCATAAATCTATGTAATTCTACGTTAAAAATTATTAATAAATTTAAATATTTTGGACACATACTAACAGATAACCTAATGGACGATTTGGACCCAGAAAGGCAAAGACGAAGCATTGCATGTAGAAGTAATATGCTGACTAGAAGGGGTAGTAATTGTTCGAAAAAAGTCAAAATAACCCTGTTCAGTGCTTACTGTCAGGCGTTCTACACTAGCCACCTTTGGTACAATTACACGAAGCGACATTTTGACTCGCTTCGTGTACAATATAACAACGCTTTCCGGGCCATTGCTTTACCTGCCCTGGCGGTGTAGTGCGTCAGGCATGTTTGCCACGAACAGGGTAAACGACTTTTATGCAGTTATGCGGAGGCTCAGAGCCTCATTCCATATGAGGATTATTAAATATAATAATTAAATTGTGACGTCTGTATACAGCACCACCTATTTACAACGTAAAATATCTTTACTGAATTTAATACAATATGACATTTAATAAATGAATAAATATAAATAAATATAATATTGAATTAAGTAATTATTATTACTATTATAATTATTATCAATTATTGTGAACAAACAATGATTAATTAACAATTAATATTTATTATTATTATTAATTTATTAATTATTAGTATTGTATTGCAAACTAAGCTATAAAAAATAGTACATATTAGCACTACTTTTTCCCACACTTTTGGTTAATGAGAAAATAAATAAGGTCTGAGTCTAAGAAAGGAAGCTAGTGGACCCCCGCAATAATTTCTCAGGCGACAAAACTTTGCAGTTTGATAAAGTATCATGAGTTAAACATTTTTTAAAAATATCCAAAAAAAAAACATATCCGAAGTTAGGTATTTTTACCTAAATTCTAAAATCCTTAATATCTTTATACGGAAAAATTCTCAGTCAAAACTTTTTCCATAAGAAATATTATTTTAATGTAGACAAACAATATGAAAAATATCAAAAAAAAAAAAGTAAAACTACTAGCAGTCTTTTTTTAATGAAATGTGTTTTTTTAATATATATCTGGCACTGGAAAATTTCTCAGTATATTTTTTTTATTTGTTAAGTGATTTTATTGTCATTTCGTACGAATAGCACTAAAATCCAAAAAATATTCCAATACACTATATTATTTTTATAAATTGCATTTTTACTGGCAGTGGAAAAATTCTCTATCAGCTTTATTTATTGTAATAATTATACAATTTTTTTCTCTTTTATGTATCACAATATCCAAAAAAATATCGAGTGCATAAAAGAAGTAAATCATAATACGGAGCGATGCGCAAGAACGGGTGAATGATCGTGTAGCGGGGGGCGGACCGGGGTGCGGCGCAGCGCGGGCGGAGGCGGCGGCCGATCGCCCGTCGCCCGCTCGCTCGCTTAGACTTGGGAAAAACAGTGACTTTTGTATCGCCGTGACTGTCGTTCCAGTTACTTAGAAATCACCGTGACTTTGTCACATACGTTATTTTGCTCGATAGGAGCGACTAACCTGACCAAGGAGTATGTAATACTACAAAGTGACACGATCAACCGTCATGACTGGTATAAGTTACGCTATAGGTGTGGGTAGAGGTCGAGTGACTAGAGTATGTTTTTTGTTAGTAACTTTGTAACTTTTTTCAGATGTGAAAAAAAATTGTTTTATTTGTTGTTTGATTGAGAGGTAGGTAATTATTTGACAATGTTTTTCTGTTCGGCAAGGTGTAAGACGGATTTAAACCTTCAACAAATGCCTTGAATCCGCGGTCTTCAACTATTGAAAAAGGCAGTCATAAATAAATAATAGCATTAGCAAATCATTCAACTTCTTCTTTTCATTTAGAGTAAGTTTTCTTTTAATGCAATCGGTTGATTTGTCATCATAATGTTATGTTTAGCATTCATAGTTTGCAATTTGATGTTATCATTTGAACTTTCAGCCTTGTTTTGTAGTTGTGGCAAATTTTGCTGTGATTGCGGTTGCGGTACATCATCTTTAGAAGTGGAAGCTACTGAAGTCGATTGCGGGTTGATATTTTCACTGTTTTCAGTGATAGCTTGGTCCGATTGTGGTTTTGTAGGAACAAACTGCACGGTCGGATGTTTGCGTTCTAAGTGTTTTTTCAAGTTTGAAGTAGAAGATTTATACTAAGCTTTACTTTACATATCTTGCAATTGGCGACTTTACCCACACTGTCTACACAATCGAAACAATTCCACAAGTAACTACTTTTCATTTTACGAGAATCCACCATTATGATTGAAAAACACTGTTTATTCCAACAGTTTATTTACACTTACCTACACTAAACACTTAAATTTACTCTACATATTTACATCAGTCCAAAATAAAATCAATTAATATAAAACCAATATTCAAACAAATAGCGTCTGAACCGCTTGTTTGCTACTTAGAAACTAAAAAAAAACTTAAAAAACTAACGACTTACTTTCACAGTTTTTTACCTGATTGCCCAAACAATAAACCATGCCAATCACATCCAAGGCCAAGGAACAATAAACAATAACTACCGGACCCCGCACCTCGCCGCGGCGCGCCGTTATCAGTCACCGACCGACCGTTCGGTTCGGACCGTTCCACCCGCACGCCCCTCGCCGTACCATCCACCCGCGCGCGCCCTGAGACGCTGTCACGCCCAGTCACGAAGCGGCTGGAACGACGTTATTTTGGAACGTTGATATTTCGAACCAAGTCACTGTGATATCCCTGGTAAGCCGATCACGGTGATTTTTTCACTGTGACGTTATTTATCATCCAAGTCTAGCTCGCTACTCTACTCACTTACTCGAGATCAGTGGTTTCATTCGCACGTGTGTGTTTTGAAATAATTGTTGTCATGGATGAACTGTGTGTGCTGTGTGGCAAAAGCCTCACCTCACTGGAGACAGTGACAGTGAAAAAAAAAGGAGTGGAAACGTTAGAAAAATGCAGCATTAAAAGAGACGACGGACTGCAGAATTTTGGAGGCATAGAAGAATTGTACTCCGAGATCTACTGCTTTTCACCTTCAAATTTTTCATTAAGTTATGAGCATCAACAAATTTGTTCTTTGAGTAATTCTAAGCATTTCTAATCCGGGCCACAAAGAAAATTATGGCGCTGCCAGGGGAAGGGGGGGGTACAAAGGTACCGGCCGCCCCCCTTTTTTAAAAAAATCTATACATTCCCAGCTGGCTACTGGGGCAAGTTTGGTATCATTTTCGTATAAAATGAGGACGTAGAATTCATTTCTGGTATTTATTTTAATCATTTTAGTAGTAATTTTTCGAATAAATCGTAAAAAAGTGAAAAGTTTGTCATAATTTTTTTGCTTTGATAGCTAATAACTTTTAAATACAAGAAAAAAAAACAAACAAAAAATACTCAAGTAAAGCACATTTCATGCAGATTCTAAAAATATAAATTTTAAACACCTCCATTCGCAAAAAGTTGGTAAAAAAAATCTGTAACCTCAAGAGTGGTGGCAACTCGCGCTAGGAGGCGATCGGTAAATCTAACCAAGTAACAGATGTCGTAAGCTACATAATAGATATAGATAAGATGTCGTACGTACTTATCTACATCTATTATGTAGCCGCTCCATTGTAGCGGGAGACGTTAGAATGTCTCTAAGATTTAATTTGTCAGCTTAAACCGCTGCACTATTGTAAATGGGTGATTCCATTATCGCGAGTGCAACATTTAGACACACTTACGGCTTTTTAGTAATAAAATATAAAACATTTATAAGAATTTGATTGGTCTAAGGGTTACATTTTTACGTGTTTTTTAAAGGTTTCTATATGGAAATTAGAATAAAATGTATGGATTAGCACAAGAGAAGTTTAAAGTGCAATCGCGGGTGCAACGGAATCGGCCCACCAATACTGATCTTAGAAAAAGAATGACAAATGTCTCCTAATTGTGAAACATTTATTTAATTCTGCTTTCATATTTTTTTAAAGTATAAAGTCAACCAATTATTTAATTAAATATAATTATAAAAGAATATAAATTGGATAAATTATAATAGCTTTAAAACTTTTCTATCCTTCGCGGGTGCAACGTCGAATTATCGCGGGTGCGACTCGTCTAACTGAAGTGATTTTAAACCTCACTGAAAGACTTTAAATGAAATAAGTGTGATCAAACAAGTATATGGTTAATTACTACACTCTTTTGTTATTTATATTAATTAGTTTTTTCAAATAAGTCAATATTTATTAGAAATTATAAGCATGTAGAATTACCACCAACTTTCATGTTTGGTGCCTGCAATTTGACGCAGTATCTTCCGATCGAAACGTTATTTAAACATCTACGATTTATTTCAATAAAACTGCATGAATTGTCTTCATAGAACGCTTATAAAAGTTGTTTTCTTATGGAATTTACATCTTTCTTTTCGAATGTACAGAAAAAAGTAACCAAAACTTCAATTTTACAAATTCATGTCGAAAATCGTCTCTAGCGGAATCGCCCAAATGAAAGAAGAAAATATCTATTTACGAAGAGGGAAAAACATACCTTCAATGTATGTCGCTCTTCAACAGCACACACCTCGCGGGTCAAAGGGACCTCGAAAATGTTCCAAGGTGTCCATGACTGAGGCCAGACATTAGTCCCAACCATAAATCTTCCAAGTTCTTCTTCATGGGGTTATAGTATGGAAGAAGGTAGGTATTTGGACCCCTTATTGGTTAGATTTACCGATCGCCTCCTAGCGCGAGTTGCCACCACTCTTGAGGTTACAGATTTTTTTTACCAACTTTTTGCGAATGGAGGTGTTTAAAATTTATATTTTTAGAATTTGCATGAAATGAGCTTTACTTGGGTATTTTTTGTTTGTTTTTTCTTCTTGTATTTAAAAGTTATTAGCTATTAAAGCAAAAAAATATGACAAACTTTTCACTTTTTTACGGTTTATTTGAATAATTTCTACTAAAACGATTAAAATAAATATCAGAAATGAATTCTACGTCCTCACTTTATACGAAAATGATACCAAACTTGCCACAGTAGCGACCTGGAAACGTGTAGATTTTTTTAAAAGAAGGGGGGCGGCCGGCACCTTTGTACCCCCCCTACCCCCGCCAGCGCCATAATTTTTTTGTGGCCCGGACTAGATGTGCTTAGAATTACTCGAAGAACAAATGGGTTGAAGCTCATAGCTTAATGAAAAATTTTAAGGATCAGTATGGGAGCCATCCAGTAGATCTCGGACTATTGGGCGTAGCTACACAAAGACATATTTAGTAGGTAGGCCCTGTCTATCTACCTATCTGCCTACCTACTTATCTAATAAACACTTATTACTTTTAAAATACTTTTTCATTTTTATAAATCTTTTATAAGATAAGATTCAAAGTGTCAAGTATAGCGTGCTCTTGACTGTACCTAGCTGAATGTAATAATAAAAGGTAAAAAATGCTTTTCTATGCTCAAAAAAATGCGTTATCTAATGCTGTAAGGAAAGTAGGACTTAAAATAATATTTTTCTTAGTAAATATTTTTTCATTTTCAAAGCTCTATATCTCCGAAAGTATATAACTTTCGACATTTTATCAATCAACACTTTCGTTTTGAAATATTTTTCTCTATCGATTGCCGCAAGTTTCATCAGCGGCCGACAACATTTTCAGTTTCCATAGTGGGGCTCCCGAAGGGTGATCACCTTAAAGTTTAGGTATGCCAGGCTCCATACAAATATGTTCGTTGCTCTTTTACGAATAAAACCATCCCTAATATATATTATGATTGAGAACATAACATAATATACTTAGCTGAATTTCTTTAAAAAGCACAAAAATGTGCAGCTAATATTGCAATGAATAATTTGTGTACTGAGTTTTTTTAGTAATAACTAATAAAGCAATAATAACATTTTTTCTTATTTTTTTCTTGGAATTTTATTTTATGTTTACTATCACCCCTGAATCGGACGTCGCTGTACAAAACCACCTCCTATATAAAAATGAGTCATGGTCATGGGTAACTTGATGTGTCTGTCGGTTTCTGTACAAGGCGAATTTTTATTCGCTGATAAAAGCGGCAAATTAGCTACTACTCAACGTCCGCTGCATCGAGTACCGCCGTCGCGCTCTCCGCCCAGCGCCCACGCACATACTAAACTGTACTCAATGAGTAAACGTATAGGGTACATTATTCCGTAAACGCGCGATACATAAATTGGTCAACTCCAAATGTCGATGTTCTGCATGTTTTTTTTTTTGATATTTTGGTTTTGAGTGAAGATTATCTAACATATCTAACATAATCTAACATAATTCTAACATAATTAAAAAAAGAAATTGAACGGAGAAATTTTCCATGACGAGATTTTAGTAATTTTAATTTGGTGAAAGATAGTTTGATTTTAGTATGCAAATTTTTTTGGATTTTCTTACCCGTCATGGGAAATAACATTATGAGGACACTTGAGAAAAAAAATTCACTGAGAATTTTTGTGGTCAAAATTATGGACAAAAAAAAGAGTTTTCTTGAAAAATTAACTGTTTTGATTTAGAAAAAAATTGGATTTTTATCAAGTTTCACGTTTTAGTGGAAAACATTCATTCAGTAAAAAAAAATGGACTGAGGAATTACTCAATCCATAATATTAAGCTATTTGTACTTTAATGTATAAATACCTAACTTCTAAATTGTTTTTATTATATTTTTTTATTTTACTCTTTGGTTATACTATACAACAATCCAGCAAAGTTTCAGCGACTGAGGATGGAATGCATGGGTCTTCATAGAAAAATCCGCTTCATTTCCTAGACTATCTGGCGGCCCTGGGATCTGTGTCTATAATGACTTACTCGTAATATGAAACTGATGTTTCTAGTTTCAACATTTAAAAAAAATATATTTAAAAAAATGTTCATTATATAACGTTGAAACTTTGCACAATTGATCACAGATCTAAAGGCTACATTTTCCCAAAAGTTTAGCCAAATCGACTGAACGGCTTTTCCCGAACATTTTGTGCGGTTTTAGACAACCGATGGGTTTCCATATCAAAGACTTTTGAAATCATACAAAAAGAAGTCGTGACGCATAGCGGGTATTATTGGTACGGGAAATATTTGACTCATACAGCAAGTTTTGTTTTATCAGTACCGCATTGAGAGTGTTAAATAAAGTACTTCTCACCGTCATAACCTTGGACCCAACTCATACATCGTTTTTGTTTCAAAATATTGATTAATGTTACCTTGAGAGTCGCGATTGTATCACAACTTTCTTTAATCTCACTTAATTCCTCTTGATCCATATATTTTCCACATTCCTTCACTATATCTGAAATTTTACCTTGACAAATCTTATTTGCTTGAGACCACTTTTTTTTATTAATGTAACCTTCTATTTGAGAAAGTATTTTTAATAATTCTGAAAAAACAAAAAAAAAACACTGATATCTTCATTAAGGTACATAATATTTTTTTAAGTTTTATGAGACCTTCTTAATTAAAAATTTTGATTTCCCATACAAAATGCGCTATATGCTGATGAAGTTTGTATGGGAACTCAATTTTTTTTTCTTTTTTTGACCTATGTTCCTTGGGAAAGTTGTTCAGTTTCATGGACTGATTAACCACCCGAGAGGTTGAAAGAGAGTTACGTAAAGCCCTGCATATCATCATCAGCCCACTGCTGGGGCACGGGCCTCCCTCAATAACATGTGGGACAAATGCCATACTCACCACGCTTGGCAGACGGGTTGGCAAGGGTTTTGATATAATTGCAGAGTTTTCCTTCTCTGTGTGCAGATGAACTTGCTTGCATATTTACCTTAGTCGCCTTGTACGACACCTCGGTAAGAAAGAGGAAGGTCCTATTCTACTCTGCCGGGGACTCACACAGCACAAAGCCCTGTATATATGTTTCATAATTGTAACAAAAACCGGTCAAATAAAAAACGGTCCGTATGGGCAAAACTGAATCTGTAAAACATACAAAGATCTGTTCTAGGGAACCATTGTTATCGATTTCAGTGACCATTTTATATATTGTATATACAAGCTGTTAATCTAGAAGTGCGTCATATTTTCTGAGTTAGTAATACTGCTGATTCTAAACCCAAACAATAAATATAACAATAAACTTTTTTTTAAATTGAAAATTTGATTTATTATTTTTTCATCGATAAACATAGCGCTCAACCCTAAATCATGCCGGCCGTTCGCTCGGTTATGCGCCGGTACGCGCCGCCAGCGCCAGCCCAGCCAGAGACCTCTATAGCGAAAGGCACGTATGCGCGCGCGCTTTCTGTCGCTTACTACACCGCCCGCGCCGCCGCCGGCCGCCATCATAATGAACTTAGGTACAGTCTTCATTAGTTGATAGCATGATTTACTATTGAATCTATGAATATGATGCACTTCTAGATTAACAGCTTGTATAATGAAGCGTCCCCCACACCAATTGAAGTTGAAATAAAAATGCACGCCATTTAGTTGAATTTCTGTACATAGAAAAAAAAATGCTAAAAACCGAGAATTAGAACAAATCCCGTTTTTTTTTAAAAAAAAGTTTTTGTGTTTGTCGGTTTATCTGTTTACTCAATGTTCAATACTCAATCATTGTTTGTCTGTTTGTACGGGCTAATCTCCGAAACTATTGGACCGACGCCACGTGAAAAGAACGCTGGCGGTCAAGCTGCGCATTAGGCGATTTACTGATCTTTTTGGTGGTTTTAGGGGCGTGTTTGTTCTCAGCGTTTTTTTACCGTGACGCGACCTTTGAACTGAGTATATAGGTCTGGTATTACTTACCTATCGCTGCTGCAGTTCGGTTATTTACGATTTCAAATAATTTTATAAGGGAGCCACATAATTTTTCTTCCATTTGTACTCTTTCACTTTTAAAGCCACTCCTCTCACACCACTTATTATCCCTTTTGGCATGTTTTTATTGAAATAAATCAACGATCTGTCAACAAATGGCGTGGTGAGAATTGGAAATAACGTCGTCACCTTATTGGAAACGCCATTTGTTGACAGATCGTTGATTGTGTAGTTTGTTGTGACTATTTAGCACTTTTATTTCAATAAAAACATGCCAAAAGGTATAATAAGTGGTGTGAGAGGAGTGGCTTTAAAAGTGAAAGAGTACAAATGGAAGAAAAATAATTTGGCTCGTCTATAAAACCATTTGAAATCGTAAATAAGCCAATTGCAGCAAGGACAGGTAAGTAATACCAGAGCTATCTCCTCAGTTTCCCTTACCCGAACTTATTAATTTATATTTAATAGGTAAAAAAAAAACAATAATAATTTATTTCCTTAACTAAGCATTACATTATTATATTATGTTACAAGAGCACTCCCTTTAAGTAATATTAAATACTTGTGTTGGGAGGCTCTGCTCTTCCATAAATAAGTTGGAAATTCTTACAATAAAATAAAATAGTTAAGACAAAGAAAAAACAGATTTTAAAATATTAGTGAAGTAGTGATTTGACTAAGGGTATAGGTAGGTATAAATTAATATATAAGAGCACGTTTATGTGTGTGCGTGTGTGTGTGTGTTTGTGTGTATGTGTGTGTGAATGTGTGTTTCAGAGAAAGTGTATGTGTTTGTGTATTTGTGTTTATGTGGGGTGTTTATATAATAATAAAATATAATGAGTTATATATACCACGTATTAGAACCACCATTATATCCATAAACAAAAATATGTTACTACTAGCTTTTCCCCGCGGCTTCGCTCGCGCAAAGAACTCTTTTAGTCACCCGTTTCATTCTTGACCCTTTAGGGGATGATTTTTTAAAAATAGCGAAACACGTGTCCGTTTATTTGCTTCGAGGTATATCTTGACGAAGTTTTGAGTCAAAATGTGCAAAAAAATTGTTTTCTCCATACAAACTTTGAACCCCCATTTCACCCCCTTAGGGGTAGAATTTAGAAAAATATTTTCTTAGTGCTGTAAAGTTCATCGCCATTTTGATGATTTCTAACTAAACAAATAAAAGTTGAGAACTTATACACTCTTTGAGTATTTAACCAGACTAAATACTCAAAGTATACACTTGACATTGATAGGTATTACATAGAAAGCTGCAGAAAGGTATACATAGAATACAATGGTGCTGTAAAAATACAACTTTTTGATTTGAATTACTTAATTACTAAAGACGTAAGCTGAATAGAATAATCATGTTTTTTACATAGATAAAAACACCTTTAACAGACGAATATTTGCTAATCCAGAGTAATCTGTATTTGGCTATGCTTATTACCTAAGATATTAAATTTAAATCTTTCAATTAAGTTATGAATAAATAAATGTTTGAAACCTAAATAGCATATAGGTAGCCTTATTGAAGTATTTATCATATACGAAGAGAGTATTCTAATTGCTTGAAATGCTCTGAGCACTTATGCAATGTGCATCTAAGGTCCGTATTATAGGACGCGACTCAGACTGATCTATACTTAAGCAGCAGTCGTCTTTGTCATTTTGATAGTGAAAGAAAGAGACAATCAATACTTCAGTATATATCAAGCTTGGTAATTTAGGTAATACGGACTTAAATTACCAGTAAGAGGGAATGTCCACCGAGACTGGAAAAGCAGTCTGCATTGCTATCATACAGCATACACATCTGTAGATATTGATTTATTTTATAACATATTATTAAACTTTCTGAAGTTTTTTTTTTCATTGCTTGACTCCCCGCCCGTACGGCCCGTACCCCAGTGACGCCTACATCGCTTAGGGTGCTGCCTAGCTAGCTAGCTGAGCAGGATGAGCGGCGACCACGAAACTTTTTTCTAATACTAACATTTTTAAACTCGTGATATCTTTTGAATGGAATGTCCGAATTGCATAATTCAAAAAGTTATATAAAGATATTGAAGCAGTCTTGAATATGAAGTAATTTATTTTGATAAGGATTAATACCATGATACAAATAAAGAGCATTTTATAGCGGGCGGCATTTCAATTAAATTTTTAAAATAAAAGAACACATATTGTGGCATAACTACAATACTTAGACATATGCTGTCCCGACACTTTTTGTAAATATTTATGTGTTCTGCAAAGTCGTAGTACATTATTTTATTCTATCATCAATAGTTTACGCAGCGCACGCAATGTAAAGAATATTTTAGGTAATTTTTTTACACCTTGGGTTACATTATTTGAGTTTCCCTAATTTTTTTGAAAATATAATATAGCCTATGGCCATCGGGGATAATGTAGCCTATTCAATGCAAACAAACAAACAAACAAACAATCAAATTTTTCCTCTTTATAATATTAGTATAGATTTAATTTAATTTCTATTATTTCATTACATGAAACAGCAACTCTGTTTGCTCGTAGTCTAATGTTTTTAACCAAGTTGTGATTTTGTTTTTAGCTTCAAAATGCAACAAGGGGTGTATATCTAGCATATCATTTATTCTATTATATAAGAAAGTGGATCGTTTTGAGTATTGAATAAAGGCAAAATTTGTTTTTACTGTTTTGTCTGGAGCCACTTTTTTCTTCCTTCTCCTAAATTGTATACTTTTAAAGTCAAATCGAAGGGTTTTATGTAATTTTAAGACTGTGCAAAGAACGTATAGTTTCCTCACTGATAGGAGGTTACATTCACGGTACAGATCGACGGTGGGAAATCGGTAAGGTTTAGAACTCATAACTTTTAAAAGTGATCTTTGAGCACGCTCTAATTCTAGGAACTTTGTTTTTGTAGCCCCGCCCCATATTGGAATACAATATGTAAGAACCGATTGTGCTAAAGCAATGTAGACCTTATTCAATAGGTAGGTAAGTATAGGTCACGCTACGTAAAAAGAACGCTGGAGAACAAATACCCCTAATACCGCCAAATAGACCAGTAAATCTCCCATTTATCTATACATATTATCTTTTCACGTGGGGCGACCTACAAAGGTGTTATGAAATAAAATGTTTTAAAAATATTAAAAGGAAATATGATTTCAGGAGTATCTTGAAGAACGCTAACAAAGATTAGAAAAGAAATAAGATTGGCGACAGCGTCATCTACTAGACGAACAACAAAATTATGAGCAGTTCCCAGTAGTTTTACCGAGTAGTCTTACCAGTAGTACTACTGGGAATTGCCTTCCCAATAGACTTACTAGTAAGATCACTGGGAATTTCGATCCCAGTAGACTTATCAGTAAAACAAAGCAATGCTATCATGTAGACCTAATAAGGCTATTGATAAGATCGATTTCGGGGGTGCTTATTCCAAAAATGACATCCATTTTGAAATCTAAGATGGTGGCCGTGAAAAAAAAAAGTTTTTTATTTATTATTATTATGAGATGGGTTAACTCTTGGCCTAAATCTGGACCAAGGTCATAGATGAGGTCAACGATGGAGCGAGTTAACCCAGAAAATGCCTATTAAGGCACTGGTACTCATACGCAACCACGGAACACAGCAAGCTGTTTGGCGTCGAACTTCGGTAGGAGGGTGGTCGCGAACCAGACGGCCCTTCACAGAGCCTATCACACCGCATGAGACCATAGGACGACACCTCTGATTCAGAACAAATGGAGGTGTCGTTGCCTAGGGTGGATTAATAGGAGGCAGGTCTCATTTGTGTTTCCTTAGTCGCCTCTTACGACACCCACGGAAAGAAATGGGGTGCTGTTATTCTCAACTGATCACCACATGGCGGAAAAAAATTAAAATTGCTTTTTAAATTGCAACAAGGGCACTTCCCTCTCCGAACCACTTCCCTTCCCGTACTTCCCTCCCCGCACCGCGTCAAACTTAGATTCAAATTGCCCAATTGTCACGTAGCAAATATAATAATGACCGGGCAATATTTATTTACTTTATTGCAAACTTCACAGCTTATAGTATGTTATATTACATAGCCCTGTAACAAGGAAACCCAGTAATTCGTAAATTTCGTAAGTACAACTTTATTGTAACGAAAGATTTACAATTGCGCGTCTAAAGATCGCGAACTAAGGCCTAGCAGCTGGCTCTGATCCGAGACCGGCGTTCACCGCGGAAGCACCGAATCCCAGATACTCAGGATAGCTACTAGGTGGTGTCGATGCTCAGTTAGGCTTCCAGACTGTTCCACCGCGGGAAGCGGTCATAGGAGTTTTCGCTGAGTTGACCCTGACTCAGTATTACAATTTTCACAATGATTTTTTTTTTTTTTTTTTTTTTTTTTTGAATGACTGTGCTGTTGGCCGCTGATGGCCTTGACAGCTTCACCGAGCAAGTGGTGAGCGCAGATGGCTCTCAACCCAAAATTTTAAGTAACAGGCCTAAGGGTGCCCCCTGTGGGGCTCGAACCTCGGCTTAGGGCGTTACTGCGAGGGAACCGTCGGACATACGTTTGTGGAGAGAAGCGGCCGGGTACGTACCGGTACCGCGAATCGGGGCGGAGGTGAGGAGGTATACGCGACGAAGGTCCTCGCCGGCGAGGACGGTATCTCGGTCTGTTTAGTGTACGGGACTCTGCGCGTTGTTGGTCGGCCTGAATAGCGAGGGTGATGGGATCGTCCGGGTCGTTGAGGACGTTCCTCGGACGGCGTTTGCCGGGGTTGTTGGGGACGGGGTCATAAGTGGCCGCAGCCACCACCAGGGGATTGGGGTGGTGCGGGGCAGAATCAAAGAAGCGGGTGGAGGATTGCTTAAGGTACTGCGAGATGGTCGGCAGTCCTAAGTCTATATGCAAGTTCTCATTGCGCACAAACCACGGGGAACCCGTAGCCTTGCGCATGAACTTGTTCTGGATTATCTGAAGGAGATGGATATGACTAGGCGCCGCGTGTGCAAAGACAACGCCGGCGTACGTCATGATAGGGCGTATACAAGCTGTGTAAATCCTCACCTTATTTCTAAGGGACAATTTACTGTGCTTGTTGAGGAGACAGTGAAGACGGCCGAGCGCGAACGCAGCTCTGCCTCGCACTGTTTTGATGTGAGGGTAGAACGTGATTGCCTTGTCAAGGGTGACGCCCAGATAGCGGACTTTCCTTTCCCAAGGGATGGGTTGACCAAACATGGTGATGGGAATGGTTGGCATGGGTTGATGCCTACCAAAGAGCACCGCGGCGCTCTTAGTAGGGTTTACCTCAATACGCCATTTCCTGAACCACTCACCGATAGTATCGGCTGCGCGCTGCAGGATTCGGACGATTGGGCGGAGGCTGCGAGACGAACAGTACACTGCTGTGTCGTCCGCGAATAGAGCCGTTTGAGGTGAGTACTCAAACTTAGGAAAGTCGCTAGTGAATAGGGTATATAAGAGAGGAGAGAGGACGGAGCCCTGCGGGACTCCGGCTCTGATGGGGTGGGAGGACGAGAGACACCCCTCGATGCGGTAACGAAAGCTTCGACAGGAAAGGAAGTCTCGTATGATGAGCACGAGACGGTCTGGCACTTCTGCTGAGTAGAGCTTGTATAACAAGCCGTTGTGCCAGACCCTGTCGAAGGCTTTCGCCACATCAAAGAACAGTGTTCCCGTTTTGTGACGCCTATTGGCGCGTTCGAGCAAGTGCTCGACGAGGCGATGCACTTGCTGAACGCATGAGTGTTTGGCTCGAAAACCAAACTGCTCATTTGGGATGAGACTCCTGGACTCTGCAAAGTCTCTGAGTCGGGTGTAAATGATTCGCTCATATATCTTCCCCATTGTATTGAGGAGGCTTATAGGGCGATAGCTGGTAGGCTCAGACTTAGGTTTCCCGGGCTTGGGAATACCTATGACTATGGCTTCTTTCCAGGTTTGCGGAAAGATGCAATTACTCATGGCCGCGTTGAAAATAGCGGTGAGTAAGAGAACGAACCGGGCGGGGAAGTGTTTAATCACTTTGTTCGTGATGCCGTCTGAGCCTGGGGCTTTACGGGGGTGGAGATTTTTGACAATACCCGCGACCTCATCAGGGGTCACGGGGGCCAGAGGAGGATCGGACGGTGGTAGCGAGGTTCGGCGCTCGACCTCCTCGTTCACATGGGCAAGGTGGACCGGGTCAACCGGGAAGGAGCTAGGGGAACATTGTGCCTCTAGACTGTCTGCCAGGCATTCAGATTTCTCCTCGTCTTCAAAGGCGGGAGGAAGGTTCGGACGGTTGAGAGGGGGCGTCGTGGAGACGGTGTCGGACTTAAGCTTTCTGGCCAGTTGCCAGAAAGCAAGGTGGGTCGGTTCCAGGCTACCTACAAACTCACCCCACTGCGTGTCCCGAAGCTCTTTCATGCGAGACTTTACATCCCGCTGCAAAGTCCGCATGCGAGCTCGGTTCGCTTCAGTGGGGTAGGAGTCGTAAGCGCGGATGGCCGCGTTCTTCTCCGTCAACAAGGCGCGCACATCCGAGGGCAGGTGCCAACGTCGATCGTTCGTCGCTGGCACCTGTCTCGAACAGTCGCTAACGACATTCTGTACGTGCCTTGTGAGGGAGTCGATGGCGTTAATAGTGTCCTGAGGGGAGACTATAACATCTGGGATAGAGTCCAATAGAGGAGAGGACACAGACTCGAGTTGGTCTCTGAGCCTGTCCCAGTCCACTATTGTCCTGGTGGGAGGGGGTTGACTAGGGTCAGAAGGACCCAGCCTCGGGGCAAATTCGACCACAACTGGTCGGTGATCAGAGTCTAGCTCGTGATGTACCTCTATAGAACACAGGCGCAAGCCTATGTTCTTCAGAAGCACAATGTCGAGGACGTCGGGACGTAGCGGCCCATAATTTGTCATTGTGAAAAGTGAGTGGGTCGCTTTTCTTTTTTCACAATTTGTCATTGTGAAAAAAGAAAAGCGACCCACTCACTTTTCACAATGACAAATTATGGGCCGCTTATAACTAGGAGGCGGAACACTTCGATACCGCGTTCTAGAAAACTGGCAGCGCCATCTAGCGGTTCGGAAAGGAACTAACGCTTTTGCTGCTACATGGTGTTACAGTCTCCCCCTCTGGATCCGAAGATGACCCGGCGAGGATACAGGACTAGATGGAGTTGGTAGTCAGTTCTTCAGCCACCCGCGTGCTCAGGAAGGTGATGGAGCTTCAGCTGGAGTCGCCGTCCTTGGCCTTCCTCGTTTGCGCAGGGGACAAACAGGAGCTGGGTTCAAAAGTCTACTCGCAAATTCTACCGGGTGTTCATTTTCCTCCTCCCCCAGGACCAGAACTGCTCCCAATGCATAGGCGCTCGCATCTGTCTTAACAATGTACTATCACGGTCATACGAGTATATGGAGGCATAGTCAATACAAAACGCAGAAAACAAGTCGCTTGCGGCCGCTAGTGTACTCACACATGGACACAAATGACGTATACCGCATACCCCACTACGCTTGTTGCTCTGATAACAAGCATAATTTCACAAGCCAAAGCATAAGCCTTGGTGGCGCAGCGGTAAAACCGTCTGCCTGCTGTAGCAAGGCGCGGGTTCGAGCCCAACTGTCGCCTAATAGCTACGAAGTTTTGTTAGATATGTTTTGGTTTTCAAATAATTTTATAGTCATAGACCATACCATACAATAATTGAATGCAATGAAGTTAGTTTAGATTCATTCGGTTCGGTGTTCATGAGCAACCTGTTTGTCATTGCTAAATCATTAGCGAAGGTGCTCGTGTGTTCTTACCGTATCGGCAGTTTACTGTGATTTCGGATAATCACAAGGAATAAGACTATATATTAGTTTCACAAAACAGCTGTCTGAAAATGGTCTTCTGGAAATGGAACTCAATTTCCAGAAAATTTAATTTACATTTTTCTGGGGCGAAAGCAACTGTCTCCCTACTAGCTAGTGTTGTGATTAGGAAAATACTACTTATCGGTCACAAAAACGAAAAATGATAAGTCTGACATTTAGGCAGAGAAGAAAAAGCGATTAATATCTATATATCTTGTGTGTTTATTCAAACATACAAGTTATGTAGTTATTAATCATTATAATTGTTTTATAAATAAACAAAATTAAAAATATAAACAAATGTAATTTATGAGGAAATTAAAAAAAAACATGCCACAGATACCAAGGTAAACGTTTTACACAAATAAGTAGATAAATGAAACTTACTTATCGAAATATCGAGACGGAACGTCACTAGTGATTTGCATTTTTCATACAAATACGATGGGTCAATTGCAACTGCAAAAATAGTTGCAATTACCCATCTGCCCAACAGATGGAGGACATGGAGGTTAATGTAACTGTTTCAATAAAACGTTAATTATAAGACCTAGCCTTTAATCTGTCGCGTGCTTGTTTACGCCCCGCCCGATACAAATTTATATTAGGATGAACTTGCAATTTTGCTGGAAACGACGTCAAATATTTTTAGGACGATGCCGCAAAACGTTTCTTCAAAATGGTGGTTTAAAAAAAAGATCTCATTTAGAGACCTAGAAACGCCATCTAGACTTAATACGAAAAATCAATATTTGCTCTACCAATTCGTATGACCCCCGATTTTGAAAAAACGACACTTGTCTGCCCTCGGTTACTTTTCATACCGAAAATTAAAAAGAAGTTGTTTGCCCGCGGCTACTTTATTATCCGACAGCACTAGCTTGTAAAAATATATTTTTCTTAGTCTTTCGGCGGCCGGTTTGGTCGAGTGATAGTGACGCTGCTTATTGATCGGCGGGTCCTGGGTTCGATCCCCAGTCGGGGCAAACATTTGTGAAAAAAGCAGATGTTTATTCTCGGGTCATGGGTGTTTGTGTTTGTCTTTATGTGTGTTCCAAGGGACCCACGACACAAGGGAAAACCTTAGTGTGGGCCTTTGAGTGTGTAGCGTTTATTTTTTATTTTTATTTTTTAATCATCCGATTCTGTCTCGCTTTTACTTCCTTAGGTATAATATTTCTCTCCTTTGATTCATACATGCCACCAACATTCCACCAATATATTTTTTAGGCTGTAGCGCGTGTTTGTATTATTATTAATAGAACTAGTAATAAAATAATATGCAGTATTCCGCCTATATCTTTAGTGTTTATTTTTCATAAGTAAAAGTGACAAGTGTAAAACAAAAAGTGAGACATATATTGGACAACCACTTGAAAACATTGTTCTCCGTGCCAGTTGTAAATTAGTAAAAAGTATGCAAGTCGAACGGTTTGGAACAAGTGTGAATAAATTAACCAGCAATTACTCTTTTTTTATATCGAAGGTGCAAACCAAATACTTTTAAGCAACTAGGAAAATTAATAAGGAATTTAATAAAAGTATAAGTTTCGTAGATTTTGGATTTAATATATATAAAACATAAGCCACAAAACTCCTGTCATATTTATCTGTTTAGAATAAGCTTTACAAAAAAGCACTCAATATTTTTAAAATAATTAAATACCGTAATAAAGTCAAAGAATACTACCTATCCCAACTGTAATGAGCAAATTATTATATTATATTCGTTTATATGTATTTATATGTTATATGTATTTATTATATTCGTTTATATTTATTATATATCTTAGTATATATATTATTTTTATTTAATTATATTTAAGTATTAATAATATAAGCCCTTCTCTTATTTGGTATTTTCTTACGTTGTGCGCAATTCTCTCTTCCCGTCTCGTACACTAGTTCTCACCGATTAGGTTAGCTGGAAGAGATCTCTTCTATAAATAATAAATAAAATAAAGTGATAATTAGAAATCCGTACATAAATCCGAAAAGACGAATTTAGTGGTACAGGCGCGCACCAGGATTTGAACCCACGACCTTCGGATTACAAGTCTGGCTCATTACCAACTGGGCTATCACCGCTTCCACGCACGGTGGCACGTTTTTAAAAAAAAAACATTATATTGAGAAAAAAAACAGTTAGTCTAGCCCCATAGTTGCTTTCGCCCCGTGTGATTTTCTGGATGAAATTTTACAATAATATAGCTTATATACATCAGAATAACACATAGGCTCCATAATTTTCAAAAATACCCACGGGAACGAAGTCCAGGATGAAGAGATAGTACTCGTATAATAGAAATTATTCTATTCATTGACAGTTTGAGCATTACTCTTAAAGTTTTAATAGTTCAATTTTTAACCCCCGACAAAAAAAGAAGGGTGTTATAAGTTTTTCGTGTGTATCTATGTTTCTGTGAGTCTGTTTGTGGCATCGTAGCTTCTATGCGATTAGACCCATTTCGATGCGGTTAAACAACCGCATCGAAATGTTTGAAAGCAATGAATAAATTATTTGTCTGTCTGTCTGTCTCCAATTCTTGGTAGGAAAACCGGGACACCTACAAATGAAACAAATAACCCCAGGAATAGAAGGACACGCCCGGAAATCGTGGCCTGATTGATTGCACTTAATACAAATAAAACGTGACGAATTAACTATCGGCGCAACAACTTTACGAGACTGAGCGTTATCTAAAGTTCTCTGAGGCGGCTCATAACTCTCAAATCTTGAGACTACATCTAACAAGGCGTCAATGCTATCTATCCTGTTCGTGGACAAACAAGGCCTGTAACGCGAATGAAGGTTATGTTTTATGCATTCTGGGGTCAACTGAGCCCACAGTCCGCTGAGCCCGCGGGCTCAGTTGACCATTATAATTTGTTTGTGAACGATTCGACCCACTTATCAGTCAACTCAGCCCACGGGTTCAGTCAACCTCTTATTTACCTCTAAAGGGTCTACTCGCCCCGCGGGATCAATCGACCACTATTACTGCTTAAGGTGTCTACACAGCCCGTGGGCTAATTCGACCACTATCTCCACTCATCAGGCAACTTAGCATAATAAAATTTACCTAAGTTTATAAATAAATTATTTATTACAGTTTTGTTTCGTTTTCCTTAAGAGCAAGGACATTGACATGAAAAACATGTAAATGAAAGAAAGTTTTAGTTTTAACTTTGTCCACAGGCCAGGAGCACCCTTGATTTCAAATTTGTAAAATCAAAAGCGAAATATATTTATTTAACATGCATTTTAAACTAAACTTAACAGACCATCTTATGTAAATTAAATTATTATCCCTTCTATTGTACTCGTAATGAATTATGTTTCGCTTAATAACGTATGAACCGTATAAAACCGTAAGTTTCAGCTATCCCAGCTTACTGCCTTGGTAGTAGTTAATAGTAAAAAAAGGAAAGATAATGGTCGATTGAGCCCGCGGGCTGGGTATAGACACTAAGAAAAGTTGACTGTTAGTGGATCGAGTCGTCCGTAAAAAAAAGCAAAAGTGGTCAACTGAGCCCGCGGGCTAAGTGGTCGTGGGCTCAGTTGACCCCGGAATCGTTTTATGATAGGTAAGAGCGCAAAATCTGGAATTGGGTTTGTAAGCTTCATATTTAGGTCTTGAATGATAATAATGAAATCGCGGGCAAATTGCGTCGCCGTTTGTTTTAAATCACGGAGACGCTGTTTTAAGTGGTAGTCATAGTTAGTTTTTAAATAACTTTTATAGAAAAAACTTTTATACGTCAAAGAAGGTACTCTAATTGTCCTGAAATATAAAAGAGCCGAACCAGAAACAAGTTCGTGGAACCGTCGCACAATATACGAGGATGGGATGTCAGAAGCGAAAATACGTTCTTCGATGCGCTGAAAGAAATCCTTCACGCACGTTTGACCATCAAAGCAAATATTCCATTTGACAAACTAACGTCGTGGGTGAAAAGCTGTTTGAGTCGCGTAGCTTCATGAGCTGAAACAGACTGGTTGTTCATTCTCTGCAAAATAGGACTAGCGCGATAAGGTGTCTCTCCGATATCTTGCTCGTGTGCGGCCTCTTCCGGTTCAACATCAATAACTGTGTCCTGACATTTTTAGACAAAGTGGGAAAAAACTAATAGGGGAAATAGGGTGAAAATCAAAAGTGAAAAAAAACTTAAATACGTGGGGAAACGCAGTTAAACGCATTGTTTACTGCGTTAAACAACTAACTACGGGAAAGGGGAATGGGTTAAATATTTCTTTATTCCAATAAATAAGTACCTACGAGTTTTGTACTAAATAAAATTATTTTTTACATTAAGTAACACATGACAAAAAAAAACAATTAAAACATGGCACGAAGTCACACCAGTACGTCATAGGGGTTAAAAAGTCCAAAACTGGTCCGTCGCAATTCGAGGGGTTTGTGAGTAAACGTCAAAACATTGATGGCCGTCAATCCATACACTCACATCTAAAATTCTTAATGGGGTAGACAGAGCATCAGTGGTTGTTAGGTTATGTGAAACAAAAATGATATAATTATGAAAACGACAGCGGCACGGAACGTGCCCACCGTATAGCAAGAAAAAAAAGAAGAAAAAACCAATAATAGTAAATTGATAATTACTTACCTCAAATTCAGGGTTTTTTAATCACGGGCGCCAGATCTTCAGCGATAAATGTTCAGGTGGTAATCGCCGAAACACAAATTAAATAAAGAAGTCAAGTGTCATAAAAAACTGGGTTTAATCACAAAAATAAAAAATCAACAAAAATTCGACATTTTTCTGGGGGGTAAAAAGAACATTAAAGCATAAACTTAACCAGATTAATCAATAAGGTAGGCCTAGTAAGGTGTTCATGGGGTCTAAAATTACAGAAAATTAAATCCGTGCTGAAAGTGTTTAGTAAGATTGTTTGAAAGAGAAAAGCTAATTCGTTTTGAACAGAAATAATACCTCACAACTGTAGAATTTGGGGTATAACTAATAATAATAAATAAATAAAATCTTTATTAATAAAACTGTAAAACAAATTATTTTAAAACTAAACACATACAAAATAAAGGTCAATACAATTACAAACGTGCCTGAACTAGTCGGAACTAAATCTGAACTAAATCTAGTCGGTATCTAAACCAAATAGGGGTTGTTAATTCGTCGACGAATAAAATACCAACCCATTTGTTAGATTGCTAGAATTTACAAATAAAACTAAATAAGTTTAGAGTATGGATAGTGGGACAAAATAGTAAGACTTATCTATCGGGTCGAGGGGAACTTCATGTAGCTGGAGTATACCGCGTCAAAATTGGATACAGGAACTGGTAGGGACGAACAGGTATTCGTCAATCGCCTTGTTATAATCCCGTTAATAATTTGGCTTCGGGTTCAGCCTCAATGGGTAGCCAAAAACACTGAAACTACAAAATTCCAAAATGGACTAGGATACCAAAAAGGCCAAAATTCACGAAAGGACTCAAAAAAGGAAGAAAAATAAAAATATATGAGTATTTTAGTGTAGTAAGAATGTCAAGCTAGTGTAACCTATACAAGAAGGATACTCTCCTCTTGCAGCGTGAAGTAATCCCCCCAGGTCAGGTGATAAACAGATTTGATTTAAACCACAAGACCTAGGATTCTCGTAACTGTTGCAAGAACAGCTAGATAGTGTATTTGTCCGAGCGTGAAATAGATGTTGTTTAAAGTGTACTGTACAGAGTAGGTAAGGTAGAGAAAGAGTGTGAAAAAAAAAGGAAATTACAATAGCAAACTTACATTTTTAATAAACACAATTAGAAAACCAAATCCACTTTTTAAAACCGTAAAAAATAGGTTTTTAGGTAAAGACCTATTTTTTCATAGGTATGAAATTGCCGTTTTTCATACAATATTTTTGGAAAACTGAATTTTAATCCAAATTTAGCACAATTTTGTGGGAAGGTTTGGAGAACATTAAGTTAATTTTCCTCATACTTACTTTATTGAAAGTTGCAACTGTAACAACGGTACAGCAAAAATAAGCAATGAAACGGGCAACGGATGAACGAGCTATATTTGAGCTTCTTTTTCAACAAATAAATCTAAAGTAAATATGTATTAATTTGACTCAATATCTCCGTTATATGGCCAAGGTTTTAAATAAAAACCATTTTAGTAATAGCTGTTCAATCAAATAAATTATGAATAAAATAAAGCTTGAGAAAAATCGGCAATTTCATAGGTAAAGACCTATTACTATAAGCAGGAGTTTTATAACTGAAAAAAAAAATATTTTTGTGGACTTTCTCAACTGGAAACATATATATTCAATTAAATTATGGAAATAAATTATTTAAGGTGTCCTGCGATGAAAAAAGCAATACATTCTCTCGTAAAAATTTTTGTCCAATGAATTGTCAACATCAATCCCAAACAAAAAGCAAAAATGGCGAAAGTTCCAAAATTTTAAAATTGAATGAAAAATAAAACTAGGCGAAAAAAATTGATAAACACAAAAAGGATTGCAAGCAGAAATGCTGCAATACGTTACGTGTGCAAGTGATACGTGTCGGTGTGGTCACCGATTCCGAACGGAAATCAGTGCAACGTCGTGTAGCCAGAGACAGTTACCGTGCTATCGTCGTGCAATTATCAGACTATCAGTTATTATCAGTTAACAAATTGACTATCAGTTAAGTGTGCCAGCAAGGAGCACAGGCATCATCAGTAGCAGATCCTGAAGTATCCAGCGTCAGTATTAGCAGAAGTATTAAGCATATCAAGTAAGATCTTTCCATTTTGCTTGTTTAAAAATGTCGTCAGTCCAAGACATTGCAAACCAGCGGCCAGATATTTTCAGCGATTGAAGGTCTCTTTACTAAATTTAAAAAAGATGGTCACGATAGCATAACGGCAGATTACATTAAACGAAAATTGGATCTTCTCGATAATTATTGGTTTGTTTTGAAAAAAAAATTTTTTTTTTTTTAATTATTATAAGATGGGTTAACTCTTGACCTCAATCTTGACCAAGGTCATAGATGAGGTCGACGATGGAGCGAGTTAACCCAGAAAACGCCTATAAGGCACTGGTACTCCCACGCACCGACGGAACACAGCAAGCTGTTTGGCGTCGGACTTCGGTAGGAGGGTGGTCGCGAACCAGACGGCCCTTTACAGAGCCTACCACACCGCATGAGACCATAGGACAACACCTCAGATTCATAAAAAAATGAGGTGTTGTTGCCTGAGATAGATTAATAGGAGGCAGGTCTCATTTGTGTTTCCTAAGTCGCCTCTTACGACACCCACGGAAAGAAATGTGGTGGTGTTATTCTAAGCCGATCACCACACGGCCAAAGTTCTCAAAAAGCTACTACTTTGTCTATACAATTTCAACGATCTTCGTCCCGTGCACAACAGCAAATTACACAAAATTTTACTAACTGCTCGAATTTTACTCTAAATTTTCAGAACCAACCAAGATTTTATTTTACTTTTATTATATTTTTCTTTTCCGAATATTTTAAAATAAACATATTGAATTATTTTATTTTTTAAATATTATTATCCGCAACACACACACATACATAAACACACGTGCATGTCCCATCGGGAAGAGACCACAGAGCACCACCTGATACGATCCAGACACCTCTTTTGCTTCTTCTACATTCATTAGATTTTTCATGCATATAATATAAAGTATAAGATATTATCCACAACTGTATTGAAAAACGTCGTGTGATACACGGGTTTGTAGGTTGTTACCAGGGGGGTGTCACTCCGCAGTTTAGGCATGTTCGCGCGGCGGGCATACTGAGTATGCCAGCGAGCGCGGGCTGCTACTCACCGCGTTGGTCGCGTGTTGAACAAAATAATGTGTACCTACTTATTAACAATATTAAAACCAGACAGAAACATGTTTTGCCATTACAATAGTCTGTAGGTGTCTGTAGTTAGTAGGTAGGTAGGTATGTAGGCTAGGTATCAAATAACATGGTTGGTTATGTTAACTGGTGTTTTTACTTACTACACAACGTAACTAAAGTTACTCCTGATTTTATAAGTATTGTTATCTTACTTAATTAATGTCAATAATAATTTTACCTCTAAATCGGCAGCGAGTGTTAACCCTGAGCTCTCGTCGCGAACGCGGCATCGAGTCGGCGGTGCGCAATAGAATATGAACGCTAGCGGCCGACTATAACTTTCAATTTATCTTGCAAGCCTGTGCCGCTTGCAATAGTAGGCAAATTTTTATGCCTAAAGTTGACTTTTGTTAGGGAGTGAGACTTCTGTACGTTAGTACTATTATTTATTCTGTGTTGTTACTTTCCACCCTTGCATCACAATGTACTATTGTTTGTAAGTAATAAATAACAATTCAGATTTGCTACTAACCAGTGTTACATTGATCCTCGGTTTTTCCTGACACCGTTGGGATGATGGCAAGTAGTAAAATGCAGAAAATCTGTAAAAAACGGTAAAAAAATTTTTTTTTCGACATTTACGGCAAAACGTTGATAAACTTAAAGCTGTTTACGGGTAACCAGAAAGTACATACGATACAGAAATATAAGCTGTATACAAATATTAAAGGCAAAATTGCAGCATCCTTTGTACAAACAGCATCACAAATAACTAACCATGGCACTTACTGAGTAAGCTGTGGGACTATGAAATTGAAAGAGTCTCAGAAATTCGACTCCTCGGTCATCGCTTCTTTAGTTTTGTCATACAAGTGGTTGCTTCTTAAGCAGACGGACCCAGCAAGAGTTATACTTTTTTTCGTTAATGTTTTTTATAATAGTATTCGTAATACAAGGAATAATATGAACTATAAAACAAAAATTTAAGTTATACAAATAGGTTTTTACAGAAAAATAAAAATAATGTAAACAATATTTATAGACTGGCAGGAGGAATGAGTCTGTAGCTACTTAGCTATTTGGCGAAATAAATGAAAGTAGCTTACAGAAGAAGTTTAATGTCCGAAATAAAAGTTATACAGTTCTCAAGGCGACGTATAGTCTTAGAGTAGGTGAGAAACGAAAATAAGTTGATAGTGCAAGATGTATTGTTTCCGACTGTTGCACAGCAGTCGACGCGGTAGCGCGTCCCGCGCCCCGCGCGGTCATCTCACTTGCCTTAGCGCAGTACCGCATTGTTACATTTTATTTTACATACAATACTGGGTGAAAAAGAACCTCCTAGATTCAAAATCCTGAACCAGTATCACTCAAAGAACACATTTATAAAAAAAATAATTTTTAGATATTTTTTCAATGGGAATAGTTCATTTTTTGCCTAAACGTAGACATTACTCCTATACCAGGCACGCGAGGGGTCCGCGGGTAGCGCTCGGGAGGTGCACCCGAGTAGTGTCTACGTTTAAGAAAAAAAAAATCCCCCTCCCCCCCAAAAAAAATTTAAAGTGTTCAGTAAGTGATACTGGTTCAGGATTTTCAATAAAGCTAGGAGGTTCTTTTTCAACCTGTACATACATTATATTATAAGTATTCATTTATGCGCATTGGCACAGGCCAGCGCTTTGTCTGGACAGCTGGCATTTTTTAGACATTTTAAAGCCTTTTTTGTAACATTTTACATTCATAGAATGCGAAAATAAAATAGAAACAATTCTTATATTTCTTTAGATTAGAGCAGGATCCCTTAATTCGTAAGTCAAGCGCCATAGCCATTGCACCAACTTATAAATTATACACAGTGACAAAATTTTGAATCACTTGATTTGCAACCATCGGGGCGTGTAATAATGAAGAATAATTTAACTTACCTTCATTATTTTTCTTGAAATGTGACGGTCCAAGTAAATTTCGCCATTAATCAAAATAACGTTGCATACTGTGACTGTTAGTGAACACTTGTGAAACGAAATTACGTTTTTATCCATCGTAATACGATTAACTGTGTTTGAAAAGGCCAATTTTTTTTTTATAATTCATGGCCAAAGATTTGCCATGAAATATCAAAAATTTTATTGGGAAAACGCAATCGTAATATTTACAGACGAAAAGTGTTTAAAGTCTGATAAAGAAGGCCGAAAAACGTTATGGAAAAGGCCCGGCCAGCGAAACAATCCAAAATTGTTTTTTTACCAGGTGGTCGTTTCACAAGTTGAGTAAAGATGTTATATTAGCATTTTTAACTTAAGTGCAATTAAATTGTTATTACAAAGCACATAATTCCCAGAATATGATAATAAAAAACATCCTAGAAACTAATAAATAAAAGACCATTTTATTTTTAGGTTACTAGAGATTGATGTCCAATATGGGTCCAGGAGAGCTTGTGGAAAAAGGCGGTCGCTTGAACAAAAATATCTGAAGATTTTTCAAGAAGTTATGGTGCCATCTGTTTGAATAGCATATCCTGAGGGTCGAATTAAGTTTATTCAGGATAATTGTTCTGCTCATCGCTCATATCTCGTTACTCAACGGTTAAATTTAGACTCCGCTACTGAATTTCGATGTACGAAATCTCGATGTACGGTAGCTCACTAGTTTATGAGTTCTGTGTACGACAGGCAAAATGTTCGCGGCACCGACGTTTTTCATTTCGATGTACGGAATCTCGATGTACAATAGTTCATTAGTTTAAAAGTCCTAAGTATGTCAGTGTGATATAGTACACTGTACCGATGTTTGTCTTTTCGATGTACGGGATCTTGATGTACTATAGTTCATTAGTTTAAAAGTCCTAAGTATGTCAGTGTGATATAGTACACTGTACCGATGTTTGTCTTTTCGATGTACGGGATCTTGATGTACTATAGTTCATTAGTTTAAAAGTCCTAAGTATGTCAGTGTGATAGTACACTGTACCGATGTTTGTGTACCATGGACCACATTAAATCTACATTAAAATAAAGAACAAAACATAACATACAAAAACCGTCTCCTGAATTTTTAAGTTGATTTTAATAATAATCCAACAAATATAATTAGACCATTTACTTTTTTTATTACGAAAATAAATCTTAAACAATTACCTAATACATTTTAACAAAAACACAACATAACATAAAAAATACACTCTCCTGCAATACGAAAATAAATCATAAACAATAAGTACATTAAAAAAACATAACGTAAATAAAACATTCTCCTGCATTCTTAAGATGATTCAATAAGTATATACAAAAAAAAAGAAAAATAATATTAAACCTTCATATATACAATGTATGCTAGACCACTTACATACTCTTTAAAATCCATTGTTTCTTTCTTCATTATGTGTTCTTTAATTCTTGTGATGTGATTGATTTAATATTAGCTACAATTCTTAGATTTGTAGCAGAAAGCTACAATTCTTAGATTTGTAGCAGAAAGTATGTTATGTTTTGTTTTGTTTTAATAGAAAGAAAAGAAAGAAAGAAAGACAAATTTATTATAATGGACATCACAACACATATAAGAAGCAAAATTAAACAGTAAAACACGGTCCGATACACTACATGAAGACAATAACAAATACAACAGCAAACTAGCTTTAGATCGCTATGTGTTGTGGGGTCCGAGACAAAGGGTCCTCAACTCAGCTATATGTTGTGACTCGGGAATCAGGATATGAGACCGCGAGCCACAACGCTGGTTTTCAGTGAGTCCCATAACCAAGTGACGAACGAAAGTCCGTGGACGAGACAGAATTATTTAGGAATAAATAAATATTGGTAATGAAAAATGGAAAATACATATGTTACAAATAAATATAATACATAATTAAACATATGTGTCAATATGGTGAAACAGTGGGTTGAGGTGTGTGTAAAATGTGTGTGCATGATGCCAACAGGAGATCACCTTGGAAGTGTGTATAGGTACCGTCAACAAACTCAGCTATAGTTATGTCACAGAAACCGTCATAACGAGATTCCGTAAAATCTAGTAGATTTAGAAACATCATCAAATTATTGTAAAATTAGTTTAAAAACAAAATGTAAATAAAACAATTTATCATAAAATAATTGATTTAAATACTTAGATTTAAAATTGTAAAATGTATAAAATATAAAATTTTATTGTAAGTAACATTTGAAAAAAAAGTAAAACGTTAAAATTAAAAATGTTTAAAAATTAAGTTAAAATAAAACTTTTTGGCCTATTTAAACGATTTGGGCGTCAAGAATGTATCTTTTGTATTTTATTTTAAAATTTCCCAATGTTTTAATATTCTGAAATGGTGGTGTCAAATCATTCCATATGCGAGCAGATGCAAATTTATAACTCCCGCGGAATGCTGTAGTGCGGTGTCTAGGGATTACCAGGGAGTAACTGGACGCACGAGTCAAGTAAGAACTGACGTCGCGAGACCATGTAAGCTTTTTGGCAAGATAGGGAGGTATTTTGAATTTAATAACACCGAATAAAAGACAAGCCAAATACACTTTCTGTCTGTTAACCATTTTCATTATCCCATTTATATTTAAATACGGAGTGACGTGGGTACGTGGAAGGATGGAAAAACAAAATCTTGCACATGCGTTTTGTACGTGCTGGATCATCTTCTGCGTACGCGCCAGTCTAGGCCCATAAACAATGTCCATGTAATTAAATTTTGATAATATTAGCGAATTATTTGTTTACGAACATTTTCGTAATAAAAAACAATAACAATAATATCGAGGTTCCTAATATTATTTTTTGCTTGATAAATACTATGGTATCGGGATTCCGTACATCAAAAAGACAAACATCGGTGCACAGTACTATCACACTGACATACTTAGGACTTAATGAACTAATGAACTATTGTACATCAAGATCCCGTACATCGAAAATACAAACATCGGTACAGTGTACTATCACACTGACATACTTAGGACTTTTAAACTAATGAACTATAGTACATCAAGATCCCATACATCGAAAAGACAAACATCGGTACAGTGTCCTATCACACTGGCATACTTAGGACTTTTAAACTAATGAACTATAGTACATCAAGATCCCGTACATCGAAAAGACAAACATCGGTACAGTGTACTATATCACACTGACATACTTAGGACTTTTAAACTAATGAACTATTGTACATCGAGATTCCGTACATCGAAATGAAAAACGTCGGTGCCGCGAACATTTTGCCTGTCGTACACAGAACTCATAAACTAGTGAGCTACCGTACATCGAGATTTCGTACATCGAAATTCAGTAGCGGAGTCGAGCCACATTATTTATCTTTCATTTATACTCTTCTCACACCACTTATAATCCCTTTTGGCATTTTTTTTATCGAAATAAAAGCGCTAAACAGCCACAACAAACTACACAATCAATGATCTGTCAACAAATGGCGTTTGTTGACAGATCATTGATTGTGTAGTTTGTTGTGGCTATTTAGCGCTTTTAACAATTTTTCAAATTTCCGCTGTACTATAAGTACGATAGATCGTAACATGAGGCACTTAAAGCTTTTAAATGTCTCTAATGGGTAATAAATAGGGTAAATGAATATGATTAAGTAGTTTTTACATTTTTTTTAACACACATTTTATAGTTAACTTTCACGAAAAAGGTGTTGAGTTACGTTCTATTGCAACTGTCAAAAATTAAATAAAGGAATGGAACACCTGTAATTGGCCAATTCCCTACAATCTTGACACATTCTTTGCACCTGGAGAATACATATATCGATAAATATTTTATTGAACTATTTGCGCACTATTTTCGAAAAATAAATTTGTTAATAATAAAAACATAGTTATTTTGTTCAAAAAGATAGTCCTAACATATTGGAATGACAATTCCCGGTCCTTATTTAAAGGAAAGGCCATAAAATATCGTTTTATACTATTTCCTTTCGCATTTCCTTTTTAAGATGTTTAGACAATAAAAGTCTTTAAATATGTTCCTAAATAGCAGGGCACCACGATTTTTTTCATAATTTTAGTAATAAGAAACTTATTTTGTTAATTTGTGTTATTTTGCACTTGAAATAACAAGACGCTGAGACTGACATTGAAGTATTATGTACTAGGAGACTGACGCTGAAGTTACAAATGACAATGTAAGAGTAAAAGGTTTGAGGAAGTGAGTGAGACAGAATGATGCAGGCATCAAAACGGATCTAAAAATCCATAGTTATATAGACATAGAAAAAAGTCTTTGAGTATGTAGTATTTGTTTTTTTTTTGCATGACAAAGATCAAAGAGAATATAAATTGGCGGAATTGTGGCAACACATATGGGGCCATATTTAAGAATCTATCACTATCGTTTTAAAAAGACATAAAAAACTAGCAATGTGTCTACGCAGTGATTTTCCAAAATTTTTTCTAAAATTCAACAGAATAAATTGTGAGTATTGCCTAATTTACAGATCAGTGTCAACGTTATTACTACAAGCAATAATTATAAAAAATGCAAAACGCGAAACGTCTCTGTTATTTCTTAATACCTACGTGAACATGATCCTCTGACTGCAACGAGTAACTACGTAGTTACCTAGTTAATATTTGACCGTGGACCGGGTTGCTGTTTCAACGAGTCGGGTTATGATATGACTGGTCAGTTTACTTACTTACAGTAAACGAACTGAATTCTGGCCATCATAATGTGCCATGTTAGAAAAATCTAAGTAGGTATGTGAAAAGCCAAGACTACTAA
This sequence comes from Aproaerema taeniolella, assembly GCA_949987775.1. Lineage (NCBI taxonomy): Eukaryota > Metazoa > Arthropoda > Insecta > Lepidoptera > Gelechiidae > Aproaerema > Aproaerema taeniolella. Next base: position 4,210,348 of record OX465265.1, read on the forward strand.
TATGCATTTAAGTACATTTATCCTTACTAATATTATAAACGCGAAAGTTTGTAAGTATGGATGTATGGATGTATGGATGTATGGATGTTTGTTACTCTTTCACACTCAAACGGCTGGACCAATTTTGATACAATTTGGTATGGAGGTAGCTGACACTCTGGATTAACACATAGGCTACATAATTTTCCCAAATTCCCACGGGAACGAAGTCCCGGGCAGAAAGCTAGTGTTACATAAAGCTGAATATCATCAAACACTTTATATATACTAATATTATAAAGAGATTGTTTGTTTTAGCTAGGGTCCTATTGGGAAAAGTGTGCCAAAATTGCGTCAAGCAATGCCACTTGGCATGGCTATTCTACAGGTCAAACTGAGCTGAAAAAGCCCGTTAGCCAACCTTGACTCCGCGACAGGGGGGAGGGGGAGGGGGTTAAAGTACCGAACTCCCGCCGTTTAGAAAAAAAAATCTAGTGGATGTAATTGAGGTACAAAGTCAAGTTTGGTGTCGATTTCGGATAAATCGAAGATGGCCAATTCATTGGCCATCTCATTTTTATATGTTTTCATAGAAAAAAAATAAAAAAATGCATAAAACTCTGCATTCCAAGTGTTAAAAAAATATAAACAAACCCCAATATTTTCAGATTTTTATATGGAAGATGGTGAACAAAAAATACTCACTAAAGGCTCTTTAAATGTAGATTACAAAAACATTAACATCAAATAACTTATTACCTAATGGTAAAGTAAAAAAAAATATAAAACTTATTGCGGTATTCAAATATCTCAATCCCGGCGCTTGGGAAAAAATATATCTAGTGGATGTTATTGAGGTAGAAAGTCAAATTTGGTGTCGTTTTCAAGTAAATCGAAGACGACAAATTTATTGGCCATCTCATTTTTGTATGCTTCTATAGAAAAAAATAAAAATAGCTACAATTGTGCATTCCAAGTTAAAAAAAATATAAAGAAATCCCTTTATTACCAGATTTTTATATGGAAGATAGGAAAAAAAACTCAGTTAAAACTCTTTAAATATAATTACAAAAACAAACAACACAATTATCTTTTTACCTATTATTAATGTAACAAAAATATATTATACTTATGTACGACCATGTTCAGCGCCATAGTACGACAAGAGCCTAAAAATGCAATTAACCATTTGAATGTGTCGATTTACATATAATATAAGGTGAAATAGAAATAATTGCGACTCTTGAAAGGAAAAACTGACTAAGCGCCACAGGGCTAAATTTACAGGAAAACTGTTAACTTTTGCTTAAAAAAATAGGTACATAAATTATTTATTCTTTCAAGTCATTTTTTTCGTACTTCATGACAAAAAAAAATTCATTTTTTTTTGTCATGAAGTATTTGTTGTACCTATTCCTTACCTATCATACAAAGTGATGATGAATTTTTGAATTTCAGGGTCTGCTCTCTCATAATCTCCTTCATAAAGGAATTTCAATTGTGCAAGTGTGGTGGTAGCTGCAAATATTTTTTTTCATTCAAATCCTCACCGTTTTAAACAAGTCAAAGTATTTCTTTTTTTCTGCTTTAGTGGTAGGTATTTTTGCTGTGTTATCAATGTAACAGGTAATGGAAATTTGTCACAGCTTTGATTTTTGAAGAAAATATTTGTTTTCATGAGTACGTTCATGGTTCGAAGCATGGAGATTGACGCTTGAAAGGAAAAAAATGACTTGAAAGAATAAATAATTTATGTACCTATTTTTTTAAGCAAAAGTTAAACTGTTTTCCTGTAAATTTAGCCCTGTGGCGCTTAGTTAGTTTTTCCTTTCAAGAGTCGCAATTATTTCTATTTCACCTTATATTATATGTAAATCGACACATTCAAATGGTTAATTGCATTTTAACTCTTGTCGTACTATGGCGCTGAACATGGTCGTACATAAGTATAATATATTTTTGTTACATTAATAATAGGTAAAAAGATAATTGTGTTGTTTGTTTTTGTAATTATATTTAAAGAGCTTTAACTGAGTTTTTTTTCATATCTTCCATATAAAAATCTGATAATAAAGGGATTTTTTTATATTTTTTTTAACTTGGAATGCACAATTGTAGCTATTTTTATTTTTTCTATAGAAGCATACAAAAATGAGATGGCCAATAAATTTGACGTCTTCGATTTATCCGAAAACGACACCAAATTTGACTTTCTACCTCAATAACATCCACTAGATATATTTTTTCCCAAGCGCCGGGATTGAGATATTTGAATACCGCAATAAGTTTTTTTTTTTTTTTACATTACCATTAGGTAATAAGTTATTTGATGTTAATGTTTTTGTAATCTACATTTAAAGAGCCTTTAGTGAGTATTTTTTGTTCACCATCTTCCATATAAAAATCTGAAAATATTGGGGTTTGTTTATATTTTTTTAACACTTGGAATGCAGAGTTTTTGCATTTTTTATTTTTTTTCTATGAAAACATACAAAAATGAGATGGTTAATGAATTGGCCATCTTCGATTTATCCGAAATCGACACCAAACTTGACTTTGTACCTCAATTACATCCACTAGATTTTTTTTTCTAAACGCCGGGAGTTCGGTACTTTAACCCCCTCCCCCTCCCCCCTGTCGCGGAGTCAAGGTTGGCTAACGGGCTTTTTCAGCTCAATTTGACCTGTAGAATAGCCATGCCAAGTGGCATTGCTCGACGCAAAATTGGTCAGGTCTCCATACAACGATGCCCAATAGGACCCTAGCTATTTGTTTGCATTGAATAGGCTCGGAAACTACTTGACTGATTTGAAAAATTATTTCACCATTAGAATCCTACATTATCCCCGATGAACATAGGCTTTCCACGGGAACGAATTCCCGGGCGGAAAACTAGTAGTTTATAAAGCTTGAAAGAGGCGAAGAGGCGACAAAGGAATCACAAATGAAGAGAGAAATGGTTTTGCCTTGCGCACCCATTCCTATACTCTGACCTTTGATTAAATAACAGTTTTAAATTTAAGGAAGTGACTCCGCTGCCGGTACCGGCAACGACGAAAAATTGGAACGGTTGCCGGAAGTTACTGTCAGTTTCAATTTTTGACGTTTTTGACAGCTGACATGAGTTGATTTTGTGTTCTTATCGGGGTCTGTGCTTTGATGCGTTGGTGATTATCTAAGATTGAATTTGCGAATATTCCTAAATCACTATCGGAAATGTATTACTTATATTCGACTTTGATTTTCAGATAAAACTAGTTGTCACATCGAGCTATAGTTAAAACTGGCTATAGTTAAAACTCCTCCCCCGCGGAGATTATATCGGGGCAGAAACTGTAGGTTAGGTTAGGTTAGAACTGCGACCCCCAACGCACGAGCCGAACGAGCGAAGCGAGCGTGCCGCGGCAGCGGCCGGCGATGTGCCAGAAACGACTGTGGTTGCGTTAAGCGGTTGTCGCAGTTCCGCTCGGTTAGGTTAGGTTGTTTTGTAGGTTTCATATATTTCCGGTAACATATAACATAGCAGCACCTATCTACTATTATTATTACCTATCATTTAAGTTTTATAATGATTTATATCGTCTATCGGTACCGGCAGCTGTTCTAGGAGCCGGTACCGGCAGCTGTTCTAGGAGCCGGTACCGGCAGCGGAGGCACAGCCTAAATTTAAAGCATAATTTAAACCATGTTCCATAAGGATGAATGACATCCAATTTAAAAAAAAGTTACCTAGTACCTAGCTTATATTTACGTCGTCAACTACCTTATTATTTATTTAATAATAGGTCTATGAAATTGCCGATTTTTTCTCAAGATTTTTTTTATTCATAATTTATTTGATTGAACAGCTATTACTCAAATTGTTTTTTTTATTTAAAACTTTGGCTATATAACGGAGATATTGAGTCAAATTAATACATATCTACTTTAGATTTATTTGCTGAAAAAGAAGCTCAAATATAGCTCGTTTCATCCGTTGCCCGTTTCATTGCTTATTTTTTCTGTACCGTTGTTACAGTTACAACTTTCAATAAAGTAAGTATGATGAAAATTAACTTAAAGTTGTCCAAACCTTGCCAAAAATTTTTTGCTAAATTTGGATTTCGCATTCCCGAGAAAAATCCAAAAACGTTAGTATGGAAAATTCAGTTTTCCAAAAATATTGTATGAAAAATGGCAATTTCATAGGTAAAGACCTATTATTATTTTTAGATTTTAAAATATTACTACAGTTTTATAACAATTACAGTAGCAGTTACTTCAAGTTCAATGAAAACTTTTGTTTCTACCTTATAGTTAATAATCAAATAAATTAAAATTTTGAAGTATTTTAAAACGCTTACCCGCGTGAGGAATATTCACAAATAATTTTTAGGGAAAGAAAAATATTCGGCGCGAATGGGACTTGAACCCACGACCCCAGGATCAGATCTCCTGGTGCTAAAAATTATTTTTGTAAAATTTTGAAGTTTGTTTAATTTTTAACAACATTTTTATTTCTTTTTCTTTTTAATTTTGTTGCAAATGAATTTAAAAAATACCATTTTTTTAGTTCAAAAGTACTCAATTATTTCTAGTGACTGATACACTCTTAACAAAACTAGTTAAACTAAAGAAGATTTTTTGTAATTTATAGTTTTCGAGATATGCGCGACAAAACACACATCCACTGTAAAATTTGGGTTTAGAAGCCGACAAACAATAACGTTTTCAAAATCTATGTAATTCTGACAATATACTACAATATATGTACACGGGTCGAATAATTGATGACTTCCTTTTTTAAATACGTTAAAAAACATTTTTTATGTATTTTTATTATTATTTCAGGCTCCACGTGCAATAATGATAAAAGGAGCAAACGTCGTCTCTTTCTTCACCATAGTAAGTAGTAAGTAGCAAACTGTAAGTTGTAGAATTTCTTAGGTATCGCTCTTGACGCAAAGCTTCAATGGGGTCCTCATATTGATAAGTTAGCGAGAGAGAGAGAGAGAGAGAGAGAGAGAGAGAGAGAAAGAGAAATACATTTATTCATGACACGGTACATGTAACATACCTACAACACGACACGACTCGCGCACAGACTCAGTTCAGCAGCTTACGCGGTTAAAAAAGTCCGTCAATTATCTGACGTTGCAACTTCGAGAACTGTATATTTCATTTACTTCCACAGCCTAATTTCGTATGACATTTTACTATGGGGTAATGCTGCTGACATCAATAAGATCCTTGTTCTGCAGAAAAGGGCTGTTCGCGCGATTTATCAAACGAGACCTAGATTGTCTCTTAGAAATAGATATAAGGAAAAAGTTATTTTGACATTTGCGTCCCAGTAAGTATATATTTAACAATCTTTTAATATAATATGTACAAAATAATTTTCCACGTTAAAAACGTATGAGTCACCGACTTCAATCCCAACAACAGTTCGCACAAAGTAGATGTCTAGTTTTTTGCGGACTACAATGCCTTGAGCAAATAACTACAAACAGAAATGTCATTCATTTATTTAGATGATGTTCTAGTTTGTAGTATATTTTGTTTTTGTTGATTTTTTTTAAAAGCGCTGAATCATTTTCGATAAAATTTATATGGGACCTCTTCAGGAGTATACTCTTTCGAACAAATAAAGAATTTTGAAAATCGGACAACAGTTGCCGGAGTAATCGCGTAACAAATATACAAAAAAAAAAAAAAATACAGTCGAATTGAGAACCTCCTCCTTTTTTGAAGTCGGTTGAAAAATGGACAACTGTTCAAGAAAAATTGTGATAGACACTATGTAAACTCTAGAAGCAAACATAACTTGAATTTACTAAACAGTCGTCTCTTAAAAGTAACAAACTCTTTTATGGGTCAATTTATACGTTTTATAATAAGATTCCCATGTGTATTCAAAACTTACCTTTAGAAAAATTGAAGACAATAATTAAACAAAAACTTCATAAAATGGGCTATTTATAGTATTTCTGATTATCTGTTAGACAAGCAACCCATATAAATTGCTCAGCTCCAGAGTTATTCATTTATTTAATTTAGCTTCGATATAAATTTGTAAAAATAAAAGGAACCTTCAAACGATACAATACGCAGATGATTTTGTTCTTATTTATTCTACTGGTAATAAAATAAATAAATAAATAAAATCTTTATTTTCACCAAAAAACAGTTAACATTATTGATACGGGGGCTGGAGTCTCCTTTTAAGTTTTTTTTTAAAACTTGTGTTAGGAGGCACCGCTCTTCCTTTAGGTGTCACATACATCAGGTGAGTAAACTAAAGTAGGAAGTGTACAACTACTTAGATTAATTATATTTTTTATAAACAGCTTTTACTTAATTTAAGAATGTTCATGAGTTCAGGCAGTAAAGTACTTAATGATAATTTAAATAAAAAGAAAAAAAAAAACATAATTAGGGTGTGATTGAGAATACCTATGAGTGACGTGTGTGTGTATAGTAATACAGTGTATAGTAATCTTAATAATTTTCTCCGTTTAACTTCTCAGTTACAGCGAGCTTTGAACTTATTTACGGATATTACACGTATCGCCAAGTAATAGTAAAGTCTGTATATTTAAAAAAGACCACTGAGGGACACTTTTGAACTCAAAATTAATGGAACCCTTTTGAAAATTGTTTAGAATATTAAATATTTAGGTATTTGTCCTGATCGTCGCCTAAAATGGGCTAAATAGTTAAATGAAATTTTAGAAAAAGGTTAAAAATATTTTTATATACTTAAAGTTTAGATTGAAGCACATTGCATTTAAACTGTGAACTTATAACCCCCGCAGTTTAAATGCATCTTGGGCTCCAAAATGGATGACAATTTCGTATTTGGCATATATCACAGAGTTATAGGGTTCTCAAACCTTACTCTTCTATTTTTATAGCGTGAAACTCGAACTATTTCTTAAATTTCAGTTTTGTGAATTTTAAGAAATAGTTCAATAATCGTAATGTGATTAGGTACTAAGTCCCAGATATCCTCAACATTTTGGAATTTACAGTTCAACATTTTGTAAATTCAATATTATGTTATTTAAATTCAAATTCATCTATGTGCTCCAGCAACCAAATCGTTTTCGCTTCGCAGTATCGTTTCTGTTGTGGCTGTAATGGTACAAAGGATGCTGCAATTTTGCCTTTAATTTTTGTATTCAGCTTATACTTCTGTATCAAATGTACTTTAAGTTTATCAACATTTTGCAATAAATGCAGAAAAACTTTTTTTATCGTTTTTCACAGATTTGTTGCATCTTACTACTTTCCATCATCCCAACGCTGTCAGAAAAAACCGAGGCTGAATGTACTGGTGGTTAGTAGCAAATCTGAATTGTTAACTATTAAAAACCAAAATTTTGCAGACGAAGTGTATTTGGTCCAAATCGTTTAATATCCGATATTGCTGCGGAGTTTAAAAGATTATGTACCTACTGACATTCCCGTCTCCACGCCTCAGTAACTAGACTCATCTCCCGCTCTTGCTACATCATTACTTAAGCAAAATGTAGATGAAAGTAGTTTTTCACATGAGAATAGTTGACATTCTTAAAAATTTCAAGACCTTTTTCAAGAATGTTTTAGCTGTGCATGTGTTGTCGGCTGCGTCCGCTAGTATTTACCCGATTACAGTAAGTGCAAATCTAACCTTCGATTGTTTCACTTATTAGGTATTATAGCTTTATTGCTAGGCGCACTCGCCGAGGGTACCTTCAAACTCACAGCAGATATAGATTTCCCAACGGAGCTGGAAAATGTGCACTACCAAGATATCCTGAAGCTACAAGATAACCGCCTTACAAGGAGTAGTGAGCGAGGCCGTAGGCCATCTTGTTTTCTCAAAAACAAGATGGCCCCCATTCCAAAAAATTATCGCTACATCTCCGTAATCATTATCTCCCAACCAGAGATAAAATGGAATGCTCGCACAAATGTTATAGAGAGGATTGAAGAGCAGGTGGTTGACATATTTTGTTTTCAAGATGGCGGATCCAAGATGGTGGCCAAAAATGAAGTAGCTCCAATTCGGACGAAATTCGGTATCTGCGGGTTTTTGGGTCGCCGATTCCGCCATTTTCCAAGCTAGCCAATCACATTAAGATGACCTCCATTCAAAAAGTTGTGAGGCGAGGTCGTAGACCGAGTGAACTGGCGAGACAAAGCCGTAGGCCAAAGTAAGCTGAGTAAGAGGTGAGACTGAAGCCGGAACTCCACGTAGGGCGAAGCCCGGAGCAATGTCCCCTCAAGATCTTATTATATTACTCACTGACGCGAAGTATTCTTGAATACTGTAGCACAGTGTGGCGCCTTCACTTTGCTACCCATTCTTTGAGGATAGAGAGGATAGAGAAGAGGTTTGTAAATCATTTGGCATTTTCGACAGGACAGGCAAAGAATCTTCGCTCATACCAGGATCGGCTCTTGAAGTTTAAAATGATTTCACTCGAGAAACGAAGAGACATTCTTGACTTGGCATTCCTTCATAAAATTTTAAATAATAAGATTGACTGTCCCAAGTTACTCTCACTTATTGGGTTTAACGTCCCTTGCAGAATGCCAAGACATGCCATCAAGCCGCTGTACAAACCCCTTCCGTAGAACCGTATTGGGAGCAAACTCACCCGTAGCTAGATTGAGTCACTTGTATAATAGATATTGTGATTTAATTGATATGGACCACATAACCTTAGCGAAAACTAAGCAATTAATTATGTCGGCACTATAATTCTAAAATTATTTCATGTTTAATATTTGAAAGAAAGAAAGAAATAAATAAACTTTATTTAAATGACACAAATAATCTTATTACTAAACATTATGCAGCTATATAATATAATGTCATCTAAATAGGCGCTGACTCAGCGTTCATGCTACAGCAGTAGGCTGTAGCGCTGATATTCTGTCAGTACCTTTTGTGGCTTAAGCCCCGTCAACGTGACCGCATAAGACGTCTGCGAGTGCATTTCTTCATGTGTGAGGAGTATATGAGTGAGTGTTTGAGTGTGTGTGTGTGTTTGAGTGTGTGTGTGTATGCATGCGAGTAGGTAAGTATGCCTTGGTAAATTATACATATATTTTTAATAGATTCTTAGTAATTAAATAATTAGATGGAAAAATTGATGGAAAAAATATTAGTAGCACATAAAAATATTATCCTAAATTCCGGCTAGTTGAGTTTTGAATAAATAAAATCACTGTTAAGTTTTTGCATCTCCAGTAAGTGTTTCTTAAATTCAATTTTAAATTTATTTCTTTTCTTTTGTTTTTTTCTTTTAATGTTCCTTATTAACTAACTATAATGTACATTTTACTCTTTATATTAGTGCACGTAGAACCAGTCTGTAATAAATTGTGCACTTAGTAAGTAAGTTGCGTGACATTAAAACAAATGTATTAGTGTAGCAGCAATTGTTGACTGGTCAAAAAAAAAAACAAGATTGCCGCCATAAAAGTTCAGATTTTAAAGATTAGGCGAGGTCATAGACCGAGCCGAACGCGCGAGGCGAGGCCGTATGCTGAGGAGATCTGCGTATAGGGCGAGGCCGAAGGCAAAGTTTTGCGTAGGGCGAAGCCTGAAGCGTCACCAAGCATCGTACCTGCCGACCGCCTGAAGCCCGGCGCGTTACAATTCTCTCCACCAAAAATCCAAGATTGCGGACGTGCAAAAAATTGTCATGGGTGTCGTTTAATAGTTTTTTAAGAGTGCTAATCTCGATAATGACATCCATTTTGAAATCCAAGATGGCTGATATGAAAAAAGAAAAATGAACGCCATTTTCAACCTACAAAAAGGGCACAACCGCCTCGCGGCACCACGCGAAACTTAGTTATTTTATACTATACAGTATGTAAAAAAAAACCTTTTGGAGCCTTAAAGGGGAGTTTTGGTACCAACATAAATAAATATACAATTAATAGATAAATTCAAGTTTTTTTTACATTTAATTTTAGGGTTCCGCACCCAAAGGGTAAAAAAGCTGCTTTTATAGAAAATAGTACGGAACCACCAAGTTACCGCTTTACTGTGTTTATGCATGGTTCACATATATTATTCAATCCATCTATCACTAGTCACAAGTATTGGGTTTTTTAATATCTTACAAAGCAGATATGTAAGTTTTACTATCAGATTTGAAATCTGCGCTGTTTGTTACATATAAAAAGTGAACACATTATGAGAAAAAGTGACGCTTTTGTTCTTTGACACCTCAAAATGTAATTAAAACTTTAAACGCTTCTCCTCAAAAGTGTGAAAAACTCCCTACTGTGTTTATGTTTTGCACGGCAGAGTGGTCGAGCGATCAGGAAGAGTCATTCACAGTTTTAAAAGCTACACTCTTAAACCGACCTGTACTCGCCATTTACGACCCCTAGCAGAAACAGAACTCCACACGGACGCTAGTAGGATAGAAATTGGTGGTATCCTATTGCAGCGCCCGAAAGGTAGCGAGGGTGCATTCCACCCAGTAGCGTACTATAGTCGCCAGACAAGCCGCGAAGAGAAAAACTTTCATGCATATGAGTTAGAAACATTAGCTGTTATGTGTTTTTTAAAAAAAATCAGGGTTTTTCTGTTAGGGAAGAGATTCGAAGTCATCATTGACTGCAGCGCGCTGCGTTTCACCTTCGAAAAGCGTGATGTTATCCCTAGGATTGCTCGCTGGTGGCTGGCATTGCAAGAATTTGAATGCTCTTTGGAGTACAGAGCGGGCTCAAAAATGAGTCACGTTGACGCTCTGTCCACGAACCCAGTTAGTGACCCCGAGCCTTGCGATCCGGTTCAGTACCCTTCCGTAATAGTCATCAATGATCATGATTGGCTACAGACCCTTCAAATGGGTGATTCTGAATTGCGCAGAATCTGTGACATTGTTAGTAGTGACCTGGATCCAAAAGGCCTAGAATATAATAAAGGACAATTATGTACTAAAGGATGGTAGGCTATTTAGATGTGTAGATGGTGACAAGGAAAGTTTAAGATGGGTTATTCCAAAGGGTGCAAGGTGGCAGTTGTGCAAGATGAACCACGACGATATAGGTCACGTTGGTTTCGAGAAAACTTTAGAACGGATCAAAAAGAGTTATTGGTACGCTAAAATGGCCAGATTCATGGAAAAGTACGTAAGTGCTTGCATAGACTGCGCATATGCCATAAAAATGCTCAAACCAATGTGAATGACTATTACATCCCATCGAGAAGGTCTGTGTTCCGTTTCACACTTTGCACATCGACCACCTTGGACCCTTTGTAAAGTTGAGGAGGGGATTACACACATACTAACGGTTCCCTTAATTCATTTAGGACACATTCCGGATTGGACAGATTTTAGATTGGACGGAATTCTAATAAACGTAATTGTAAATTGACAGACATACAGTCATGAAGAAAATTTGTAGATTCAATAACGAAGTTCTTATTCATAAAGCCAGTGCGAAATACCAATACGCAAAACGTAATAAGAGCTTTAAAGGACATTTTTGACACTTTCAGGAATCCTGATCGGTTAGTAAGCGATCAGGGCTCCTGTTTACTTCCAATGCTTTTAAAAGATTTTTTAATCAAGGGATCAAGCATGTTTTGAATGCCGTCGCCTATCCTAGATCTAACCGGCAGGCGAAACATTATAACAGGACAATACTCGATTCACTAACTGCTCAGAACCTGAGGGATAATGAAAAGCACTGGGATGATAAGTTTGGTAAGATTCAATGGGATTTGAATAATACCCTACAAAAGACTATAGGTAGGACTCCAGCCGAGGTAATGCTCGGTACAGTGATGAATAGTGAAGTAAACCCGGCCCTAAACGAAATAACAGGGGAAACTCGTGAAGTTTCAGATCTGTCGGCTATTCGTACTGAGGCAAAACAAAATATTGATAATGCCCAGAAATCACTAAAGCAATATTATGACCAAGGTAGACGACCTGCCCGAATTTATAACAAAGGGGACTTCATCAAAATTACTAAAGTCGCTTTCCAAAACGACGGTAAAAGCTCGAAACTTTTACCGTCGTATGAATGCCCCTTTAGGGTTGAAAAGGTTTTAGGTAACGATCGTGATAAAATTGCTCCAATTGCGGGATTTGAAAGTATGAGGAACAAACGAAAAACAGTCGATGCTGCAGACCGCATGCAACCGTGGATTCATGTAGCCTCACTAGGAATTGATGATGATGAGAATAGTGTCGATGATGATGCTATGGATGATGTAGATGACGATGATATTGTTTCTGAGTAGATAGCTTATGTATATATAGCATGCTTTAACTTATTTGTCACGCTATACTATTTCATAATAATAGATTATCATAATTGTGCAATTATAATTTATGTATTTTTATGTTTATCATTTCGTATGACAAACCATGTTTTGTGTTGTTTCGGTCAAGTATCAAGTATCGTCTCGGAACTTGACCTGACAACAGTGCTTAACGTGGTTACTCAACTAATAAGTTTTTGTAGAATGTAATGTTAATGGATAGGTGATATATAATTATATAAAGTATTGTTGAAACTAATATTACTTATATTAAGAAATATGTTCTAATAGTTAATAAACCGATAGGTGATAACACTAACTGATAATACTTAAACATATACATTGATTTATAGATATATCAATAAGTATACTTATAATGTACAGTGGCGTTCTTTAATGGAGTCATAGTTAAACCACTTAGCGCGTTGCAACAGGGACTATGTTCCTCTGAACATAGTTCACACGATTTCTCACGCACACAAGCTTGTAGCCTCCTATAAGAACATTATTTTGCTTAGCGACATCTATTGGCTCCTCGGTGAAGATTTTGTAGGACGCATTCACCCGACATTGCACTGTCCTCCACTCACCGCTGCTGTTGAGTCAAATCAAACAATCGGTAATGTAAACATAACGTAGTGTATTTTTATTTTGTCGATCTTACTAGCGTTATGTATGGTCCAGCGGATAAGGTCTGTCCTAGCAGGGAGAAAGGTTCACGGGTTCTAATCCCAGCCGAGAAATTTATTTTTGTAATTTATTTTTGTTTATTAAAGCATTAACAACTATTTTCACACATAATATTACATTAATAATAATAATGTTACATTATTGTATCACTGATAAAGTATTTGAATAAAAAAAATATGAAAGTCGACTAGGTAATTTTATTTCCTACTAACTTCATCACATTTTTTTTCTGCAACTTGATCACTTAACAGTTTTATTAAGGTTATAGCTTAAGAATTCGTTTTCGTGAAGAAAAGAGTATTGAAGCTAAACCTCAACAAAAATTAATATTCAACTTGCACTACAAGGCAGTAGATACATAGTTTATAATAACAAAAGAATAAGTTATAGATAAATCACAATTTTACATATAAAAATATTTAATTAAACTTGTTAAGCCTTAGAATCGATGAACTCCATTTATCTTCCGTATGAATCCATTATTTTCATACTTTTACATCATACGCTGTGATTCATTGATAAGTCGCGAGCGTCCACTGCGCGGCCGAGATTACATGTTACCCTCATTCCGTAACGATTCACCGAACATTGCACGGTCCTCCACTAAAACCAAAATAACAAGATTAATATAATAAGGAACAAAAACTATGCACCACTAATAAAATGCATTACAATAGTTAAGCTAACCATTTAGATGACATGTTTACGTTCTCAAAATGAATTATAAATTTAAAAACAGTGTTAAGTAAACATTAAAATACTCACAGTAAGACCAGTCTCATTAGCAATTTGGCATATATTATATCCTATATTGTGCAGCACAACAATACGCTGCCTCTCCTGCAAACTTATGTATTTGTATGCATGTCGAAAAAAGAAATCTCAGTAAACTGCCGATGCGGTAAGAACACACGAGCACCTTCGCTACTGATCTAGCAATGACAAACAGGTTGCTCATGAACACCGAACCGAATGAATCTAAACTAACTTCATTGCATTCAATTTTTGTATGGTATGGTCTATGACTATAAAAATGTTTGAAAACCAAAACATATCTAACAAAACTTCGTAGCTATTAGGCGACAGTTGGGCTCAAACCTGCGCCTTGCTACAGCAGGCAGACGGTGTTACCGCTGCGCCACCAAGGCTTATGCTTTGGCTCGTGAAATTATTCTTGTTATCAGAGCAACAAGCGTAGTGGGGTATGCGGTATACGTCATTTGTGTCCATGTGTGAGTACACGAGCAGCTGCAAGCGACTTGTTTTATGCGTTTTGTATTGACTATGCCTTCATATATGAACGTGATAGTACCTTTATTTCGGGTTATAAGTATATTGAAGAAAATAATTTTGTTTGAAGTTTTGGTTCGGACATCATCATAAATAAAATTATGTATACTAATGTTACATTACATATACACTCATATATACTTACATTTTCTTAAATTCTTATTTACATTATGAACAATCTATATCAAGGTCTTAAGGGTGAACAGGAAGCTGAACGAAACCAGTCAAACTGTATCACAAAGCCGTGTATCCTCTAAACTGAAATGTCATTAAAGCCCTTAAAAATCTTAATACTAAAGGTCATGATTTGCGGTGACAACTTTGATACCGCGTTGTAAAAGACTCACAGCGCCATCTAGCGGTTCAATTTGGAACTAATGATAGAATAAATGTGTTTGAGTGTACATTTCCGCCCACCAAGGGCAAAGTTGAGATCTTGGACCTTTAAATCCGAAAGTCATAACCGCCCACCCTTGACATGACATGACATGTAAATTTATTTTTAACAGAAACAATTTATTGCCACTACTTAAAACTAAAATTAATTCTAATTATACAACTATGCTTTAAATTGTATGTAATGACAGTTAAATTAAACATAAAATTCTATTTAGTATTAAACACTACCAAAGAAATATGATGAAATAACTAAAACTTAAAATGTGAAATATTGGCAAATTATTTTTCTATTGGCAAAATACACAATTTTGCTACAGGTCTCTTTATAATGCCGCCTTTTGTTTTTATACTGATAAATCTAACAATTTGGTCTATTCCGGGATGGGTAGCAATAATTCTGCCATAGAGCCAACGACTTGGAGACAAACCGTCCTCCTTCACTACAACAATGTTGCCTATTTGAGATTGCCGATTTTTCGAAGACCACTTGTATCTACTTATGCAAGAACTTGGTTAAATATTCTTGCGACCATTTGCGCCAAAAAACTTGTAACATCTTCTCTGAAATTACTGACAACGGTCTCGAGTTCAAACATGCCTCAATTTGGGTTAATACTATGTACATTTCCTCGAATGTCAAGGTTGAGTTGCCAATGATTTTCTTTAAGTAGTACTTTACAGATTTCACTCCTGCCTCCCATAGACCTCCGAAGTTTGGAGAATGAGGTGGAATGAAGTTTCACGTGCAATCGTTGGTTGCTAGAGCTTCTGCCACTTCAGTAAGCATAGCCTTTCGCTCCGATTTTGCAACTCTTGTTAATTCACCCGCTGTACCGATGAAGTTGGTGCCATTGTCGCTCCAAATTTGCGAAAAATGGCCACGTCTCGCAGTAAATCGCTTGAATGCTTGCAAAAAGGCTTCTGACGTTAAATCACTCACTACTTCTAAATATACGGTGCGAGTTGCCATGCACACAAACAAAACAAATATATTATCCTTTATAAGATTTGTGTCCCCTACCCTTAGTGTTCCGAATTTGAATCGGACCGGCATAGTCTACGCCGGCGTTCTTGAAAGGACGAGCGGGTGTGCTTCTTGCTGATTTTTCTTTTAGTGACTGGTTGCTGTAGCGTTGGGAGGTTTAATTTGTAGGTGAAGGTGTCGTCTCTACGATTCCAGGTAAGTCCCATTACAGTCATTGTTTCGTCTGTTTTAATGTTTAATTATTCTCTTGTGTTCTTATTTATTTATTTTCCTTTCATCCTATATACTAGCTCATCATTATTACTAGTCCATTTTTGCAACTGAAACCCTGCATTTCTCAACAGTTCAGTAGGTAGTTTCTTTTAAAATTTTATTCCTTGCTCTACATTTTCGCATCCTGTCAAATAGTCATCTACGTAAAAATCGTTGAGCACTCTTTCCTTTGCCCATGGGTAATTATCACCTTCAACGTACGTTATTTGCTGTAGTGCTTTAACAGTCAAATACGGGGCTGAAGAGGTCTCAAATGTCACGCGTGTAAGTTTCAGGTGCATTATTTCTGAACTCTCATTGTCCCTCCATAAAATACGTTGATAATCTGCATCATCCTCGTCTACTTTAATTTGACGGTACATTTTTACAATATCCGCTATTAAGCACACAGGTGAGGTTTTCCAGCGCATAATGATGTGTCTCAGATCAGATTGTAAAGTTGGACCGACAAGTAATTGATCATTAAGCGATTTATTATTTTTTCCTTTACACGAAGCGTCAAAAACTACCCTTACCTTCGTGGTGTCCTTATCTTCTCTAATGACAGCATGGTGTGGTAGGTATACTGCTCTCTTACTAGAAATTTCTCCCTTAGGTACTATGGACATGTGATCTAGTTCTCAATATTCATTTATTACCTCTTTGTACCGTAGTTTCAAATTTTCATCCTTCTGCAGCCGACGTTCTATCGACTTAAAACGTCTTAAAGCAATGGCAAAATAATTTTCTACCACAGGACTGTCTGTAGTGAATGGTAAACGTACCACATACCTACCCTGACCATCTCTGCGTGTGGTATTTTCGAATAGTTTTTCGCAGCGTTACTCCTCTTCAGTGTACAGTTATTCCTCGGGAAATTGAGTGTCCGACTCTAGTTCCCAGAGTCCTTTAAGAAGCTTATTATCAATACAACAATGCATCACGTTGATACTAGAAGCCTCGCTTAAAGATTTAACCTCACCAGATAGCACCCACCCAAGACTTGTACGCTGTGCTACTGGTGTGCCACGAGGACTTCTTTTCACACCATCTTGAAGTATTTGGCTATATACTTATGCGCCCAAAAGCAAATCGATCCGACATGGAGTATGATAACTAGGATCAACTAAAGCCAGTTCACTTAGTTCATTCCAATCCAATGTCTCTACCTGCTTCGCTGGAAGTAGAGATGTGATGGATTTCAGGACGTAAGCCTTTATTTTAACCTTTACGTTTGGATCGACTATTGATTGCAGTTCCAAGAAAACGACTGTCTTAGAGAGTACCTTTTGGTCCTCACCCAAACCTGAAAGTTGACTGGACGTGGTCACCTTTTTAAGACCTAAATACTGAACCGTGGACTCGGTTACAAATGAGGCTTGAGAGCCCTTAAGACAGTGCCCTTAAGACATAGGCAGCTCCATTTTTCGACGTAGCCTTTACTAGAGCAGTCGCTAGCAAAACCTGACTATAGATATTACCTGTCGAAAAACAAGAAACTAGAGTTTCCGGATTTTCATCGTCAGAGTCAATATTTTCTTAAGGTACGGCTATGTGCGCTACTGTTGACGTAGTGCTGGTGTCGCCACCATTGATAGCTTCACTATTGTTACCCTTAGGATGTAAAAACGTGTGGTGGTGTCTTTTGCAAATGCGGCATTTGCTACCAGATTGGCAAGATTTGGCGGAGTGATCGCTACCCAAACAATCGTAACATAGAT
Organism: Aproaerema taeniolella; assembly: GCA_949987775.1. Lineage (NCBI taxonomy): Eukaryota > Metazoa > Arthropoda > Insecta > Lepidoptera > Gelechiidae > Aproaerema > Aproaerema taeniolella. Next base: position 4,227,932 of record OX465265.1, read on the forward strand.
TATTATCCTGAATAAACTTGAGTCTTGACTCAACCAACTCTTTCGAGAAACTTTTACAATGACATAACTTATGTTCCTCCGAACAACACGGACAAATAGCTTGGGTGGCGTGTAACGCTTTTAATTTGTTTGCAGCGAGGTTATTATTTTGTTCTTTATGGTTATGAGTTATTTTAGTATCCAAAAATTCCATAGCTCTGTAGCGATTAGTTAAAAACTCTTTGAATTGGTCGTAGGTTGGTAACTCGTCAGCTGAAGTATTGTTTGATACATTGAACTCCCACTGTCGTCCAGTTTCAACATCTAATTTTAATGTTAAAATGTGAATAAAAAGTATGTCCCAGCCCTTAGTATCAACTCCCACATTGTTCAAAGTTAATAAACAATCGTTTGTGGTATCTATTAAGTCCTTCAAATCACTGAAAGATTCGGTTTGCAAATTTTTTTAACTGAGAATTTTTAGCAAAATAGTTTTTTTCGATAAGTTTTCCAACAATGATCGTGATTTTCGTTTAGTATAGGTATGTGTCGTAAAAGTTGCTCCGCTTCCCTGTCAAATAACCTCTTAAGTATTGTAATTTTTGAACATTGTCCAGCTCTTTACTATCGTGGATTAATGACTTAAAACGATTTCTAAAGGTTGACCATTCCGCGTAACTGCCTGAAAAATTTGGGATATTAATTTTCGGTAGTTTTACCTTAACTGATTTACCCCGAGGGTTTGATTTAGGCTCCCTTTCTTCTTTAATTAATTTCAAAAGAGCAAGTTTTAAGACATAATGTCTTTATACATAATATGTACATAATACATATTATGTATAATCTTCGTACAACTCTTCAGTACTATCGTATTTCTCGTTAACAATATACTTAGATTCCTTAATTTTTTGTGGGTCACAAGTGCGCATAATTTCTATGTGACCTGCTAAAAACTCGAACCATATTTGATCTAAACTTTCTAATTTCGATTCAACATAAATTTTTGTGATTCTCTCGTTTGGAGATTTTTTGTAGTTTGTATGCGCCTTAGTCTAAGTGTAATTTACAACAACTTTGAAAAATTTATAAGTAATAGTAACAGTTTGCCAGAAATTTTACAAGTGTTTGAGTAATTGCAACTTAGCCGAAAACCGGCATGGATTCCCCGTACCTTCGTTTTTTCTTAAATTGTTCTAAGTCCTTAACTATCGTCCATAAATAGTTCAAAGTTCTAATAATTAAGCTAAGTTAAAATGTATCTATAAGTAAAGGAGGCCCGTTCCCCTCGGTGGGGACGTATATGGGCTGGTAAGAAGAGTTATTAATTTTAGGAATGGGCTTCACTATGGCTTCATTCCTATTCTCGGAAATATGCTAGTCAGAATGGATCTATTGACAATTTTAGTAATCACACCTAAAGTTTGAGGCATTGTTAATCTGATCATATCGTGAGTTATACCATCAATACCTTGAGCATTAGTAGAAATACTTTGAACGATTTTTGCTACTACTGGTTTAAGACTAATAGTTGCAGAACCGAAATTATGAAACTCTAAATATCTTAAATCTGAAATCCTTACAATGTCTTCGCCTGGCACCTTAAGAAAATGCTCATTTATATCATCAGGATTATTTATATTGGGAGGTAAATCAACCTGTTTTTTTTATTAAAGTCAACAAGATTATTTTTTAAGTTTTTCCAGAGTGCTCGCGGATTTTTATAGTTTTTATTTAAATTATGTTGAAAGAATGTGAATTTTTCAGAAGACATAGCAGCCGTAACAATATTTTTGAGATCTTTATAAAACTTTTGATCACTAACACTATTAGTTCCATGATACTGAGCAAAGGCTATGTCTCGGAGTCTCAACATATCTTTAATATGATGAGAATCCTTTTGATACCAAATAGTAGGTTGTTTTTCCCGGTTATAGACACCCCCGGAAAAAACACCCGGGAAATAGTGTTAATTAAGTTTTCATTATGTTAAATTATATTATATTTTATATGTGTGTATGTTAGTCTGTAAGGTATTTATAAATGTTTTTTTTTTTCAAATAAACGTTTATATTTATACTTTTGTATAATTTATTTTATTTTATGGTCTGAAATATGTAGGTATTTAGTTCTGATTTCACTCTTTGTAATAAGTTCATATAATAAGTTTCAAAATAAATCACCAAAAAGAAAATAAAAAGTCGGAACACCAGGATTCGAACCCGCAGTCCTCATACCCTTTAGTATTTTTTATTACAATTATGAAACACATATTTAAAAAAAAATAAGAAGGTATCATGAAACACTTTAAAAATTATTAAGTACTTAAATCAAAATATCAGTATTTTTTTTTGTTTTTTCAGAATTTGCAAAAGTATATCTGGAACTTGATACTCTCATGACTAAAAATAAGTTTTCTAAAGGATGTAAGGTCTGTGAAAATAAACTTTTGCATCTATTTAAGGAATGTGAAAAATATGTGAGTCAGGAGGAAATTAAAGAAGGAAAAGAAGCGTGTGATATGCTCGCGATTCTCAAGGTAACAAACATTAATCAATATTTTGAAACAAAAACTATGTATCTATTTGGGTCAAAAGTTATGACAGTAAGAAGTACCTACTTTATTTAACCCTCTCAACGCGGTACTGATAAAACAAAACTTACTTCCAGTGCTGTACGAGTCAATACCTTGAGCATTACTTCTATTTTCCCATTACGTATCAGGAGCATTACGTATCAGGTCCTGACTTCAATGGTCTTTCAAGACATGGGAATCCATCGGTTGTCTAAAATTTTTGATCTAATAAATAGATAATATCCTAGTGTATATGTTACTGTGAATGCCCGATATAAGTGAATGTTAAGATGCACCGGTGTATGCCGACAATCACCAATTTCGATGATGTTACTCAAAAATTGTTCTTAATTTATACTTAGGCGCCTAAAGCACCTGATAAAGGCAGCACACATAGGAAAAGGAAACCGAACTCATGTCTCCCCTAATGTCTCCCCTTGGGGAGCCATCAGGATTTCCTTAGTCCTGGTATCTCCCCCAGGTCAGACATCAGACCTTGCTTTTTAATATTATGTTGAGTACTCGTGGATCCCCTGGCAACGTGGATTTGTCTAGCAACCAAAAGAAAAAAAAGGCATACCAAGAAAGACGATCTTATTGCAAACGTAGGAAATCCTTACAAGCTAAAACTTAAAAATAGTTTTCAATACAATTGCTCGAAAAATAAACATTGTATGGCTAGGCTATAAACATAAACAGAAAGTTGCTCATTGTAGCACTAGTGCTTTTTAGCACTTTCTCTCTTGTGCGAATCTAAACTTCCCGAACGGTCAGGTCAGGTAGGCTACTTTAGCCTACTTTTTTGGGTGTACTTACGACAAAATCCGGGAGGTCGTAGATAAGAGGGACGCAGTTTGCTTTGGGTACCAGAGCGTCGTGGGTTACACTAGCATAGACACTACGTTTAAAAAATACAGTTATAATACCTATTCATTTTCGAGTGGCCAGTATATTCATTTGACAGGGCATTCACGAATACACAACATATTATTAAAAAGCAAGGTCTGATGTCTCCCCTACTTGGAGGAGACACCAGCACTAAGAAAATCCTGATGGCTCCCCAAGCAAGGCAAGGTCTGATGTCTCCCCTACTTGGAGGAGACACCAGCACTAAGAAAATCCTGATGGCTCCCCAAGCGGAGAGATCAGGGGAAACACGAATCCGGTTTCAGGAATAGTGCCATCTCCGTCTCTCAACAGGCCTGGGCCGGCAGTGCGAACAGTGTCGATAGATGAAGTTTACGGACTATGAAAGCGTGCGTGCGTAAAAACATGTTCGAAAGTTAGAAAAATGAGATTTATGGAAAGGTAATAGCTTAAATCGAAAAATGCGTTAGCTACTTATCGAGAGTGTTCAATCACGAACATTTTGATAGCAAAAGACAAGTTCCTGTGTGCATTTTACTATCGTTTTTACAGCTTAAAAGATACACAATATTGGTATTTAGAGGTGACTTTGTGAGCTTTTTCTATCTAACTAAAAGTGCTGAATCATGTTTTCAGCAAACTAATTATCTAGTTTATGTCCTGAATATTACCGTAGTATTTTTTTTCTTCGATTTCATGCAGTGCGTCATGCTACGCATCATAAAATCGTAATTTAGGTGCTGTAGTCGCCTTAAATCGGACATACACCTGTGTGTGTTAACATACACAGAGGAGATACAGTGAATCTTAGATTCAGCGATTTACAATTTGTGTGATGTTAACAAACGCCAGTGTTTGTTCGTTCAAAACACCTTGATTAATCAATAACATACATTTAGTTATTAATGAATTTAATGATCTTGCACCATTGGCTATAGAATTTTTTTTTCTTTCATGGTCGCCATCTATTCATTTCCGAAATCAGCAACCCTAAAAACCTTTAAAACGACACCTATGTTGGCTTGTCTGAAAGAGCAATGCCTAGTTTTGGTGCCTTTCTTTTGATTTGTACACTAACGCCACCTTTTTATATGTGTAGAGTACTTCCATACAAACAATAGTTACTATCACAGCTCAGCTCTAAAGTACATCCGTCTCGAGTGATACGCCATTATCTATAACGCGTATTTAATAGGAAAACTAAGAGTATGAGCTACTTTTAACGGTTCTATACTATTTATTTCATAGTACAAACTTAATTAGACTCATGTTACGTCACGTTAGCGTTAGTGGCATAGTGTGACATGAAGCTACACTGCACCGTGGCAATGTTACGAGTATTTTATTAACAAAACTGAAGATATTAGTGCTTTTTACGCCTTAATCCTGTCAATTTCATCCTTTAGATTAATGTCTAAACCTCAAACAACAACCTCAAACAAAACTGAAGATATTATCTATTTTATAGTTTACACACTATCCGGACTCAAGTAACATCACGTTGACATTAGTAGCATAGTGCAACATGAAGTCTCACTTCACCACAACATATTCGTAGTTACGAGTATTTTATTAACAAAACTGAAGATATTAGTGCTTTTTACGCCTTAATCCTGTCTTTTTATAGTTTAGACACTATCTGGACTCAAGTTACTTTACGTTAGCGTTAGTAGCATAGTGTGACATAAAGTCTCACTGCACCGTGGCAATTTTACGAGTGTTTTATTAACAAAACTGGAGATATTAGTGCTTTTTACGCCTTAATTCTGTCAATTTCATACTTTAGACATTATTCGGACTCAGTTTACGTCACGTTGACAGTAGTAGCAGAGTGCGACATGAAGTCTCACTTCACCATAACATTGTTACGAGTATTTTATTAACAAAACTGAAGACATTAGTGCTATTTACGCCTTAATCCTGTCTTTTTATAGTTAAGATACTATCTGGACTCAAGTTACTTCACGTTAGCGTTAGTGGCATAGTGTGACATGACGTAACTTGAGTCCCGATAGTGTCAAAACTATACGGAAGACAGGATTAAAGCCTAAGAAGCATTAATATCTTCAGTTTTGTTAATAGAATACTCGTAACATTGCCGCGGTGAAGTGAGACTTCATGTCGCACTATACCACTAACGCCAACGTGGCGTAAATTGAGTCCGGATAGTGTGTAATATACTAAATAGACAGGATTAAGGCGTAAAAAGCACTAATATCTTCAGTTTTGTTAATAAAATACTCGTAACATTGCCATGGTGTAGTGTAACTTCATGTCGCACTATGCCACTAACGCCAACGTAACGTAACATAAGTCTAATAGAGTTTGTACTATGAAATAAATAGTATAGGACTGTTAAAAGTAGCTCATACTCTCAGTTTTCCTATTAAATACGCGTTATAGATAATGGCGTATAACTCCAGACGGATGAACTTTAGAGCTGAGCTGCGATAATAACTATTGTTTGTATGGAAGTACTCTACACGTCTAACAAGGTGGCGTTAGTGTGCAATAAAAAAAAGGCACCAGTGGCCCATACATTTTCAGCAAAGCCCTTTCTCGAAAAATTGAAAAAAATCCTATGGGTGCCGTTTTGTAGGTTTTCGGGGGTGTTGATTCCGAATGCGACATCCATTTTGAAATCCAAAATGGCGGACATACAATTTTTTGAAACTATCGTCATGGGTGTCCTTTAATAGGTTTTTGGGGGTTATAATTAAAATAACCTTCCTATACTAGGTATATTTTGATTAATAAACAATTTGTATCTATTTATGATTCTATTTATTGTAACAATTTGTGACTTCATTAGGCATATACTGGTCCAGAACTTCTGTTTCTACACATCGTTATTTTTCTATATCAAAAGCGGTGATAGCCCAGTTGGTAATGAGCCAGACTTGTAATCCGAAGGTCGTGGGTTCAAATTCTGGTGCGGGCCTGTACCACTAAATTCGTCTTTTCGGATTTATGTACGGATTTCTAATTATCACTTGCTCAAAGGTAAAGGAAAACATCGTGATGAAACCCGCCCGTCCAATAAAATTCATTTTCGAAAGACGAGCGGTCCACCAACCCGCATTAGGCCAGCGTGGTGGACTATGGCCTAAATCCCCTTCGTGTTTCGAAGGGAGGCCCGTGCCCCTCGGTGGGGACGTATATGGGCTGGTAAAAAAAAATCAGGCAGGCACCATAATTTCGCTCATAATTAACATCGACCAAGTCGTCGTGGTCTATGATAACAGTCACCGGTGAATGACCGAAATCATCATGGAAAGGATAATTAATAACGATCATTCACCAGCTATCTTAGCTAGCTATCTTGGTGGATGTTAACAGATACCAGAGTATCTTAACATACACTGCATTTCGGACATTCACAGTAACATTTATATTGCTGCAGGCGCCCGGGGTTCCATGCAATAATTTTATAGATATAAATGTTATGGACCAAGTGATAAATTGGCCATTATTCATAATGACCGGGCATTATGAAAAATGCCCAATATGAGAGGGCAATTTGATAATAATTAATCAAATAATCAAATTGACCGGGCACTATACATAATGCCCATCACCTTTTGGGCAGAGTAATACACACATATTTAATTGCATTTTTATTATTATTATAGTCATTTAACTTCAAATAAACTAAATGTTAAACAATTTAAATAATCAGACTCATTATTTGGATTAAGTAGCAAGGTAAAAGGCGAGGCCAAAGGCCGAGCTCTGCATAGGGCGAAGTCTGGAGCGTCTCCCTCCCCCAATCCAAGATGGCTGCCATGCGAGTTAAGATTTTAACGGTGAGGCGAGGTCGCAGACTGAGCCCAACTCCGCGTAGGGCGAAGCCCGGAGCGTCAACCCCCTCAATTCAAGATGGCGGCCATACAAGTTTAGATTCTGTAGGTGAGGCGAGGCCGTAGGCCGAGGCGAGTTGCGTTTAGGTTGAGGCCGAAGTCCAAACTCCGCGTAGGGCGACGACCAGAGCGTCCCCCCCAATTCAAGATGGCCGCCATACAAATTTAGATACTAAAGGTGGGGTGAGGCCGTATGCCGAGGAAAGCTGCGTATAGGGCGAGGCCAAATAAGAAGTCTTACCCGCCCGAATGCCTTCCGAAAATTTAATATCCGCAAACTTTGATTTTAGTTGGGAGAATCGTGACGAGAAGGGCAAACCCCGGAGCGTCGCGATTCCCCGCACAAAAAATCCAAGAAGGCGGATATTAAATCGGGCATGCCGACATGGGTATCGTTTGATAGATTGTCGGGGATGCTGATTCAGAAAATGTCGTTCATTTTGATATCAAAGATGCGGACGTTTACATTTTTGAAAAAACTGATATTTGTGTCGTTTAATAGGTTTTCGGGGGTGCTAATTCCGTAAACGACAACCATTTTGAAATACAAGATGGCGGACATGCATTTTTTGTAAAATCCGTCATGGACGTCGTTTTAGATTTTGAAATCTAAGATGGCGGTCGTGAAAAAATAACGAAAACTTTTATAAATTGCAACGATGGCACTTCCCTCCCCGCACCGCTTCCCTCCCCGCACTTCCCTCCCCGCACCGCATCAAACTTAGCTTTATTATAAAAATGGCCCAATTGTCACGTAGCAATATAATAATGACCGGGCAATATGATAAATAATGAAGTTTAGATAGTAATTAATCACTTTGCCCGATAGAGCTAGACATTATGAATAATGCCCGGGCATTATTCATAATGCCCGCATTAATCACTTGGTCCATAACATAAACATTTTTAAAACTGATGATGTTACGGGAAATTGCTTTCCGAGCCGCATAGAACAGAACAATGCTAGTGATGGGATGTTTTCATATAATATTAAACAACTTTTTACGAATAATATTTATTATCATGTCATGCGCAATCAAATTATTATAACAAAATAATATGAATTAAAATTTTTTTTTACTTACCAAAAATTTTCAGTTTCTACCGTTTTTTTGATAACTTGTAATGAAGACTGTGGCATGATTAATTTATTTCATGAAATGGTGACTCAAAATAACCATGTTGCAACCAAAAAATTTTTAAAATTGGTACTAATAAAGAAGTTATGATTTTTTTAAGTAGCGCTGATGGAAAATTCGAAAAAACACTTTCAAAAAAACATGACTTCTGAACTACAAAAAATCGCAGAACATACATGGGGTATTTTCGGATTCAGCCAGGTGTGAGAAATCTAAAAAAAAATTTTGATCGTCACTATTTGGATCACCCTGTATATGTAGGTATTGTGTATGTATGTATTGTATGTATGTATGTATGGATATTTATTATTAAGTACTTCATTTGTTTAGGTTTGTAATATGTCTGTTTTGTATTTTAATTTTAATTTAAATATAAAGTCATATTGACTAGATTTGATTTTATGTTTTGTTTTCTATTTCGTGTTGTTGTGTAGGTCATACTCGCCTCACTTCGTCCTATCTCTCTTGTAGGGTCTGCTGTAAAAAATTTCTTCCTAGTAATAAGCAGTCGGGTGGCAGTTGTGTCGTCTCTCTCTTTGTGTGGTTCTTTTTGTATGTCAATTGTGTACATTAAACAGTAATAAAATTTTCTTTAAAATGAGTTTTGTGGGACTCCAAATGAACTAGTCTTAGGAATACATACAACATATTAAAAAAAAAGAATACATGCGCGTTTGTAACCATTAATATCTTGTACGGCTCAACGTAAAAAATGTGTTTAAAATAATTTTTTCATTTCCTGTTTTTCAGGCAGGAACAATTGAACCTAGTTTTCCTGTATGTGCCATCTCATCATTTATTTTGTTGTTTTTGATGTGCAGGAACAATTGAACCTAGTTTTCCTGTATGTGCCATCTCATCATTTATTTTGTTGTTTTCGATATTATTAATTTTTTATTTTTAATAAAAATGTTTATGTATTTTTTGTTTATTATTTTAACCACAGACCTATATAACTATCAATGAAATACTTTCCTCATAAAAAAATTAACTAAAGGGCTATGACAAAACATACCTTTTTAATAAAATTAGTCAGGTTTTGAGGCATTTTTTGTTTTCGCGTGTTCCAGAGCATCAAGAGTATAACCATGTTGCGGCGCACTTGTATGATTCATTTTTGAGCAACGAAATTCTTTCTCCAGCGTCTTATTTGTTTACCAGTACCTGACTCTGTCTTGAGGGAAAACAAAAGAGGGTAAATATAGATAAGACATTTATGTAATGGAACCATAGACATAGAAAAATTAAGTTAAATACCGCTAGACTGGCTGTTGTCAAATCAATACAAAAATCCTGAAGCCGTGCCGTGCGACATTCAGGCCTTACTTAGATGCTTTGAGACATATTTGGCCATTTTTAATTTTATAAACTCAACAATAGAAACAGTTTGAAAATTGCAAGAAACATGCAAGTAACTTTAACAAGAAACACAGGATAATACTACAAGAAACACTGGATCAGACCAAAATCACTGAATAAGACAAGATACACTGGATATGACTTTATTTGGATATGACAAGAAACATTTTATAAGACAATAACAGACATGGCTTTGGCCTTAATTATCTGAGAAAAGAAAAAAAAATATAAGAAAGGATTTTTATTATAAAGAAAGGAGATAATAGAAGACTGCAAGGGTTAAGTTCCCTTTGCCTTTCCCGTGTGGGAAACAAAGAATTAAAAAAAAATACCGGGACCAATCTTTGAGTATGTAGTATTTGTTTATATGGAGGCGCAATATTTGACATATACATACTTATGAAGCGTGGCCGGCCGCCATTTTTCTTAAGTTTGTTTACATTTCACTCTTGAGTACTTGAGCTGTCAAGTGAATAGCAACATTAATGAAAAATTTCTGAAAGTTTTTTTCAAATTAATTAATTCAAAGGGTTTAAGTAAATAAAACTCCATTTTTTTTTGCCTCCTCATGGGCAAAAAACGGAAGAAAGATGAAGGCGGAGGGGAAGATCCTGGTGGAGACTCGCCGGGAGATGAGGACCCCAGCGATAAGTATAATACTTTTCTCATTGAGAATTATTCAAGGCAATATCCCGAAGATGGAGGTGATTTTGAATATCTCGTAATATACCAAAGCATCGACGAGTCTAGGCCCATTGGTGATCGGGACCTGATGAGTCTGGGGACTTCCTTAAAAAATACCAATAAAGGAATTAAGCGCTTGAAGCGAATCAACAAATTCAAAATCGCGGCCATATTTGAGCGACCAGGGTTGGCCAATGCCGCCGTCAATAATACTAAAGCTTTAAAAGATCTTCGCTTAAAAGCTACAATACCTGCAAAACTTACGGAGACTGTAGGGGTTATACGTAATGTCCCTACATACATGTCCAACTTGAGCATATATAAAGGTATATCAAGCTGCAAGGACGTAGTAGCGGTGCGCCGCTTTATGCGTCGAGCTTCTGATGATGACGGTAAGTCTTGTTTAGAACCAACTACGTCTGTTGCCATTACATTTGCCTGTTCAACACTCCCAATGAACGTTGACATCAATTCTTGGTACTTTGAAGTAAGCCCTTATACTCCTCCAGTCTCCCAATGCCTGCGATGCTTAAGATACGGACATATTGGTAAATACTGCAAAAACTCACAGAAATGCTCGATTTGTGGTGCTGGCCATTCTTATAAAGAGTGTACTAAACAATCAGCAGAAGCCATTTGTGTACATTGTGGTGGCAATCATATAGCCATTTCATCTGCTTGTCCGGTAAGAAAGCAAAAAGTAGAAGAAAACAAGATAAAAACGCGCCAGGTCACATATGCTGACCTATTCAATAAAGACGCTTTTCCTGCCCTAAATGCCAAAACTGATCCCATGCAACAACTTTTAAAATCAGATCACTTTTTGAATCTGTTGATTTCATCTGTTATAAAGATCATATCTCTACATCGCGACGTTGATAATCCCACCTCAATAAACTCAGAAGCCATTAAAGGCATTCTTCTCGAAACTTTCAGCAAAACAAATGATACCAAGACTAGTAAAGTACAATCTAAGTAACTTATGGATTGCCTGAAAGTAGTTTAATGGAATGCTCAAAGTTTAACAAGTAATTTACATGCTTTTAATTATTTTTTACTTAATAATAATATTCATGTTGCTCTCATCTCTGAAACTTGGTTAAAACCTAACAAGAAACTTAAAATTAAAGGTTATAATATTGAAAGACTGGATATTGGTAGTAACCATAACGGTGTAGCTATATTAGTACATTGCAGTATATATTATAGTAGATTGAATACTTATTATGACAGCTCTTTACAAAACATAGCTATTCAAATAAATTTTAATAATGAAGTTATAACTGTCGTTAGTTTTTATAGTCCTACATTAGCTAATCCTTGTCATTTTAATTATACTTATTTAGATAATTTAATTAAATCTATTCCCAGCCCATTGATCCTAGCTGGTGATTTTAATTCACATCATACTATGTGGGGCTGTACTACTACTAATTCTCGTGGCATAGATCTATTAAATGTTATTAATGATAATAATTTATGCTTGCTGAATGACGGTCGACCAACCACTGTTGGCTCATCCACATGGAACCCAAATGCCTTAGATTTAACCATTGTTTCTCCTTCTTTAGCACTACGTTGTGAATGGGACGTATTTGATGATCCCCTGGGTAGCTATCACTTGCTAACTCTTATTCATTTCCTTAGTCCTGGAAATACAAACAATATTAACATTAGCCAAAGTAATTATTCACGTCCTTGTTATAATAATGTTGACTGGGAAAAATATCAGGAGTTGGTTAATGTCAAGCTCATGGTTTATCAATTTGATCCTATCAATCCTCAAACTTCATATCTGGAGTTCTGTTCTATTTTATTAAATAGTGTCATAGAAGCCAATCCTTCTCATTTCCAGATTAGAAATAGTACCTCTAATAGATCACGTAAACAAAGACCTCGTATACCATGGTGGAATATAAAGTGTACTGCAGCTGTGCAGGGTGCTAAAGCGGCCTATTTAATATTTAAAATGAACCCTACGCAAGACAATTATATTTATTTCAAAAAACAGCAGGCTGCTAGAAAGCTCATCTTAAAAAGAGAACGGGATGAATCTTGGCAGGCACTTTGTCAACTGTTTAATAGACAAACTCCTCTTTCCATTATCTGGAAATTGTCAAGAAAATAATAATTTGTAGTTTGTGTTTTTTTTGACATAGTAGGTGCTTTTAATAATGTTAACCATCTTGTTCTTGTTAATGAACTTCAGTCTCTTGGTTTACCTGAAAAATGCATAAAATGGATTTATAATTATTTACATGGAAGGAAAGTTTATGTCAAGTATAATAATAATCTTTATGGTCCTAAGGAATCATATTTGGGTGTATGTCAAGGAGGAATATTAAGTCCTTTACTATTTATTTTATATATACATAAATTAAATGAAATATTAGGTACTGAGGTTAATAACCTGCAATATGCTGATGATTTAGTAGTTTATTGTTGTGGATCAAACATGACATCTGTAGAAACAAAAATTAATACTGCACTAGAAAAATTGAAAGTATATTTCAATTACTTACAGTTACAAGTTAGTTTGGAGAAATCTAAGGTAGTAGTATTCAGCAGAGCTAGAGTTTTGCAATCACATATATTATTTAATGGTCATTTGTTGCCTGTGGAAGATGAAGCCAAGTTTCTTGGTGTAGTCTTCAATAGGCATTTATCCTGGAATAAGCATGTAAATAATGTGTTAGACAGAGCTTCTAGAGCTTTCAACATCATGAAATCTCTTATTGGATCATCTTTCGGGGCTGATCCTAAGATTCTCCTTATGTTGTATAAATCCATAGTTCGTTCACACTTTGAATACAGTTTCTTTTGTTTTGCTTCCAATACAGTTTTGGTTAGAAAGTTAGAAATATTACAGAATCATAATTTGCGTTTAATAACAGGTGCTATGAGAACCACTCCTATTGTTTCTATGCAAGTTGAGTGCAATATACCACCTTTAGCTCACAGATTTAAATTTTTGAAATTCAAGTTTTTATTAAAGTTGTTCTCATATGATAATCATCCTTTATTACAAAAAATTGACAGTTACCTTAATTTAGCTTCATCCTCGAATTCTTCAAAATATCCTTTCATTCTTTTGAATTATCCTGAAATCAAATCATATGATAATCAATATAACATTCATAAAACTTCTGGCAAATGGGCATGCTATAGCGGATCTTTGAGGGGCAAATTTATGGACATAAAGATAAATATATACAACAATTTACAAACTAAAGAAGATGTATATGAGAAACTTTCCAATTGGCTAGAATATCATCTTATATTTACTGATGGTTCTAAATCTGTAAAAGGCGTGTCGTTGGCATTTTATCACAGTAACAAGAAAGTTGGAAATGGATCAAGTTACCAGACGCTTTCAGCATTTTCTCAGCAGAAGCTTCAGCTATATTGTCAGCTTTGGAATACATTAAGGAAGATATACTCACAAGTAAACAAACACGATGGTTAATTGTCAGCGATAGTATGTCCGTTTTAACAGCTCTTCAACATCACGATTTCAACACCAACACAAATTATTTGATTTATTAGATAAAAGATACTTGGCTCTCTCTGCAACATTTAAATATTACCGTTGAATTCTTCTGGACTCCTGCATACAAGGGCGTATTAGGCAATGAAAATGCAGACTATCTTGCCAGAACAATAAATGACTTGGGTGACCAGATTAAAAACATTTCTGTACCTTGGAGAGATTTGGTCTTATCAATCAACGCTGATATTTTGAGAGACTGGCTTCAGGAATGGCAACAGATTTCCCAAGAAAAAGGTACATGGTACGCTGCAGTAAATAAAGAAATTGGAAAAAGACCCTGGTTTGCTAGAAACAAAGTTTATATTAGTAGAAAGTTTTATACTCAAATATGTAGACTTCGATTTGGCCACTGTCGATTTAATGCACATCTCAATAGAATGAGAATAATAGATAGTCCCCTTTGCACAGAATGTGCATTGAATGCCTCCCAAACACTTGAACATATATTTTTTGAGTGTCCGGCTTTCAATTTGAATCGGTTGCTTCTTATTGATAAGTTGCAAGAAATACAGAATGATATCCCGCCTTCTGTTCAAGAACTTCTATCATGCCCTGCTAACTTTAAGCCTATCTATGAATTTGTGGTTTCCTGTCTTGGAGGCTTATAACTGGATTTGATAATTATAAACTGAAAAGACTCTTTAAATGGATATGACTTAACATGGATTTGAATTGAAGAATTAAGAAGAATATATGTAAAAGATTTGGCTTTTAGCCTTAAAGAATTTTTTTAAAACCAAATTAATACTGAAGAATTGGCCTTGTGCCTTGAAAATATTCATTAAGAAAAAGATTTGAAGAATTGGCCTTGGGCCTTAGAGAATAGATATTGATATGGAAAAAAAAACTAGGAAGACTAGGCTGTATGGCTTGGACCCATTGCCTTTCCGAAAGGATAAAATTAAATTACTACTGAAAAATTGTGTTTTTTGTTGAGGAGAAGTTGTTTTGTGGTTTTGTATAGTGTCAGAATATTGGATGAGAAGGTAGCAAAATGGCTTCGTGCTCTGTAAAACAGTGCAGCTACAGGGCTAACAAAAATAACAAGCAAACGACTCTGCATCAGTAAGTAACCGTTTTTTGTTGAAATACGCCTATTAAACCCAAAAATACTTCTAAACCCTTTATTACTAAGATTATATTTTATAGTTTCCATGTTTTTTACACCCTAAATTACCTTTCTGGCTAACTTTACATAATATTTTCCGTAACAAAAATTTCTATACAAATGACATTAGTGATGTAATAATTATGGCTATCGAATTTATATCGATGATTCTGTATTAGTTACAGAGCATATTTGTACGAGTGATCAGTTACAATATTTTTTTATATTAAAATAGCGGTGGGACACATTAACTATCTATACTATCACTTTCTGTATTCAAGGTGTAAAGGGACAGTTTTGCTAAAAACTGAAATGGCGAAATCAAATCATAGCTAAGATTTTATAGTTACCTACGTTTAGAAAATATATTAATTTAATTAATATTATTCTGTATGATTTTATTTTACCTTAGAAATTTGTTTTTCTTTTAAACTACATTACCAAGTGAGAGGATTAATAGTATTAGTACGTATTTGGTTTGATTATGTTTTCAGGTTCCCAAAAAAAGAAGCGTTGCGACGTAAGTGGTTTGACATTATTGGGAAAGATAATTTGAAACTGACAAAGTACTCCACCTATGCTCTTTACATTTCAAAATCAGCATTTAATAAAAGCTTGCACATTGTAAGTATTTCTGTGCCTTCTGTTTCTTTTTTGGTAAGGAATCCATGAAATTCTTGGAAAAAAAATCTCATACTGAGGCAATTTCTAGTTGCATGGAGAAGCTAAATATATTTTTTTTACGTAGCATTTGCCCTTAGAGAAGTCTACAGTGTTGTTCATACACAAGTAGAAAAGACAACTCTACAAAACCAGGGATACGGATCGGGCACCGGGTCACGCATCCTCACCATACACGAGGCTCAAGGGTTGACGTACGAAAAGGTGGTGATCGTGCGTACTACAACAACCAGGCAGGAGCTACACGACAGTATCCCACATGCTGTAGTTGCCGTATCGCGTCATACCGACAATTGCAAATATTATGCGGATGATGGTAATGATGCGATAGGCAGATTCATCAAAGAAGCAGAGACGGCAGGCAGGGGAAAAGTGGTCAATTACAACCTCAAAATGGCGATCAAAAGTCGAGACACAGCCGTCATAGATGCCTTGAGGTCTGAATGCAACAGCGAAGAACCGTCACTCGTTTAAATATGTATTATATACATTATGTATTCATATATTTATTATACTTATTCATAAATTGTAAACCTCTATGGAAAGTATTGTATTATAGTTAAAAATGAAGTATTAACAAGAAAACTTAATCTAGACAAAGGCACGGACATAAAGTCTGTGGATGCTAATAATAACACAACTAAAATATATATATATATATATTTGTATTTCCACCCGTTCCTTGGGAAAAGTTGTTCAGTTTAGAAGGCGGATTCACATCCTTAAGTTTCGCTTGCTAATTTTATAAGTCACCAAAAAATACGTGCTGCCTGCAATGCTAGCTTAAATTGACACTAACACACTCTTTAACCTCCTTACTCTGTCTGTTTTTTCGAGGAGATTGATAACCTCGACGATCACATGTTGGTTTATTCGCAAGCTTAATTTTGCGTATCTTTTAATAATATTGGCAACAGATTCCACTTTTATAACTAGATTTTTTCAATAGCGTGCATGAGTGTCATTTTTGTAATAAGCATTTCTTCG
This sequence comes from Aproaerema taeniolella, assembly GCA_949987775.1. Classification (NCBI taxonomy): domain Eukaryota; kingdom Metazoa; phylum Arthropoda; class Insecta; order Lepidoptera; family Gelechiidae; genus Aproaerema; species Aproaerema taeniolella. The sequence continues at coordinate 4,244,718 of OX465265.1, forward strand.
GGTGCTATTGAACGACACGAAATATCAGGTTCGCAAAAGTTCATATCCGAGATCTTGAATTTTAGGTTGGGTGAAACGTCACGCTCCGCGTCGCTCTACGTAGAGCTTGGCCTTCAGCCTCACCATATACGCAGTTTTCCTCGGCCTGCTGCCTCGCCTCGCTCTTAGAGTGAACCTTTTATGGCGGTCATCATGGAATTGAGAGGGTGGTCGCTCTGGGCTTAGCCCTGCGTGGAGCTCGGTCTTCGGTCTGGTGTCACGATTTTGTATGGCGGCTTTTATTTTAAACAAAATATCTTTTGTATGATCATTTTACAATAAAACACATATATATGTCACCGTAAAATTGTCAAAGCTTTAGTAAAATTATAAACTCTGGGTACTTTGTGAACTGGCCTTTTTTTCACATTGACAAATTGTAAATAAATGTAAATAAATGCTGTGATTTTGTTTATTTTTCAATTATCTTATAGTAACCGTATTCTGTACCACCTATCGATACTTTGAACAAGTATCGATATTTTGATACCCTAGCATGTGCTTACTACAGGCACGCATATTTTTGTAAAATTTCCTGTCCTTTTACTCTTTAGTCATTGGGACCAATAGATTTTCACCATTTTGGCGCTGCAGGCGGCAGCGGCAGAACACCAAACGTTACGTAGTGAGGACTAGAAGTCGATTAGTCGACAAACTATATGTAATCCCTCCGGGGTAGGCAGGCAATCAGGTCAAGTTGTACTTCGCTTTACAAAAATTAGTGAGGACCAAAGTCGACTATTTGTGTTCTCTAGCGGAATAGAGTCTGGCCAAGCTAACTTTGCCAATTAATTACGTGGAATTCTACTGTTAGCAATACTCATTTCTGTCATTTTAATTGGATCCTCATGTCAGCTTATTTCAGTTAATGTATATTTATTGATCGATTGAATACGATAAAAAACATGGTGAAACCATATAAAAGTGATATTAGGGAGCTATTGTACCGAATGATAGATTCCTATGGGCGCATTAAACAACAAAGGCAATCAGTAGTTTTTGAAAAACAACAGTATTTACATGAAATCGAATTGCTAGCAGGTTAGCTTGCCGAAACAGTTTTGATACTTGAATGTTGAAATTTACATCTTTGACAACAAGGGAGCAAAATAGTATTTTTACGGCTAGGGTGTAACTTTGAATCACGAGCGAAGCGAAACATTTGCTCTCGAGTCATATAAACTTTATTTTTCATCCCCTTTCTATGAGAAAAATAAATAAATTAAATTAATGAATATATCTATCTAAAAACGAAATAGAATTTAAACAAATTACTATAGTTTTATTTGACACACTTTTGCAATTTTGAAAAAAATATTTTCATTATTTTATTTGGGACGTCGAATACCATTGATTTTTTTTTAACTGCAAGAACAGAGACATTAAATTTCGCGCTTTTTTAAATTAGTTCGGGAGCCATATGGTAGCCACACATATGGTATTAGTGCACATGCTTCAGCTTCCTTAGATCATAATTACTGCGTGAAAGGTTTTTAGTAATCCGGGTCTCCTTTCAAAATTAATGTTAAGTAGAGTTATATTGATTTAATAATTAAGTATAAATAAAATAAACGATTATAAAAATTACATGTATATTTTAATACTTCCAAGCCAAATGGTTAAAAGACCCTTACCGTTCATTCATGTGCGATGTCTTTATCATCAATCTTTGTATTTACTTATAGGCATACATATATCTTTTATCTGTGATAGCGAGCAAGGCACCGAAAAGTAAAAAAGTCATGGTTTTAATATTTTGTCATGTATTAGAGATCATTAAAATAAGATGACATTGTTTATTTTTGTATTAGGTGGCAACCCCTTTTCGATCTTGGCGCCGTCGCTCATTCTACAGATAAGTTGGAGACACTGTAAGTATAAGACTTGTAGAATAAACGTAAAAATATACATGTATTTTTTTTCACTTTTTAAATGTAAGAAATGATGTCTTTTTTTCTATCTTTCTGGCTCAGTTGTTATAAAAAATACATGAATTATTTGTGCAGCCTGAATTATGCTCCCATACGTCTTTTTCTGCAATTTCTGTATGGCAAAGTCCACTTGAGCTGATTGCCTGCCTACCCCGCTGGGGAATACATATAGTATGTCGACTAATCGACTTTTGGTCCTCACTACGTTGAGTTCGGTTTTCTGCCGCTGCCGCCTACAGCGCCAAAATGGTGAAAATCTGTTAGAATCATGGACTTAGTACTTTCTCTTTTAAAGGACCGATTACTTAGAAAAATCGTATTAAGGAATATGAAACTTAAACTCATAGCAATAAGGTACATTTTCGACTGCTTCTCCGACAGCCTCTATTAAAACCGAAAGGGACACCGATAAGCGAGGCGGATTGTCTCTTTCTTTTTTCTTGCCAATTTAAAAAAACTTCATTAATCAAAAAAGTCTGGCTTTGACAATGAAGTTAATAACGAAGAAATACGTTGCATTTGAAATGAATTTCAGTTCAAATTGATGTAAATTTATTGTAATCATAATAACTTCGTCATCTTTTCCTAAACTACCAAAAGAAAACGTAAATTTTTTTCAAACCATTTATTTCTACTGGCATCCCGTAAAGTGTCATCGTAATGTCATGGTGGCATGCTTTAAATCGTATAAAAATAATTCGTAACGGTAAGGATTATACCAGTTTTTAAATTAAAATACTGACAAAATGGTAAAAAGATGTTGTGTTCACACTTGTTCAAGTGAATCGTATGGTGGCAAAACATATCTTTTCACAAGTAAGCTAAAATAATTTCTTATAAATATATTACTATGTTGTCCATGATTTCTTGTGTTTGGCGGAGAAAGGTTCTCAACAATGCTGAGCTATTTTATTGCAGAGTGCCTAAAGATTCAGAACAAAGACAAAAATGGCTCAACAGCATTGAACTTAAGACAAAATATAACAAAGAATTCCGTTGTATGCAGCCGGCACTTTGTGCCAACTTGCTTTTATGCTGGAAATTCCCGCCAGTTACTCAAAGTGAACGCAATTCCTACTATTCCTCCGGTAAAAACTATTTACTATTATTGTATTTTTTTGTATTCGCACACCAACACACCATAAATACACGTTACAGGTCTACAAAGATCTTTTGGCCCGCGGTTTCCATGGTGACGCCTTTATTTACAATACAAGTTCTTCTAGCTACAACTGTCACCCGTCGGCCACAAGATCTTTGTAGACCTATAAAATACTACTTAACAGTTATAGTTTTAAATGCAAAGTCCCCACCGAGTGGCACGAGCCTCCCTCGAACAGTGAAGGGGGATTCAGGCCATAGTCCACCACACTGGCCTAAAATGCGGGTTGGTGGACCATGCGTCTTTCGGAAATAACCTTAAGAGGTACGGGTTTCCTCACGATGTTTCCCTTCACCGCTGAGCAAGTGATAACTATTAAATTCGAATTAAAAGACGAATGTATAGTGATACAGGCCTCAACCTGGCATCGAACCCACGACCCTCCGCTCACAGGTCCCACCACTCACTATCCAGGGTTAATTTATTCCGCTCTCATTCCAAACCGCCCCCGTCCAAGTACAGTTAGCATCATCATCCTTTTCAAACTTGGAGTTATTGAAATGAAACTTCTTTGGGCGCGTTGAGAGTGAAATATGAAAGTTGCGTTACGGTATTCAAAGTTTACCTTTAGAGAAATTTAAGACAGTAATTAAACAAAAACTTTATAAAAAGGGCTATTACAAAATTTCTGATTACCTAACTGACATGGAGCCATGGGAATGACTGTTCAGCTCTAGAGTTATTTCAGGATTAGTTAAAATTAGAAAATAAGAATTTTTAAAATGCGATTTAAAAAGAGCACCCTCAGAGTTTCTTGCCTGTTTTTCTCTGGGGAAGACTGCACCTTTCCGAATAGGCGTAGAGTCAGTAGGGTCAATAGAACGAATGCGTATGTATGTATTTAAATTCTTTAATGTTTGTTTGTATGTATTTCATGTAATCTTGACTTGTTTTAAGTGGCATCATGTATGTCCTTTACAATATTTTTTTTTTCTATTCTATTCTATTCTATTCTGTGAAAGGGGGAATTGACAAAATTTATTATTTAATAATTTCTAATAAAAATTAACATAAGATCAAAATGAACTTATAGATACTGGTTTATGGAACTAAACGGGCTCTCCCTAAGGTCCGTTAGATAAAATAGGAAAAAACAAACTCTAAGCAAAAAACTCCAATTTTACAAAAATCCAATATGGATTGCTTGGGGAAAATGTTTTCATGGGAAAAGTTTTGAAATTAAGTTAAAAGCATGTTTTAATGATTTGATTATAAGGTGAGACGAAAGGTGAGTTTTTTTTTATTTTTTCGCAACCTAACTTCACATTCCTAATGTCCACTACTCTATGTCCTTCTTGTATATTATCATACAATTCGGTGTTTCATAACAAAAATGTAATAACGTAAATGTTGCTGATGGTTTGTTATCAATGACTAAAGAGTAAAAGGACAGGAAATTTCACGAAAATATGCGTGCCTGTAGTAAGCACATGCTAGGGTATCAAAATATCGATACTTGTTCAAAGTATCGATAGGTGGTACAGAGTACGGTTACTTTATGATAATTGAAAAGTAAACAAAATAACAGCATTTATTTACATTTATTTACAATTTGTCAATGTGAAAAAAAAGACCAGTTCACAAAGTACCCAGAGTTTATAATTTTAATAAAGCTTTGACAATTTTACGGTGACATATGTATGTGTTTAATTGTACAATGATCATACAAAAGATATTTTGTTTAAAATAAAAGCCGCCATACAAAATCGTGACACGAGACTGAAGACCGAGCTCGCGCAGGGCTAAGCCTAGAGCGACCACCCTCTCAATTCCATGATGACCGCCATAAAAGGTTCACTCTAAGAGCGAGGCGAGGCAGCAGGCCGAGGAAAACTGCGTATATGGTGAGGCTGAAGGCCAAGCTCTACGTAGAGCGACGCGGAGCGTGACGTTTCACCCAACCTAAAATTCAAGATCTCGGATATGAACTTTTGCGAACCTGATATTTCGTGTCGTTCAATAGCACCCGAAGAAATGCTTAATACAAAAATGACACTCATGCACGCTATTGAAAAAATCTAGTTATAAAAGTGGAATCTGTTGCCAATATTATTAAAAGATACGCAAAAGCTTGCAAATAAACCAACATGTGATCGTCGAGGTTATCAATCTCCTCGAAAAAACAGACAGAGTAAGGAGGTTAAAGAGTGTGTTAGTGTCAATTTAAGCTAGCATTGCAGGCAGCAAATATTTTTTGGTGACTTATAAAATTAGTAAGCAAAACTTAAGCTATTATTTATTCTGTGACTTAAGGATGTGAATTCGCCTTCTAAACTGAACAACTTTTCCCAAGGAACGGGCGGAAATACAAAAAAAAATATATATATATATATATATATATATATATATATATATATATATAAATATTAGTTGTGTTATTATTAGCATCCACAGACTTTATGTCCGTACCTTTGTCTAGATTAAATTTTCTTGTTAATACTTGATTTTTAACTGTAATACAATACTTTCCATAGAGGTTTACAATTTAAAAATAAATATAATAAATATATGAATACATAATGTATATAATATATATTTAAACGAGTGACGGTTCTTCGCTGTTGCATTCAGACCTCAAGGCATCTATGATGGCTGTGTCTCGACTTTTGATCGCCATTTTGAGGTTGTAATTGACCACTTTTCCCCTGCCTGCCGTCTCTGCTTCTTTGATGAATCTGCCTATCGCATCATTACCATCATCCGCATAATATTTGCAACTGGCGGTATGACGCGATACGGCAACTACAGCATGTGGGATACTGTCGTGTAGCTCCTGCCTGGTTGTTGTAGTACGCACGATCACCACCTTTTCGTACGTCAACCCTTGAGCCTCGTGTATGGTGAGGATGCGTGACCCGGTGCCCGATCCGTATACCTGGTTTTGTAGAGTTGTCTTTTCTACTTGTGTATGAACAAGGTACAGGGTTTCGGACTGGGTTCGATCGATCTGTGCATCTGTATAAGGAGTGCGTACGAATTTTCGACGAGTAAATGCCACTGTAGACTTCTCTAAGGGCAAATGCTACGTAAAATATATATTAGAAGGCACAGAAATACTTACAATTTGCAAGGTTTTATTAAATGCTGATTCCTCAAAATGTAAAGATTATAGGTAGAGTACTTTATGAGGTTTCAAATTATCTTTCCCAATAATGTCAAACCACTTACGTCGCAACGCTTCTTTTTTTGGGAACCTGAAAACATAATCAAACCAAATACGTACAAATACTAATAATCCTCTCACTTGTAGTTTAAAAGAAAAACAAATTTCTAAGGTAAAATAATCATACAGAATAACATTAATTAAATTAATATATTTTCTAAACGTAGGTAACTATAAAATCTTAGCTATGATTTGATTTCGCCATTTCAGTTTTTAGCAAAACTGTCCCTTTACACCTTGAATACAGAAAGTGAATAGATAGTTAAAAACAGCTTCTTATCTTATTTAGCTTATTGTGTCCCACCGCTATTTTAATATAAAAAAATATTGTAACTGATCACTCGTACAAATATGCTCTGTAACTAATACAGAATCATCGATATAAATTCGATAGCCATTATTATTACATCACTAATGTCATTTGTATAGAAATTTTTGTTATGGAAAATATTATGTAAAGTTAGCCAGAAAGGTAATTTAGGGTGTAAAAAACGTAAAAAATTATAAAATATAATCTTAGTAATAAAGGTTTTAGAAGTATTTTTGGGTTTAATAGGCGTACTTCAACAAAAAAAGGTTACTTACTGATGCACAGTCGTTTGCTTGCTATTTTTGTTAGCCCTGTAGCTGCACTGTTTTACAGAGCACGAAGCCATTTTGCTACCTTCTCATCCAATGTTCTGACACTGTACAAAACAACAAAACAACTTCTTAACAAAAAACACAATTTTTCACTAATGTTGCTATTCACTTGACAGCTGAAGTACTCACGAGTGAAATGTAAACAAACTTAACAAAAATGGCGGCCGGCCACGCTTCATAAGTATGTATATGTCAAATATTGTTATATAAAAAACAAATACTACATACTCAAAGTTTGTTATATAAAAATAAAATTACAGGAAAACTTCTATCCTTAAATGGAAACCTGTATTTGTCTGTTACGTATACTTTGCCCTACCAAAAAAAAATTATAATACGAGTAATCGCATTGTCACCCTACTAGAATGAGACGTTCTGCCTCGTTGCTCTATCTCTTCCTCGGCCCGCGTTTGAGCTCGAAGGTTTCTTTCCTTATATATTAGATCCATGGTTAGAATAGAATCTTGTGTATGGCCACTGGCAATTTGCGTGATCGCAATTCCGTTTTTGATTTGGCAACAGCCAGTTTAGGAAGTGGGTGGTGTTTGCCTACTTTCCCTCTTTGCCTACTTTTAAAACAGTGTGTTGTCCATGTCCATTTTGCCTACTATAGTTTTTATTCATACTTAGGTTACCATTTCGCCAACATTATCATGTTTTCCTACTGTCGTTCATCTTTTGCAAACTAATTTTTAGTAGCTAATCACAGTTCACACTTTGCCTACAATTGGACTTTCTACTACAAAAGTGAATGCTAAAATAATATTAAGGGGAGTACTTACAGTATTTAAATTATGTACATTGATTAAGAAACTTAATTTAAAAAATCATTCTTTGATAAATTAATAAATCTTATTCTCCCTTTACTAGGTACACTAAAACAAAAGTTTACACACCAATTAGAACTCGAAAACGGCTGAAATTACAGTGATTTTTGATTTGTTGCATGCGCGCCCCGGTAAAAAGAGTAACTATTGTTTTTTTTTTAAATCGTTACATAATAAAATCGACGAGTTATGTCAAGTGGGGTATCGTTGAAATAAGTATTAAAAAAATATTGTTAGATTTCTCATACCGTTTTTCAATCAGAATTACTATTTAAGATCTATAACGATTTAAACACTGCGTACGCTGTGCCCTCTCTCTCGAAAATGGTTCAAGATTAAAAAAATGTTTGAACAAAAGTTGTAGAAAACTTAATTTTCTATAATATTTGTATCAAGTACATACAACAGCATAAAACCTACAGGAAACGAGATATCTTATATATAAAAATGAATCACTAAATCTGTTGGTAAGCGCAAAACTCGAGAACGGCTGGACCGATTTGGATGATTCTTTTTTTGTTGTGTTCCTTATTGTCAGGAGAAGGTTTTTATGAAAGAAAAAACTAAAAAAGTGCCACGGGAACGAAGTCCCGGACGGAAAGCTAGTTTGCGATAAATGTATACAAAATCGATTTTTTGACCTTGGAATTTCTGTAGACACGGACACCCTACAATATGTAGGTTTTGAGACAAGGTTTAGGGTTTTAAAATAAAGGTTTATACAACTTTTTTTAGCTGACTATCTCTCATTCCGAGGTGAAACCCCTAATATTCCTGGATTAAAAAGAATATGGGAAGGAATAAGGTCATTACGAATAGGCCATCGGTGTTTCAGTCAGTTCAAACAAAAATACAGATTTTTTGCCGAGATAATTCCAACAGAAACTAGTTTTTAAATTAACCAAAAAACAATTTATAATGCAATTTTGTAAGCGACTGTAAAAAATGTTGGCGAAATGTGAAATTTTATACAGCCTGGCAAGAAAGTCCTGAAACAGAACTAAAAAATATTATAACTGGTAACTTTATTTCTGTCAGTTATCAATCACGTCAAGTAGGTACGTATTGTGTCATTTCTTTTACAAGATAATAGTTAATTATGTTTTTTTTCTATTTTATTGTGTTATTGTGGTGATTTCGGTGACCAATTGTGCTCAAAATGAGCAGGGGTTTAATTCGGAGCTCTGCTAGAGGAATCATCTATAAAGTTTATTTAAAATGTTTAGAAGAATTCGAAGCAGGACAACATTTATCCGAATTCAACGATGTTCATGGAAGAACTGCTGATATGACTGGTAAAATGTGGTTTTATTTATGTAATTATATATAATTTGTGTGATTCAACTTGCAATAGCTAAAATAAACCGCTCATAGAATGACTGTTTACATTTGAAATTAACACCCACAAATTTGAGGTTTTGTTTACAAATACAGTAACAAAGGAGCGCGTTCGAACAATTTTAATCTTTTTTTTGTTGATATGGCATAAATTGGAGAAATTCACGCCAACACGTAATGAAAATAGAGAGGGATTATTACCAAAGGGGAAAAACTCTGTACGACGATATTGAAAAAATAATGACGATATTGAACCTCCAAGATGAAAGCAGCCGTAGTGAAACAGACGAAAATAACCAGCAGACTATTAGAGAAGGATCACGCCAAGATGAAGACGTTGATGAAGACTTTTCTAGCGTAGAATATTTAGATGAAAGCATTTTCGATTCCGAATAGAAAGAGGATACGGGCATTGCGAAACACAAAATTGCCTCACAAAATGTTGGATCAGTTGACATCAAGGTACTTTGATTTTTATACAGTAATAATTAACAACTATCGAAAAATAGTGATAGGCACAATGTGAATACTAGGACCAAGCATAAACTGGATGTACAGTCGTCTCCACAAGGTCATGAACTCTTTTATGAGTCAATGTATACGATTCAATAATAGAATTCCCATGTGTATTCAAAACCATTTGTACCAATAATAAGATTTCCATGGACAAAAAGACAATAATTAAACAAAAACTTTGCAAAAAGGGCTATTACAAAATGTCTGATTATCTATCAGACAAGCAGCCATGGGAATAAACTGCTCAGCTCTAAAATTATTTCACATATAGTTAATTAGAAAAAAATGGAATGAGATTAAAAAGAGCACCCTAGGAGTTTCTTGCCTAATCTTCTGTGGGGAATAATACATCTTTGGGAGTAGGCGTAGAGCCAGTACAGTCAAAAGAACGAATATTTATGTATGTATTTAAATCCTTTAATGTAACTTCCTGAATAAACGAATATGTTTGTATGTATTTAATGTAACTTTAACTAATTTTAAGTAACATTCTGAATATTCTTTAAAATTAAACTATTTTGATTTTGAATTAAAAATGTATAATTTACAGTAAATCAAACAAAACATTTTTTATTGAAAATAATTACGTTGCAATCCATTCAAAAGTTTTATTAATTATTTTACTTTACCCTTCATACCTTGAACCTACTGGCAGAGTCATCGCGAGATATGGAAATATGTTTTTGACACCTTTCAAAAGAATTATGATGAATATGATGTATAGCATAATTAATTAATATTTCACAAAATCGGCTTATTAGCTTTTACTATTGTAATAGATAAAAAATTGTATATAAGTCAAAGTATCAAAACCGTTATTGTCGCAGTATATAGGGTGGCCACTAGGTACGATAGTGGCGCCGCCATTATTTTCACGACTTTCTTGCCAGGCTGTACGAACAATTGCAGTTGTGTACAAAATGAAACATAAACTATAAAATAGTTGAAAAGTTGGCAAACTGGTAAAGTTGGCGATGTGAAACTATTAGTATGAAGAAATGTAAAAGTAGGCAAAAGGAACATTTTTATATTAACTTATAGAAAAGTAGGCCAAGTTTGGAAAGTTGGCAAAGTGCACGCAGCTCGTGGTATTTAACTAATTTTTTCTATGTCTATGGTTTAAATTATTATTCTTCACAGACAATCTTTCTTATTGTTTCTATGTCTAATTTCAGTTATGACCTTTGAGTATGTAGTATTTGTTTATATGGAGGCGCAATATTTGACATATACATACTTATGAAGCGTGGCCGGCCGCCATTTTTGTTAAGTTTGTTTACATTTCACTCGTGAGTACTTCAGCTGTCAAGTGAATAGCAACATTAGTGAAAAATTGTGTTTTTTGTTGAGGAGAAGTTGTTTTGTGGTTTTGTATAGTGTCAGAACATTGGATGAGAAGGTAGCAAAATGGCTTCGTGCTCTGTAAAACAGTGCAGCTACAGGGCTAACAAAAATAGCAAGCAAACGACTGTGCATCAGTAAGTAACCTTTTTTTGTTGAAATACGCCTATTAAACCCAAAAATACTTCTAAAACCTTTATTACTAAGATTATATTTTATAGTTTTCACGTTTTTTAAACCCTAAATTACCTTTCTGGCTAACTTTACATAATATTTTCCATAACAAAAATTTCTATACAAATGACATTAGTGATGTAATAATAATGGCTATCGAATTTATATCGATGATTCTGTATTAGTTACAGAGCATATTTGTACGAGTGATCAGTTACAATATTTTTTTATATTAAAATAGCGGTGGGACACAATAAGCTAAATAAGATAAGAAGCTGTTTTTAACTATCTATTCACTTTCTGTATTCAAGGTGTAAAGGGACAGTTTTGCTAAAAACTGAAATGGCGAAATCAAATCATAGCTAAGATTTTATAGTTACCTACGTTTAGAAAATATATTAATTTAATTAATGTTATTCTGTATGATTATTTTACCTTAGAAATTTGTTTTTCTTTTAAACTACAAGTGAGAGGATTATTAGTATTTGTACGTATTTGGTTTGATTATGTTTTCAGGTTCCCAAAAAAAGAAGCGTTGCGACGTAAGTGGTTTGACATTATTGGGAAAGATAATTTGAAACCTCATAAAGTACTCCACCTATGCTCTTTACATTTTGAGGAATCACCATTTAATAAAACCTTGCAAATTGTAAGTATTTCTGTGCCTTCTGTTTCTTTTTTGGTAAGGAATCCATGAAATTCTTGGAAAAAAATCTCATACTGAGGCAATTTCTAGTTGCATGGAGAAGCTAAATATATTTTTTTACGTAGCATTTGCCCTTAGAGAAGTCTACAGTGGCATTTACTCGTCGAAACGTCGTACGCACTCCTTATACAGATGCACAGATCGATCGAACCCAGTCCGAAACCCTGTACCTTGTTCATACACAAGTAGAAAAGACAACTCTACAAAACCAGGGATACGGATCGGGCACCGGGTCACGCATCCTCACCATACACGAGGCTCAAGGGTTGACGTACGAAAAGGTGGTGATCGTGCGTACTACAACGACCAGGCAGGAGCTACACGACAGTATCCCACATGCTGTAGTTGCCATATCGCGTCATACCGCCAGTTGCAAATATTATGCGGATGATGGTAACGATGCGATAGGCAGATTCATCAAAGAAGCAGAGACGGCAGGCAGGGGAAAATTGGTCAATTACAACCTCAAAATGGCGATCAAAAGTCGAGACACAGCCATCATAGATGCCTTGAGGTCTGAATGCAACAGCGAAGAACCGTCACTCGTTTAAATATATATTATATACATTATGTATTCATATATTTATTATACTTATTTATGAATTGTAAACCTCTATGGAAAGTATTGTATTATAGTTAAAAATCAAGTATTAACAAGAAAATTTAATCCAGACAAAGGCACGGACATAAAGTCTGTGGATGCTAATAATAACACAACTAATATTTATTTATATATATATATATATATATATATATAATATTTTGTATTTCCACCCGTTCCTTGGGAAAAGTTGTTCAGTTTAGAAGGCGAATTCACATCCTTAAGTCACAGAATAAATAATAGCTTAAGTTTTGATTACTAATTTTTTAAGTCACCAAAAAATACTTGCTGCCTGCAATGCTAGCTTATATTGACACTAACACACTCTTTAACCTCCTTACTCTGTCTGTTTTTTCGAGGAGATTGATAACCTCGACGATCACATGTTGGTTTATTCGCAACCTTTTGCGTATCTTTTAATAATATTGGCAACAGATTCCACTTTTATAACTAGATTTTTTCAATAGCGTGCATGAGTGTCATTTTTGTATTAAGCATTTCTTCGGGTGCTATTGAACGACACGAAATATCAGGTTCGCAAAAGTTCATATCCGAGATCTTGAATTTTAGGTTGGGTGAAACGTCACGCTCCGCGTCGCTCTACGTAGAGCTTGGCCTTCGGCCTCACCATATATGCAGTTTTCCTCAGCCTGCTGCCTCGCCTCGCTCTTAGAGTGAACCTTTTATGGCGGTCATCATGGAATTGAGAGGTTGGTCGCTCTGGGCTTAGCCCTGCGCGAGCTCGGTCTTCGGTCTCGTGTCACGATTTTGTATGGCGGGTTTTATTTTAAACAAAATATCTTTTGTATGATCATTGTATAATTAAACACATACAGATGTCACCGTAAAATTGTCAAAGCTTGCACGCTCTATCTGCCTTTCCGATAAACTTTTTTTTTTTTTTTTATAATAAAGATATTAGCATCCACAGACTTGATGTCCGTGCCCTTGTCTAGATTAAGTGTTTTATTGTTAATACTTGCTTTTTCTTTTAAAAATATTTTACTATATTTTTCATAGTAGTTTACAGTAGGTACTTCTTTACAGTAGGTACTTCCGATAAACTTTCCGTGGCTCGGGTTTGCTGAAAGAAATTTCTTTTTAGAGATAAGCTAACCTTTTGTGTCGTATTTCTGTTTGTGATTTTATATATATTTGTCATGTGTGCAAATAACTGTAAATAAATAATAAATAAATAAGCTTTAGTAAAATTATAAACTCTGGGTTCTTTGTGAACTGGTCTTTTTTTCACATTGACAAATTGTAAATAAATGTAAATAAATGCTGTGATTTTGTTTATTTTTCAATTATCATAAAGTAACCGTACTCTGTACCACCTATCGATACTTTGAACAAGTATCGATATTTTGATACCCTAGCATGTGCTTACTACAGGCACGCATATTTTTGTGAAATTTCCTGTCCTTTTACTCTTTAGTCATTGGTTATGACACTGACATGACAATATAAAGAGATGTGACATGAGATCTGAACTGCAGTGATTTGCCAAACATTCTTCTAAAATTCAACAGAACAGAAGCGGCATCGTGAACAAATTGTGAGTATTGTCTATTTGAAAAAAAAAGGCAAAATGCGAAATGTCTCTGTATTTATAGTACCTAAAAATGATCCTCTGACTACAACAAGTAACTCTAGGTAATTTGTAATATTTGACCGTGGACCGGGTTGCTGTTTCAACGACCCCGCTTCCTCAGACCACATAAGTCCGCTACTAAAAGAACTGAATTCATATCATCTTAATAGAGGTCAGAGTGCCATGTTAAAGATCTATAAGTATTAGGTGCTTTATCTTTGACTGAAATTTATTTGCTTGAACAGCTCTTAACAATTTGTTTTTAAATTTAAATACTTAGTCATATAACGGAGAGTTTTACTGAAATTAATATATTTTTACTTTAGATTTATTTACAGAAAACGAAGCTCGAACATAGCTTGTTACATCTGTTCAAATTACATACAACTACCTACTGACGGCTGCTTTGACTGGAGGCGCCACCGAAAACTGAATTACCAGTTGCTAGGTAGTTTGCGAATTCACGTTCGATTTGTGGTGGCGCTGCTGGTCGAGGTGGTTGTCAGCAAGTATATGAAAATTAAATAGTTCTCAATATCACCACCTGAATAAATAAAATGTAATTTTTCAACGTGATTGGGAGGCTATTGTTGCTTAACCCACCCACCGAGCCGCGGCAGATGTTCATAGAGCTTCATGATAAATCTATATGAAGCATTTTACAAGTTATCGCCCCAGAGGAAATGACTGACTGAAAAAATGCCTGGCCCCGAATTGTCGTGGTGAGATAAAGTCAAATGAGTTGAGATAGGACTCTAGTCTTTAACCTTCGCGTGCTTTTTGAAGACATGGTGTACGAGATTTGTATTGCACGCGGCGTAAACAAGCATGCGACGGGTTAATGCAGCACCTTTTCTAAAATCTTTAAAAAAATATATTAGCACTGGTAAAACAGATACCGGCCAGTAATTTCCTGGGTCTGTTCTGGTGCCACATTATAATAGGATAGCTAGTTCAAGTGAGCCGGGAACTTGCACACCCTTTCCTATACTCTGACCCTCTTTCGAAAAAAAAAATTGAAAACGGTTTATAAATAGCGGAGAAATCGAACATAGAACCTCTCCTTTTTTGAAATTGGTTAAAAAAATGAAGAAATAAAAAACTTGTTAAAAATTAAACAAACTTCAAAATTTTGATCTACGGCGGCCGGCGGTTAGCAAGGAAAAAGGCAATTAACAGTATAATGCGACGCGGATCTGCGCTTAAGCAGACTACAGGTTAACTATTAGGGGGAAACACGTTTTCATTGAACTTTTTAATTTTTATTTGTGATCTGAAGTAACTAATACTGTAATGAGGGCTTTTCAAGAAGACATTAAAAAAAAAAAAAGTTATTACTTATGACGCCAATAGATGGCGCGCATATCGAGTATTATGTCAAAACCAATTTAAAAAATATAGATAATGTTGCCAGCGTTGCATTTCATAAGTAATCTTTGCTCATAATGGGAGGTTTTCTTTTTGGGTATTAAAAAAAAAAGTAGTTCCCCAGAGCTCTCTAGGTGGCGCTGAACTGACTCCGTTACTAGGTGCCAAAGCCAAAAGGCTTGGAGAAAAACATTGCATCAAATATTCTGAGTTTGTTTTGGCTTTCTAATCATCCTAGTTTTCTCGCGCTTTGTTATAATTCAGTTTTGTTTTTTCGTTGTTTTCGTAAAATCGCCTGACTACGTATGGCAGACGTGATTTATTGATGTGATATGACGATTACGTTTCGTTTTATGATCTCAAAATTACGTTCAAGTGAATTAATCAAAAATAATTTAACGTTCCGTTCCCTGCAGTAACGTACACAGTTTAGCGCCATCTATCTGGCGACTAGGGAAAAATTTAAAAAAAATAAAAAGAAAATCCCTCATAGCAAAAATTCTGGTGAGCAGGGTTCCAATAATTCCGTAAGGCGAGCAGGGGTCAATCAGAGAGGCAAGGTTCAAGTTCCGTTAGGTCAGCAGAGGTCTTTCAGGTAGGGAGGATCGTCAAGGTACCGTAGAGAAAAGCAGGAAGTCGTTGAAAAATCACCAAAATGCAGAATTACAAAACTCACACAACAAACCAAGAAAATGCAATGCAGACTGCAAAGAGTCAGTCACTGTCACAGGCTGACAAGAGTAGATTACAGTCTTGCCAGACTAGATCCGAGCTTTCGCAAAAATTGTCCTTTCCAGCATAAAATTGTCAATCGGAAAAACTCGCATTGCATCTGTTCACTGAAGGATATTATCCCCTTGCATTAACCGGTAGAGATCATCACACCATATTTCACACATTTCAATATATTCGCAGTTTCTAAAAAAAAAACTTAAAATTTCCCATGAAATAGGAAATTGCCCTCGGTCTTGCAACATTGTTTTGTTTTCTCAAAAAAACAAAACAGATTTTAAAAAGTGAAATTACGTGTTCGTTGTGTGAACTAAACTTGACTTGACATTGACATAAGACTCCAGTGCAGTGCCATCTGTTGTCAACATTATGAAACTTGTTTTTTTCTTAAGAACTGTCAAAATGAAAACCCCTCATTGGTATCAAACCAGGGAAATCCTCAATTTAATAGGCATTTACATTGTTTCTCACGTATTTTCTACTATTTACACTAAAAATAGTATAATAAATAAACTGGAAAAAAATTTAAACCGACTTAAACATAAAAATAAAGATGTAGCATTTAATGTGCTACGTACCTACTGATCTGGTTGAAGTCGGTACATCCTCCTTCACACCGACTTCAAACAGATCAGTAGCAGCTTCATATTTATTTTTTGCTTTTTGAAGTCGGTTTTTAAAAAAATTAAACGTTTAGTTGCTAATGAACCTTATAATTACATTTTTAGTTCGAAAGTACTCAATTATGTCTAGTGACAGATACACACTTAACAAAACTAGTTAAACCAAAGAAGAATTTTTCAATTTATATTTTTCGAGATATGCGCGGCAAAACACACATCCACTGTAAAATAATTTAGGTTTAAGCTGGTATGCAATAACGTTTTCAAAAACTGTGTAATTCTGACACTAATATTACATACGTACACGAGTCGGATAATTAACCCCCGACGTAAAAAGAGAGGGGTGTATAAGTTTAACGTGTCTGTCTGTGTATCTGTCTGTGGTATCGTAGCTTCCAAACGGATGAACCGTTTTTTGTTTAGTTTGTGTCATAGATAATTATATCCCGAGTGTTTTTAGCCATGTTTCATGAAAATCTGTTTAGCCGTTTGAAGATCTCTTTAATAGTTGATGAGGGGATCTCACTACCTTCCATATGTCCTATCGATTCGGAATTTGGTACCGCGTTACTTCAATGATATTGAAAGTATATGGTAAGGTAACCATGACCTGATGAGTTGTTTGAAGATCATCAGCTCTTTAATAGTTGGTGAGGGGATCTGACTACCTTCCATATATCCTGTCGATTAGAAAGGTACTGTATTACTTCAATGATATTGAAAGAACATGGTAAGGTAACCATGACTTTAAATATGACATGTTAGGGTAAGGTTTAGATTTCGAAGGTGGGTAATTAAATGGGATCAATTAGGCTAATTTTTTTTATAATATTTTACCTTTTAAACTCTTTAGTATATTCTACTCAATTTCCATTTAGTAACGTTCAAATTCGTATGAGGAAAATAAGAAAACGCACGTCGAAGCGCGTCTACACCGCTTGCAATGTGCGAAATGATGCGTCGCGTTGCATTGCTTCGACTCTGCCGCAGTGGGAATTGAGCCTTAAGTTTGTGTATTATTAGTTCGTAGTCTTATCAATTCTCCTAAAGCTGATCTGTCCTGTAAATACCTTCCTAAAATTTATACATACTTTAAAAAGGACAAAATAAAAGTAAATTTAAAATTAAAAAACCCCCAACACAAAAAAACGGGTTGCACTCTGGGAGTGCCGGCAGAAGTGAAAACTTGAACATATAGGTATTACTTCTTTCGAAGTTTTCACTTCACCCTCCGTCTTACGGATTTTTGATCAGGGTCCGTGACCATGACGCGAGTTTAACATTTTTTACCCATCCAAAAAGTGCACAACGCCGCTAAAGAAGTTTTCACTTCAAAAAATAAACTATAAAAACTAACAGATAATATGTCTTTTAAACCTATTATAATTATTATCGTCACATATGTTATATAAGTTCAAATATTTTTATATTCTAAGCGTCGTCGCTTCGGGGAACTGCTAAGTGAGAAAAACAGGTGTAGTCGCAGATTGCAACAAAAGAATTTACTCCGAAAAATTCGCAAAATCGACACAACCGTCAACGTCTTGCCTTCACGTGTCTGCCCTTAGGGTCGCCGCACTTGGTGATGCCCACCCCCGCGCCGCATACCGCACACCGAGCTCGTCGCGCGCCGCATTACGTAAAGCGTAGACTTTGCATGAAACTTAAGATCGCTCGTACCTAAATGTGATTCGTAATAATCCATTGTAATTCGTAAAAAGTAATAATAATTAACTGTTGTTGGAACACTTTAGAGGCCCCCGACGCAACGACGCTTGGAAAATAAAAATATTTGAACTTACACAATTTTTTTTTTTTTTTTTTATTTATTTATTAGAAAACCAACAGCTACATTGATAACATTGATAACGTTGAAACTTATTACTAAAACAGAAGCCAATAAGAGGTTTCCCTAATATACTTAAACAGATAAAGTGTTACAAGTCGAGAGGTTTACTCGTACAATGAAAAGTAGTGATTAAATATTTATTAACAAATTCTGAGGTACTTACATACTATCTATACAAGACTAAACTATGCTATCAGTAGGTGCGAGCAAGTTCACATGTGTTGGTTTATTATGTGTTTGTATATGTTGTGTGTGTGTGTGTGTGAGTGTGTGTGTGTGTGTATGTATGTGTGTGTGTGTGTGTGTGCGAGAGTGAGGGTGAGAGTGGGTGAGAGTTAGCCCTACGATCAGCCGGCACGAAACATGATCTTGGGATCGGAAGCTGCCTTAGCAGCCTCCACTAACTTTAAACTTTAAAAGGGTGCCTAAAAAAAAAAAATACAGATTAGTCCGATCCACTGTCATATGTGGTAATATATTGGTTGGTTATTTTCTGTTTTAGTGTACTCTTACTGAGATAAAAGATATCTAGTTCAGCAAATATCTTATTGTGGCTATTACAGATTCGATTGATAGGTGAATTCTGAGCGTACTTACTGCGACAGGACCTGACAGAAAACAGTTTATGTCTGGTATGTCTGGTACGACGACCGGGCGTGTTTATGTTAATTAGTGCTAGTAAATGGGGACTATCTATATTTCCGTTAATGATATCGTGTAGTAATAATTGATCTAAAAGTGACCTACGGTCAGATAATTTAAGAAGTTTATAGTAATAACACTGTTTCTCGTATGAGATTTGTTTACGCATTCTCGTTTTATAGTTAAGGTATTTAAGGAACCTCTTTTGTAGTGATTCTATTTTGTTTATGTGAATTTGGTATTGCGGTGACCAGATATTACAACCATATTCTAGTGTGCTGCGAACATAAGCAAAGAACAATGATTTTATGCAGGTAATATTAGTGAAAGGCTTACATGTTCGCATAACAAAACCTAAGTTTCTTAATGCCTTGTTAGTAATGGAACTAATATGTTCCCGAAAACTTAATTTGTCATCCATTATAACCCCAAGATCCCTGACCGAGTTGGTTCTCTCAATATTGCTACCATCCATGCTGTACGGGAAGACTAGTGGTTTACGCTTCCTCGTAAATGTGATAACTTGACATTTTTTAATGTTGACAGTGATTCTATTTTGTTTATAGTATTCAGCCAAACTATCAAGGTCACTTTGTAATTTTAAGCAGTCACTTATGTCATTGATTTTGGTAAAGATTTTCTTGTCATCTGCGTACAGCAGGAATGAGGCCTTGGCGAAACAGGTGTGTATATCATACAAATATGCGTTATAGAGAAGAGGACCCAATAGTGAACCCTGAGGTACGCCGGACGTGATGGATATGAAATTTGATTTAAAACCACCTATGACGACCGCTTGACAACGATTCCTCAAGTAGGACTCGATCCAACGAAGCAGATCGCCACGTATTCCCAGCCTATACAGTTTGTAGATCAGGATGACGTGATCCACACGATCGAAGGCTTTTTCAAAATCAGTGTAGATCACGTCGACCTGGCCCCCTGCATCTATATTATTAAGGGTGTAGGTAATAAATTCTGTGAGGTTACTAACTGTCGAACGACGTTTTAAGAAGCCATGTTGCTCGTTGGGGATACCATGAGAAATACAAGGGTAAATGGCTTTATAAACAAAGCGTTCAAATGTCTTAGCTATAATATTCAGGATAGAAATTGGCCTATAATTCTCTGCTTTGTTATGTGCCCCTTTTTTAAAGATCGGTACGATATGGGCTTCTTTCCATATTTGAGGAAAGTATCCTTCTTTTAAAGAACGGTTGTAAATAATGTGTATAGGTAAAGATAAGGATTCTGCACAGTTGCGAATGAAGATGGGAGGCAACCTATCACTGCCGGGACCTTTGTGGATGTCCACAGCCCTAAGCGCCTTTAGTATGTCCTCCTTGGATATTTGTAATTGATGTATGTCCAGTGTGTCACTAGCATTTGAGTATGGTAAATCAGGCTGCGAATAAGACGACTGAGGCTCCGAAAAGACACTTTGGAAGAACAAGTTAAAAGCTGTGGCAATTCCTTCGCCGTCAGTGTAAATGTTATCTTTATAAATAATTTTAGATGGATAGTTTGAAGTATTTCCGCGTTTGGATTTTACGTAAGTCCAGAAGTGTTTAGGATTATTAAGAATATTTTTTTGTGTAGATAAAATGTAGGTATTATAGCATTCCTTGTGAACAGAGTGAAATCTTTGTCGTAGTAATGAAAAAGTATCATAATCCGTTTTATTACCGAAGCGCTTCCACTTCTTGTGCCATTTTAGTTTTTCTCGGTCTATTTTGATCAAAGATTTAGTGAACCATGGGGGATAAGCTTTATTATTTGTCCGCACAACTGTTTTAGGAACGCATTGCTCGATGCAGTTATAGACCTGAGAATAAAAATACGTGAGGGCTTCGTCTATGGTACAATTATTAAGATTTGCGGCCCAATTAATGGAGTCCAAGAAACCACACACGTTTGTATAATCTGCTTTAAAGAAACTAAATTTAATGCGGGGAAGTGGTTTTAATTCACTAGTTGTAATATTATTTAAGTCAAACGTAAAAGGAGGATGAAAATCGTCTATGATTGTTAAGGGCTGATTACATAATAATAACTCCATATCAATATTACTAAAAATTAAGTCCAAAGTCCTATCTAATTTATTTTTAAGACATGAGTGCTGGCGCAAACCACACAGACTAAGTTCATTTATAAATTGAGATGCGGCGTTTTGTAATTCAACGGAACCCTGTTTAAGAAAGACCGGTCCGCTTGCTTCCCACTGAACGTTAAACAAGTTAAAGTCACCCGCCACTAAGTAGTTGTCGTTGTGTAGATCTGAAAATGTGTTTGAGAATTCCTGTATGAAAAAACATAGATCTTGGGCGTGTGTATCATCTGTCCGTTTATATTTTGAGGATTTACCAGGAATATACGCGCAAACAATGTGAAGATCAGGCGAATACACTTGTGAACGAGATGCGAGTCCGTGGCTGCGAGAGTGTAGTGACCGGCTAGGT
Organism: Aproaerema taeniolella; assembly: GCA_949987775.1. Taxonomy (NCBI): domain Eukaryota; kingdom Metazoa; phylum Arthropoda; class Insecta; order Lepidoptera; family Gelechiidae; genus Aproaerema; species Aproaerema taeniolella. The sequence goes on from OX465265.1 coordinate 4,266,425, forward strand.
ATGGTGATCCATAATGATTCGAACGCAGCGCTACTAGGCTGCCATGAGTCACGCGCATATGCGCCGAGCTCAGCTCGTACCAATAACATTACTCCGCCGCCCAAAGACTTACCCGTCGCCGAGAAATCCCTATCACACCTAAATACTGTGTAACGATTATCACATAATTCGGAATTCAATATTCCGCCACACAACCACGTCTCCGTAATAATTATTATGTCGTAATTATTATTAAGAACCTGTAAGTAAAAATCCCCAGTTTTAGTGCGAAGTCCGCGTGAGTTTTGATAGTAAACAGTCACATTAGTTGAATCAAACATTGATAAGGTAATTATTATATAACGTAGTAATAGAACTAAATAGGTTTGTATTTGCGGTGCACCATAGATTACTGTTTAGAGAAAGTATGTATTTATTGTATGGGGAATTACAAATATGTTTGCTTGGAATATGTGGGTATATTGATAGTTTATCATAGCCAGTGATGAAGTTAGCCAGTTTGTTTCTATTTAATAATATCAGTGTGCCTATAAACAACAAATATGCTGTGTAGTGATGAAGTATGGGCTCGATTGTGTATGTGTATAAATATTGAGATGTGAGTTTGTTGTGTGGGTGTGTGGGGAAATGCTCGCACGAAACTAATGACAGATTGCAGAAAATATTATACAGTACCTTCATGTTTAAAGAAAAGATGAGAAGGCAAGAACTACAACGGCAATGAATATTATGATTAACAAACAATCGTACAAATGAGCAAAAGTTAGCATGCTGCAAAAAATACAGAGACATTATTAAATTAACTTTTTTAGATCTTTTTCCGTGTCAATTAAAATCGGCGATGACGTATCATCACGACGCAAGTAGATCTTACAGTTTTTGATCCATACGTATTTATATCCTAGTTCGGAGGCTTTGGTGCGACAGGTTTTATAAAGCATTTTATTCTCCGGTGTCAGGTGTTCGTTGATAAATACAGTGGATGATTCACCAGGTAGCCCGATGTCAGATGACTTTAGACCGCGATGTTTTCGTGCCGCTGATATGAGATTATCTTTGTGTATGCGTTTTCTCATTTTCACAATGATGTTACGAGGCCTGCCTTTTACGGGATTCATGGATTGTACACGGGTCGTATTGTCAATGTCTTCGGGTCCCAGTTGAATACCTACGTGATTGGCGAGGCGTAATACAATGGAGGTGAGATCTTCATTTTTGCTCTCGGGAACACCGGTTAGCTCGACGTTTAATTGTCTAGCCCATTGCTTTTGGCGGTTATTTTCCAGAGATAAAGTTGTAACAGTCTCTTGTAAATCCTGAACTTGTCTTTTTAATTGCTCTGTTTCCGCGAAGCGCTTTTCTAGTAATGAAACTTTGTTATTAGTTTCCTGCAAGTCCCTGTCAGTGTACTCAAGGGATAATTTTAAGTCATGTAGGGTGGAGTTCAGATTACTTAGCTCCTGTTTTATGCCTTTGTCAATGTTTTCATTACAATGTGTTTCAAAAAAATACAAGGTGTTACAAGGTGTTTCAAAAAAATACAAAAAAAATAATAATTCAAAATTAATTAAAATTTAGCTTATTGCACAGCTCTATCACAAATATGACAAGTATGTCATATTAATTATATGAAACTTTCATTTTGTAGATGTCAAACCGTGCAACTGATTACTAGAGTTGCGACTATTTCACTTTTAAAATTATATTTTGGAATTTCTTTTTTTGGGTTTTTTTGAAACAATAATAGGTTTAAAATATTGTTTGTTAGTTTTAGAGTTTATTTTTTTGTGTCGGGGCTTTTCATTACTTACGTTAATAAACATTTTTAATGTGTTTTATTTTAAATATTATTTCAGATTCCACGTGCAAATATGATAAAAGGAGCAATCGTCGTCCCTTTCTGCACCATAGTAAGTAGCAAAAATGTTTACTGCAACTAATCTGAAGCTTGGGTTCCCCAGCATCTTGTGTTGAGTTGAAAAACTAATATCTAGGCGTCCTACAAGGACCACTACCATGCGGCTTCTTCAAGTAAACCTATAGAAGTACAAAAACGGCTAAGACATGGTTACCTATCTTAAGTTCGAAAAAATGTTGACCGATTTTCATTTGACAGATAACTTTTCTTTTCGACTTTTTTTTTAATTCGCCGACATAACGTTTGCCACTGTATCAGTTGACCTATTATTAATTCGATTTTTTCGTTACTTCATCGTTTTATTTGGGCGAAAAACTTTTTGGCGAATTTATGCTCGGCCACCTCTTCATTACACCACCGTTTTATTTGCCATGTTTTTTTTTCACGTATGTTCATTACAACACCGTTTCATTTGCCTTATTTTTTTTCCAAACATTTATTACAAAACTATATTATTATTTTAGTTAAGCATTCGATAGTAGTTATTACTTATAACAAGCAAGCGCACAGTGTGCAAGCAAGCAGGCAGCATGCAAGCAAGCAGCATGCAAGCAAGCAAGCAGCATGCAAGCAAAGCAAGCAAGCAGCATGCAACCAAGCAGCATGCAAGCATGCAACATGCAAGCAAGTATACAGCATGCAAGCAAGCAGGGATGCAAACAGGCAAACCTATAGCATGCAGCAAGTAGGCATAAAAATGTGACTATTCAACAAAAAAAAACTCAAGATCCTAATTTCGGAAATGACATTTTGTACCTTAGAGAAGAGATGATGGAAATCTTTCAAAATTTGAAGGATGATCAGCAACGTCATTTTTCTTCCATTGACGATAAAATCTCTGAAGTGATGGTACAAAATCAATAATTAAAATTAGAGCAACTTGAAGCTGAAAAAAAAGAAGATAAAAAAAATTATAGCGTCACTGGAAGATAAGGTTGAATCCCTGGAAAGACAGATGCGATCTTCTTGTATCGAGATTAAAGAACTTGCTAACAAAAGATAGAGAGTCAAAAGATGATCTTGTATGAAACGAATAAACTCAAAAACTACTAGACCGATTTCAAAAATTCTTTCATCATTAGGATGCTACATTATCCCTGAGTAAAATAGGCTATATAACTTTCCCAAATTCCCACGGGAACGAAGTCCCGAGCGGGATGCTAGTTAAATATAAAGAAGGTTGTCACAAGGTGTGTATTAAAAAAACTACCAGTATCAAATTCCTTACCACAACTGTGTAATTTGGCGTAAGCTAGGGATCACTTTATTCGATGATATCCATAATAGCTGGACAGCTCACCACCTTTTAACTGCATGAGCTAGAATCGGTAATTAAATCTAAGGATATATCTCCTGGGATTGACAACATATCATCGTAATTACTAAATGATTCATTAGTTACCTATTAAATGGAAAATAGTATTTGGTTAACCTTTTCAACGCTTTCCTCGAGTCTGGTTTTGTTTCCCTCACAAGTTTTGTTCCCTGCACCCCTCCACAGTGGCGGGATGTACGAGTTTTACCTAGGGCCATAACAATTCTTTCATCTCTTCTCTTTGTCCTATTTCTTTAATATCTTACCTTTGTAAAAAAAAATCACACTATTTTAAATAGGCACAAAAGTGGTATGTCGAAATAACAAAAATATTTTCAAAATTCACTTTTGGGTTTAGGAAATCGAAATCCTGTTTAGAAAATCTTAGTTTATTAGTCACAGATATTCAATCAGGCTTTAACTAAACGAAATATGACAATAGGGTGTTTGTTGACATCGTTAATTCCTGCAACAACGTTTTATTATTTGCTTTACTCTCTAATTTATTGTCGAAAAAATATGTTCTTATGTTTGGGATTTCCTCAGAAATAGACACTTACTCATTACAGTTGACTCTGCTGTTATTACCCGAAGGTCTAGGATTAGCACAAGGAGATTTAATTTTGATATAAATTTGTAAAAATATAAGGAACATTAAAACGATACAATGCGCAGATGATTTTGTTAGATGAGATGCTACTGGTAATTTTAATAATTCTCACCTTTTTACTTCTTAGTTACACAGAGCTTTGAACTCATTTACGAATATTACACGTATCGCCAACAAATAGCAAAGTCTGTATTTAAAAAAAAAATGGCCAAGGGTTCCATACCAAAGGTAGGGTAGGTATCTATAAAACGGCAAAAAATCACGTTTGTTATATGGCAGCCCCCTTAAATTTTTTTCATTCTATTTTTTAGTAAATGTTGTAATAGCGGCAACAGAATAGGTACATCATCTGCAAATTTTTTTATTATTATTATTATTATTATACATGAGAAGAAATTCCCTCACAAAATTAAATGATAATTAAATAACTGCATTAAAGTTCACAAAAATTAAATTTTTGGGGAGCTTGGATTCCAAAATGGATGACATTTTCGTATTTGGTATATGTCTCAGAGTTGTAGGGTTCTCAAACCTTACTCTTCTATTTTTATAGCGTGAAACTCGAACTATTTATAGTTCAACAATCGTAATCTGAGTAGGTACTAAGTCCTAAAAATCATCAACATTTTGGGATTTATAGTTCAACATTTTGTAAATTCAATATTATGTGATTTAAATTAAAATTCAATCAAGGATGTGATTGCTGACGACATGTGCTCCAGCAACCACATCGTTTTCGCCTCGCAGAATTTGTTCCCTTGTAGCTGTAATTTTAAGTAATGGTACAGGTACAGATCGCTCCACAGCTAGCTGACCACAGGGAGATCGATATTGAAAGAGATTCTAAAATTCGGTACTTAATCATAGCCTCCTTAGCAAAGACATGTGAGTGGCTGGCTCTTAAACAGTGGGGATTCGGTTCGAAACTCAGCTAGGGAGAATTTTTTGTATTTTCTTTTCGCTTACTGATGATTAAATATTTGCTTTAAGTACTTAATAGGAATAAAATTTAAACAAAATAATATTATTTTATTAATAGATAAAAATAAACAATGTAGATACTATCCTTTATTTTATACAAAGATACAAACTTGATCAACTTAACTTATTAATATTTGAGTAATTAGTTGGTCTTATAGCCTGAAATATATTTCTTGCAAATTAAAATGTAATAAACAAAAAATAATAAATAGACAAATGTCACTTCGCTTTTCATAAAACTTAAAAATTCACATTACAGATCAACGTTATCAAATTAATAACAATGTTTTACGGACATGACCTAAATGACTTTTGAACCAACAAAAAAAAAACTTTAAATTGAAGAGTGAACCATCATGTTATCCCAAAATAGGTAACAATTTACATCTCTAACAATTTTGAGGACAAAATGTAAAAAGATTGATAGCGGAGAAGGTGACCTTCGTCATTCTATTACGGTTATGTCAGACTGCGGTAAATTTAAGACTCCGCTACTGAATTTCGATGTACGAAATCTCGATGTACGGTAGCTCACTAGTTTATGAGTTCTGTGTACGACAGGCAAAATGTTCGCGGCACCGACGTTTTTCATTTCGATGTACGGAATCTCGATGTACAATAGTTCATTAGTTTAAAAGTCCTAAGTATGTCAGTGTGATATAGTACACTGTACCGATGTTTGTCTTTTCGATGTACGGGATCTTGATGTACTATAGTTCATTAGTTTAAAAGTCCTAAGTATGCCAGTGTGATAGGACACTGTACCGATGTTTGTCTTTTCGATGTATGGGATCTTGATGTACTATAGTTCATTAGTTTAAAAGTCCTAAGTATGTCAGTGTGATAGTACACTGTACCGATGTTTGTATTTTCGATGTACGGGATCTTGATGTACAATAGTTCATTAGTTCATTAAGTCCTAAGTATGTCAGTGTGATAGTACTGTGCACCGATGTTTGTCTTTTTGATGTACGGAATCCCGATACCATAGTATTTATCAAGCAAAAAATAATATTAGGAACCTCGATATTATTGTTATTGTTTTTTATTACGAAAATGTTCGTAAACAAATAATTCGCTAATATTATCAAAATTTAATTACATGGACATTGTTTATGGGCCTAGACTGGCGCGTACGCAGAAGATGATCCAGCACGTACAAAACGCATGTGCAAGATTTTGTTTTTCCATCCTTCCACGTACCCACGTCACTCCGTATTTAAATATAAATGGGATAATGAAAATGGTTAACAGACAGAAAGTGTATTTGGCTTGTCTTTTATTCGGTGTTATTAAATTCAAAATACCTCCCTATCTTGCCAAAAAGCTTACATGGTCTCGCGACGTCAGTTCTTACTTGACTCGTGCGTCCAGTTACTCCCTGGTAATCCCTAGACACCGCACTACAGCATTCCGCGGGAGTTATAAATTTGCATCTGCTCGCATATGGAATGATTTGACACCACCATTTCAGAATATTAAAACATTGGGAAATTTTAAAATAAAATACAAAAGATACATTCTTGACGCCCAAATCGTTTAAATAGGCCAAAAAGTTTTATTTTAACTTAATTTTTAAACATTTTTAATTTTAACGTTTTACTTTTTTTTCAAATGTTACTTACAATAAAATTTTATATTTTATACATTTTACAATTTTAAATCTAAGTATTTAAATCAATTATTTTATGATAAATTGTTTTATTTACATTTTGTTTTTAAACTAATTTTACAATAATTTGATGATGTTTCTAAATCTACTAGATTTTACGGAATCTCGTTATGACGGTTTCTGTGACATAACTATAGCTGAGTTTGTTGACGGTACCTATACACACTTCCAAGGTGATCTCCTGTTGGCATCATGCACACACATTTTACACACACCTCAACCCACTGTTTCACCATATTGACACATATGTTTAATTATGTATTATATTTATTTGTAACATATGTATTTTCCATTTTTCATTACCAATATTTATTTATTCCTAAATAATTCTGTCTCGTCCACGGACTTTCGTTCGTCACTTGGTTATGGGACTCACTGAAAACCAGCGTTGTGGCTCGCGGTCTCATATCCTGATTCCCGAGTCACAACATATAGCTGAGTTGAGGACCCTTTGTCTCGGACCCCACAACACATAGCGATCTAAAGCTAGTTTGCTGTTGTATTTGTTATTGTCTTCATGTAGTGTATCGGACCGTGTTTTACTGTTTAATTTTGCTTCTTATATGTGTTGTGATGTCCATTATAATAAATTTGTCTTTCTTTCTTTCTTTTCTTTCTATTAAAACAAAACAAAACATAACATACTTTCTGCTACAAATCTAAGAATTGTAGCTTTCTGCTACAAATCTAAGAATTGTAGCTAATATTAAATCAATCACATCACAAGAATTAAAGAACACATAATGAAGAAAGAAACAATGGATTTTAAAGAGTATGTAAGTGGTCTAGCATACATTGTATATATGAAGGTTTAATATTATTTTTCTTTTTTTTTGTATATACTTATTGAATCATCTTAAGAATGCAGGAGAATGTTTTATTTACGTTATGTTTTTTTAATGTACTTATTGTTTATGATTTATTTTCGTATTGCAGGAGAGTGTATTTTTTATGTTATGTTGTGTTTTTGTTAAAATGTATTAGGTAATTGTTTAAGATTTATTTTCGTAATAAAAAAAGTAAATGGTCTAATTATATTTGTTGGATTATTATTAAAATCAACTTAAAAATTCAGGAGACGGTTTTTGTATGTTATGTTTTGTTCTTTATTTTAATGTAGATTTAATGTGGTCCATGGTACACAAACATCGGTACAGTGTACTATCACACTGACATACTTAGGACTTTTAAACTAATGAACTATAGTACATCAAGATCCCGTACATCGAAAAGACAAACATCGGTACAGTGTACTATATCACACTGACATACTTAGGACTTTTAAACTAATGAACTATAGTACATCAAGATCCCGTACATCGAAAAGACAAACATCGGTACAGTGTACTATATCACACTGACATACTTAGGACTTTTAAACTAATGAACTATTGTACATCGAGATTCCGTACATCGAAATGAAAAACGTCGGTGCCGCGAACATTTTGCCTGTCGTACACAGAACTCATAAACTAGTGAGCTACCGTACATCGAGATTTCGTACATCGAAATTCAGTAGCGGAGTCATGTGGCTCCCCTATAAAACCATAAAACCATTTGAAATCGTAAATAAGCGAATTGCAGCAGCGATAGGTAAAAAATACCAGAGCTACCTCCTCAGTTTCCCTTACCCGAACTTATTAATTTATATTTAATAGGTAGGTATAGTACAGCGGAAATTTGAAAAATTCCGATTGGCGCTACAGAGAAGAGGCCTATACCCAGCAGTGGGTTGATGTGGGCTGAGTATGAGGTAGGTATAGGTCGCGCCACATAAAAAAACGCTGGAGAACAAACACCACTAATACCACCAAATAGACCAGTAAATCGCTTAATGCGCAGTTTGACCGCCAGCGTTCTTTTTAAGTAGCGCGACCTATAAAGGTGTATGAAATCAAATGTTTTCGAAATATTAAAAGGAAATATGATTTCAGGAGTATCTTGACGAACGATAACAAGGATTGGAAAAGAAATAAAATTGGCGACAGCGTCATCTACATCTACTATAATAGTGTCGCCAGGGAAAACAGGAAGACGACGAACAACAAAATTATGAAGTAATTTAGACATGAAAAAAGAAATATAAAAGAAATAGTAAAGATGAAAAAAACTAACAGGTACATAATTGTCCTTGTCTTAGTAAATTATGTTCTTGTGTGCAAAGAAGGTATTATTGTTTTGTATTGTAAACTAGCTTTTCACCCGGGACTTCGTTCCCGTGGGAATTTTCCCGTCAATTTTCCAATGTTTTTAATAGTTATTCTGCTATTCGAGACGGAGAGAAATACAACAAATCAAAAACCATGGAAATCGGTCCAGCCGTTCTCGAGTTATAAGTGTTGTAACAAACACGACTTTCTTTTATATATATAGATTAAGATTATACGTGGGCCAAACTGAAAGTTTTGCGTAACTCATAAATAAAACAATTTATTTGTATAATATTATATTTACTGCTTTTCAAAGTATTCTCCGTTACATTTTAAACACTTTTTCATCCGTTCAAACCATTTTTGGAAACACGAGGACCATTGGTCTGAGGTAGGGAATCCAATCCCGCATCAAAATCCTGATCCCGCACGCCTGCGGGATTGAGGTCATCAATCCCGCGGATCCCGCGGGATTTGCGGGATTAAGATTTTTTAATATTTTATTTGTTTTAAGCCCATTTATTAGTCTTAAAAAATGTTTCCATACTTCACTTGAACTTTTAAACTACTTATAAACTAAACTCACGCTCGTTTTTCATAATAATTAAAGGAAGTTTTCACTCGTTTAACTTAGTATGAAAACTTTTGCAACAAAAATAACTGTAAGTACCTTTGTATCGTACCTTTTCACATAACAATTAAGACACAAATGACACAATAACTTTCTCTAACAATAATTAATCGACGGAATATGCGTGAATGTTTTTTTTTATTTTTTATTAATATTTATTTTTTATTTTTATTGGGTTGACTGCAAGAATTACCCTTGTAGGATGAGTCCGCCTTTGTGCTGTTTTTCTTATACTGTGACTTGTATAACTTATGATCATGTACAATAAAGAATAAAAAAATAACTTATATCGCTAAATAATCATTGAAAAATATCTGTTTTGAAAAGTAATTATAAGTAAGTATATTTTTTTCGAAAGTTAAAAGTAGCTAACTGAAACGGGTACTTTAAACGGCCACCATTTTGGCGCGATTAGCGTGACAGCTCACGACTATTTTGTGGATTTTAATATATTTTGACAAAAGTTTCAACTAATTCACCATGGAACAACATTCTCCAACCAATATACAAGTATTTATTTGAGTAATTTTGTTGTCATGTACGTCATATTGACTCTTACCAATAGCAACGCGTTTCAGATATTTAAATTTTCCGCAGCTTTGAAAAAATAATTTCAGACTCAAAAATAAATTATAAATCAAAAATATTCAAATAGACATTATTGTGAAGTTAATGACTCATATCTGAATTACATGTATATTGTTCGATTGTTCTGTTTTAATACCTGCAGGATTCACATATAACACAAAATAGAAACTCAAACAAACTGTAAAATAAAGACTGAAAACAACATTATTTTCTTTAAAAACTTCATAGAAAAGTCACGTATTCCATAGAAAAAGTCTTAAAATACTAATTAATGGGGCTTTACTGTCTAGAGCATCGTCTGAGCCCATTTAACAAACTTTTAGTTCTTAATAAATAAAAAAACTTCCAACGCGGGATCCCGCACGACCAATCCCGCATTTTCGATCCCGCAAAATAGGTGCGGGATCCCGCATTTGCGGGATCCCGCGTTTGCGGGATTGGATTCTCTAGTCTGAGGGTATGTTTTCTACGTGCTGGTTGAAAGCAATCACTGCCTCTTCTGGCCCCGTAAATGTCGAACCTCTCATTAAATCTTTGATTTTTGGGAAAATGAAGAAATCGCACGGTGCTAGGTCTGGACTGTGTGCGGGATGGGTCACGAGGTCTATGTTTTCAGAAGCCAAAAATGTCTTTGTTTTGTTCGCGGTGTGCGCCAAAGCATTGTCATGGTGGAAGAAGATGCGACTTCTAGGTCGTTTTTCCCTTACTTTTTCTAAGACATTGGGCAAACAAATAGTGGTGTACCACTCAGCATTAATGGTCTTTTGTTGCTCAAGTGGGATCGTGCAGACAGAACCCGTCTTGGAGAAAAAAAAATACAATTATATGTTTGCCCACGCTTCTCGCCTGCCTCAATTTTGTTGGTTTGCTGTCACCTTCAAACACCCACACAGAAGACTGTTGCTTTCTTTCTGGAATATAACATCCATGTTTCATCTCCTGTCACAATATCATACACAGCATTAGAATATCCGTGATTGTACTTTAATAGCATTTCTTTACATCAATCTACTCGATACCGTTTTTGTTCTGGAGTGAGTTCGTGAGGAATCCACCGACAACAAAGTTTCGTAACTTTTAAATATTCATGTAAAATTTTCTGAATTTGGCTCATACCAATCCCCAAATGTCCTCAAATCTCCTCATAAATGATACGCCGATTTTCTTCAATAAGTCTTCTGACGGTAGCCACATTTTCCTCCGTGATCGCAGTTGAGGGTCGACCTTCACGAATTTCATCATGGAGAGAAACACGGCCGCGATGAAATTCGGCATACCAACGCCTTACAGTGCTCAAATGTGGTGCTTCCCTCCCAAAAGCATTTTGAAGACGAGCATTGCAATCTTGCAGAGAAAGCGAACTTTTAAAATCGTAAAAAATCTTCGCCCTAAAATCTTTTCGTGTTAGTTCAATTTTTGCTACGGACAACGAACTTCAACTTGAGATAAAAAACAATTGACAAGCGATATCCCGCCAAAATTTATTTTCATCAACTAATGAGATTTCATGTTTTAAAAAAATATAACATTCGAAATTCAAACATTTATGGGCGGCCAGCAACGCAAAACTTTCAGTGTGAACTAGGTATTAGGTACTAGACAAAGTTTTGGCAGAGCATAATTTTACTAAAAATAATTGAAAGGAACTTGTGATGTTTTCTTATTAACAATTATTTTAATAATAAAATAATAAATAAAATCTTTATTTTCACCAAAAAAACAGTTTACATTATTGATACGGGGGCTGGTCTCCTTTTAAGTTTTTTTAAAACTTGTGTTAGGAGGCACCGCTCTTCCTTTACCTATCCTATTCTAATAACGCTAAAGCTATAAAAATTTACTCCGCAATCATAACGTCATCGCTTTCGCACTACGCTATTAAAAAATTTGGTAATGATTTCTAAAAATTCCCTGAAACAAAGGTAATTTTTTTGCATGGGCAACCCTAATTGCACACCCTGCCAATGTCACCCATCGGCAAAGAGAGCCTTGTCCATAGACATAGAAAATCAACCGATCAGTGAGATTATGCAGCGTACACAGAGGTAGGAAACGTCATGGGTGATCAAAGCGGCAATTTATCATGAGCGTTTCCGTGCTTTGGAGGGAACGTTAAGCTGTTGGTCCTAGCTGTCGTCGATTAACTACAGTCGTTAAAACCAAGTCAGAGGCCGTTGTGCGGTTTGAAAACTCTGACACCAGGGTTAGCTAAGTTCGCCACACACTTGACTATACATACACGATAAAAAGATAAAGAAATCTCCCCAGAAAACAAAAACAAAAATCGGTTTCATATTCATATATTTTTTTGAGAGTTTTATAATTAGAATAATTGTTTCCTTGGAGACTAATTTAAAGTCACCCCATATTTTGATTTGGACATAATAAATTATACTACCACTGGATGCCCTGAAATAAACTAAAATAAAACTTTATTAATTATAATTCAACTTATTTTTATTTATTTTTAACTTAAAGTAACATTGAAATATAAATCATTTAGTGATTAGCTTAATATCTTTTTTATGAACTTGACATTTAATATTCTTTAGTTCTTCATTCACTTTAATGTGTATGGTGACATACTTATTGCGTGAAGGTTTAAATATTGTACGCAAAGACTGCACTGCCTTAAGCCAATACTTAAGGCACATCAAAATATTGGGAGGTTTCGATGGCAAGCCAAACAAACTGTAAAAAATAATTCATTATTAAAAACAATATCTGTTTATTTTTTAAATCGGCTCGCTCTTGACCACAATCTTGATCAGGGGTGAGTGACGATGTACTCGATCTACGTTATATATAAAAAATTTGGATTGCATGAGCCTGGAAAGACAGACGCAGGCATAGAATTACTTTCCTTAGTGGCGCGCACTATAATAGATGAAGTTTAGCTTTTAATATGGATCCGAGGAATCTCAAAAAGGTACGGTTAGGTTAGGTCACCTAGTGGTACGTCTAGATGACCGATAGAAAAAAGGGTAATCGGTATGAGCTCGTGCAGCAAATGAGCACACTCCCTGAAGTACATCTTAAAAAAACTTATAGGCAAGTAATTTGCGTCCATGACTTAGGCTTTGAAGTTAACTTTTTACCGATTCCAGAACAGCTAGTTGGTATTTGGCCGAATCATCCCAAAGGTGGCTACAATACTCCAAGCAAGATTGAACCTGTATACCATCATAGTATAAAAAAGGAAGTAGGTTATCTTCAGACAAACGCACCGCGCGAGGCTTGTATGTGTGCGCCATAGATCTATGCGTCGCCGCACGCACACTCAACAAAATCTCTCGACCCGTTTCGACCGTTCGCCAGTACCGCACAGGGTTACTTTGCCGTTTTTTTACTATGATACCATAGTTTGAGCATGGATTCGATAGAGGTGCAGAAGTTAAGGTTGGCTGATAACGTCATGCCATCCGTCATCGGCCAACCTTAATGTTAACTTAATCCTGTCAAGCTCGGTGACTGGTACAGATTACGTACTCCGGAAAGTAGGAGTCAGATCGAAAGGATTGGGTTTTGCTGAGTGCCTTTATTGATGTTGTAACGTAACGTGCCACTACTATTCTTATTCTTCTCGATTACTCCTATGCTTTTGACAGCATTAATATTACGTTCAAAAATAGGTTACTATGGATTCCATAAATCAGAAATATTTTGATTTTTACCTCAGTAATCTTTCAAAGGGTTAAGATTAAATGCTAGATGGATCGTTACTGACCTCTCAAGAAAGAAATCTAGATCGGTTTTATGTACGTCAAATATTACACTTGCCAAATGCAGTTTTAAGTGACTTTCAATTTTAAAATGTTTACCGTGTTCAAGTCACATTGGTCCTATGTGAGATGGTGAAGCAGTACTGGCACAAGCATTCTGGATTCTTTATTTATGCTTCAATCCGACACGAAACCACCATATTCCACGAACTATCTTCGACACATCAGATAGTTTGCCAACGAGGTATAAAGCCATATGACGCAATATGAAGTAGTAAATGATATTCCTCAATAGAATATCACTGATTGTTTCCTTACATCAGCGCTTACCTCTGCGTCGACATAAACTAGTGTGCCATATAAGTGTCATGAGCCCCCTAGCAGCTTCGTCTGGGTCAAACTGCGACACGTAAATAGATTGAAAAAAAAATTTCGCGTACTCTTGCGCATGTTCCTAAATCGGAAGAGTTATTGTAGAAACCGCATCAAAATCGGTTGAGCCAAACGTGAGATAATCTTGGACATACTCGTACATACCGAGAACCTCGTTTTTTTAAATCAATTAAAAATAATAACAGTTATGTAAATGCATTATCTAATTGAAAATTTTCACTGCAATATATCTATGTAATCTACCTATTCCAGAGAAGAGTAGGTAGATTACTAGTCTCTTCTACATAGATTTCATAGATCTATGAAATATGGCTGAACGGTGCGGCGCGTGGGTAAAAATTATAGGTTTTATAATACAATTTAGTGCCCGTTTTACTGGTGAAACGCTACTCCTTGACTTTTATTAAATTTTCTAGAGTTGTTTGTAGTTTCTCAATCCACCAGAAGGCATGTTTGGGATTAAATATAATTACAAAACACGTCACGGCCAGCGTTCTGCGCAGAATAAACGACGTGTTGTGCGCGCACCACAACGCGTGCTGCCAATTAGCGATTCGCGATGTCCTCTCTATACGCTAGTAGTATAACCTCAATGCTTAATCAGGATAAATGATTCAAAAAGACATACAATACCAAAAAGACAAAGAACTAAAATGATGTCGAAAACTATAAGTAAGCCTAAGAATACACAAAGTGCATTATTATGTCAATGCCATATTTTGATCACTGAGTAAATAAATGATTAAGCCTGTTTTGCGTATATTTTCAAGCATGTCATATTTTCAGCGATGTCTTGGTTTGAAACTTCATTTATAAATGAGTTGATTCTAAGTCATTACACTGCTTTCGTCTTTTAAGGGGGTTTTTGTTAAGTACACGTTGTAAGTATATGTCACTGCTAATACACGAAGTGCGGTTACACCTATTTGACTAAAAACTTAAAATTAGCCGCCTAAGTTAATATAACCTAACCTCACTTTAGTTTAGCCGGCTAAATTTAAGTTTAAGTTCATAACTCCTTGAGCCGTAACATTGTTTTTGGCCTGAAATAAATACATACATACATACGCTCAGGCCTAACTAGGGTTTCTGATTTCTCGACCTTTTTTGTTTCTCGAGTTTCGAGAATTCTCGAGGTCAAATTCTCGAGTTTTCTCGGGTCTCGAGTTTTTTTAGTAAAACCTTTGAAATCTGCTGAAATACAGGGTGCTTGGTACATCATTTGCCAAATTGAATGGGCCGTAAGAGCGGTCTTTCACTACCTCCTCAGCCCCCATAAAAATTCCATTTTTTTATGCCATTTTTTTATTTTGGTGTGAAAAATTATAAAAGTCCGCATTTAACATTCACTGAAAAAAAAGGGGTTTGGGACTGCTCTAATTTTATTAAATCTGTAATTTCTATCGGTATGCGGTTCTACCGAAATCTAAATTACTTGCCAGCAACATCTAGTTTTTTCTTATAGCCCCGCAAAGTTTTTTGAAGTTAAAAAAATTAAACTGAAACCTCAACTTTAGACTTGAATAAAAAAAACTAAAAGTAATTATGTTCTTAAAAATTTTTCTAAACATCTTTGGACTGTCCGCTTTCTAATGGTATGCAATAAGCTATGCAAAGTTTTAAGTAATATCACTAATTCGCTAATTTCCTGTACTTAGTCGCATTTTAATAATATTCAACAGATGAGATAAAAACAAGTTTTTGTGTTAATAACACCCACAAAGCAGGTAAAACTGTTGTCTTCCTCTTACACAGTAGAATTGAATCTTCTATCTATCTATCTATCATATGGTAAACGGTATCTAGACGACCTTTACCTATGAATCTTTTGTATCGAGAAGACATTCGGCTGAAGAAGAGACATTCATTCATTTGGAAGTACCTTCAGAACCTGGTAGCTGAAAACGAGGTTCTGAAGGTATTATGTTGATAGTACATATTAGCACTACTCTTTCCCACACTTTTGGTTAATGAGAAAATAAGGTCTCGCGGCCCTGGAATCTCAGTTTACTGGTAGAGTCGTGCCGAACGAAGTGTGGCAGTGAGCGAACAAATGAATGAACGAGCACGGAGCGCGGGCACTGATAAGTGGCGAAAAAAAATCGCGCGGCGGGTCAAGTTCGAAACTCGAGAATTCTCGAGTTCCGGTAATTTTTTTCTCGTCTCGAATGAATCCAAATTTCTCGAGTTTTCTCGAGTTTGAGAAAGCTCGAGCATAAACCCTAGGCCTAACCCTCTCACGACTATACGTCATGTTTCATCAAAATAATAGATGGAACATGACGTATCAAAATAATAGCTGAAACATTACATAACAGACAACAAAACCTTCGAGTCGCTCTACCCTGTAAAAATCAATAATAACTGACTTTTACAGGGTAGAGTTGGCAGCTAGTAAATTCTTATTTTTTGTTTCACTCCCAATCCAGCATAGAAACCTGAAATAAAGATAAAATATTACTATTACTTACATTTCCCGCAGCAAGAACTGCCAGAACCGTCTGAAACCATTTTCCGGTGCTCGTGGTAGTGGCATCACACATACTCGAATCCTAGATAAAAAGAAAAATTGTTATAAATTGATTTTAAATACATACACGTACGTAGATAAGGATGGGTTGATGTATAATCAAGTGAAAAAACATGTATCTCCCCAACAATCTCAGGCTCAGCAATCATACATTCATTTACATGTATATAATGTACAGAGGCCAGCGCATCAGGTTCATTGCAAAACCGCTCTTATCACAACGGTACAGAGTGCACGCGTGTGGCAACCTGAGTTGCGGCCGTCCGTACTAAAGGAATCATTTATTTATTTATTTATTTACTTTATTGCAAACTTCACAGCTTATACATGTTACATTACATAGCCCTTATATTAAAAATGTATACAGCCAATTAAGAAGTTAAACATATTATAAACTGTAGATTTAGATTAACGGGTAGCATAGATATATGATTAACAAAACAAAATAGATTGGATGAGTAATGTAAAAGTAAGTACAGTGTGTGTGTGTGTTGTGTGTGTGTTATGTGTATGTGAGTGTGTGTGTGTCTGTGTATGTATGTGTATGTAAGCGTATTCAGTTACTCACACCTCATGAAAATAAAATAAAAATATTGATGTTGTGGTTAAATTATTTGTTTATCATTTACTAGGATCAATGTCGTTCTCATTAGGGAAAGTCTTCGATGTGTGCTTAATAAACTGGGTTCGGCTTAAAAAGAAAATATCGACATCGATAAACCTAGACTCGTACGTATGTACTATTCTATGCAATACAGAATTCCGTGCGTAATTTGTACGAGCGTGGCCAGCACATAACGAATGCATTTGCCGGGTACGATTGGGTCTGGTGATGACGCCGATCTGAGCAGTAAGGTCTGGACAATCCAATCTGGAAGAAACTATGTCATAAAGCAGCTTCATGTCGGTCACAGTCCGTCTATCTTCAAGCGAGTGAATCTTGAAGTGGGTGAGGCTATCAGTGTAGTTGTCTGTCCTTTTACAACGGTAGTTCAATCGTCGGATAAATATGCGTAGCACTGACTCTATCTGGGCAATATAAGTTACGTAAGATGGTGACCAAATTGCAGAAGCATACTCAAGTATGCTTCTAGTATAGGAAAAGTAGAGAATCTTTAGGGAACTAACTCTTTTAAATGGTTTGGAAGTCCGATGTATAAATCCTAACATTTTACGAGCTCGCTGAGTAATGTGGTCGTAATGCGCCGTATAAAGCAATTTATGATCTAGCATGACGCCAAGATCTCTCACTAAAGTAGCCCTAGGGATAAGTTATTGTTGAGATTATACTTAAAATCTATTGAACCTTTTTTCCGGGTGAAGCTAATAATCTGGCACTTTTTGACATTTAAGTCTAAGCAGTTACGACCACAATACTCAGCGAGTCTATCTAAGTCCTGTTGTAGCTTCAGACAGTCAGTCTCGTTACGTATGGGCATAAAAATTTTCTTGTCATCTGCGTACATTAGTACATTTGAAAATAAGAAACACGACGATATGTCATGCAGATATATATTGAATAGTAGAGGTCCCAAATGGGACCCCTGGGGCACGCCTGAGGGAATAACAGAAAAATTAGATTTAAAAGTGCCAATTCTGACTGCCTGCAACCTGTTTCTCAAATATGAGTCAAGCCATCTAAGGAGGTCGCCATGTTCATTATTAACATGTCTATACTAAAGTTCGATAAAAAATGTATTTTTTAATAATATACATTATTATTAAGGGCCAAAGGCAGAAATATACGAAAAATCGACACCATTCAATTGTTATCAGCTTCATCGGTGGTAGACACCGGGTTTCAATATCCATAGCTTTCATCCCTCTGGTAAGAAAAAAAATGCAATGTGATATTAATGATTAAACGAACTTACCTGTACGTGAAGTTCGATCATAATTATATGATCAGCTTCACTCGACGCGATTTAGGTTTAACATGTTGTAGATGAGCTTCCACGGTACAGCCTTGCACGGATTTTTAGAGTCAGGAGATTTAAAAAATCCTGCTGGTCACCCTAAGTCTTCTTCCTAGATCGGCGCCATCTTTACTTCATTGAGTTTAGAGTTAAACTAGTTCACATTATGGGGGGGAGTATATACTCAGGTAATATACGCTTATGGGAGGGTGACTATAAATCGCGTCGAGTGAAGCTGATCATATAATTATGATCGAACTTCACGTACAGGTAAGTTCGTTTAATCATTAATTATATTTCTCAGCTTCACTCTTTGCGATTTAGGTTTAACATGTTGTAGGATGTTCAGAGAATAAAGTAATGTGAACTTGACTATTTTATTCAACTACTTTGTAACATTATAGAAAATAAAAATAAAATATTTTAATGCTTTAACATCTAATCAGATCAATGATTATCGTTTGTATTATGATTATTTGACAAAATGGATAACGCAAACTGGTTTGGATCACTAATTAAATCACGTTTATAAAATCTAGCAAAACCGAGGAGGACTGGGTCCAACCTGCGGTTTTTCTGATTACATCGAGATTAACACCTAGTCTGCTGGCAGCAGACGTGGCCGCATGTCGAGTACTGTGAGCGGTGAATATTGAGGTGTCTACACCACTTTGTTGTATTGTATCCTTTATCCAGTGGCTAAGTCTTTGAGAAGAAATTTTTTGATGTGGTTTTCTGTAGCTAAGGAACAAATAAATTTGATTAGAAGTAGTTCGTAAAGAACTTGTTTTTTGAATGTAGGCAGTCAAAGCTTTAGCTGGGCAAATTTCTGGTTTTTCGTTGAAAAAAGGTAGTCTTAGGATTGGTTGTAATGAATTTATTTTAGAAGTTTTTATCAAATCAGGAATTTTAATGGAAATTTCGACGTTAGTTATTGTAATGTTTTCTAACTTTATAAGAGATAACGTCTGTACTCGATGTGCGGTCACCAAAGCTAACAAAGTGAACGTCTTCTTCGATAGAGTTTCTAGATCGAGACCATCATTAGGCCACTTTTGTGCTAAATAATTGAAAACAATGTTAGGATCCCAGGTCAAATCGTATTTTGGAGCTGGTGGTCTCAATCTGAAAACCCCTTTCATAAATCTTGATAATCTTTCATCATGGGCATGAAATCCTAGTAACAAAGATAAAGCTGACTTAAAACTATTTATAGTTGCATATTTGGCACCTTTCTCAAATATTTGAGTTAAAAAATCAATGATTGAGGGAACAGAGACTTCTAAGTAATCAAGCTGATTGTTCTTACAATAATTTAGCCACGACTTTAAACATCCATCATATTGTTTATAAGTATTTTCCGATATAGAAGTTAACATTATATTAATTGATTGGGGTGTCATTGATTTTTTCAATAGAGCTTGCCTGACAATTTCACGGCAACCAGGATAAGACTCTGGCTCAGGTTGTGTGTCAATCTGAAAGGAGATTTTAATAAATCAACTTGTGGACCGAACTGCAACGAGTCTGACACTGAAATTTTTTGAAGAATGGGAAACCATGCTTGAGTTGGCCAGTATGGTACCACGACTACGCCTTCGGCTTTATCATTTATAATTTTTTGCAGCATTTTTAGTATAAGCGAGAATGGAGGGAAGGCGTAAAAGAATTGGTTTGACCAAGAGATAGTGAATGCGTCAACAGCACACGCGTTAAGATCGTATTTCCACGAAATGTAACGAGTGGATTTTGCGTTACACCTACTAGCAAATAAGTCTATTTCAGGTACACCAAAATGTTCCACAATTTTTTCAAAGGCGTAGTCACTAAGTTCCCATTCAGTGTCAATAAATTTGGTACGCGACAAGGAATCTGCTTCACGATTATCCTTGGTGTTTATGTAAGAGGCAAACACTGTGAGCCTCCTTTCCTCGCACCACTGCCATATCTCTCTGGACACTTCATTCAGGTGTGGGAACTGTACACTACCCATCCTATTTATGCAAGATATGGCAGTAACGTTGTCAATTCTCAGTAAAACCTCGCAATTGCGCACATTTTTGGCAAAAACTTTTAATCCGAAAAAAGCTGCTTTTAATTCGAGAACATTAATATGTAAATGTTTTTCATCATCCTTCCAATAACCATGTGACTCCACACCTTCACTACAAGCGCCCCAACCACTTAAAGAATCATCTGAAAATATTTCTTTTTCATAGCGGTTTAACTTTAATGGATTATTTCCATGATCAATACATCGAAGCCACCACTTCATATCTTCTTTAAGTGTGTCGGGTAGGAAAACGTTTTTCTCATAGGTTCGATTTTTGAGTAGCTGTAAGAATTTTTGTCGTTCAAAATGTTTTGTATAAAGCCATCCATATTGAATAGCTGGGCATGCCGACGTCAACAGCCCGATGAATCTTGCAAAATCACGCAATTTACATTTATTTAAATTAAGAAATTTTTGTAAAGATTCTTTTATCCTTAACCTTTTCTCTATAGGTAATTTTATAGACATATTTTTTGAGTCAAAAATAAAACCCAAAAACTTACAGCTAGTCGTTGGATTAAAACAGCTTTTTTGGTGATTTATTATGAATCCTACTTTCTCTAATAATTTCTTTGTAAATGTGACATTTTGTTTACATTCCTGGTAAGTCCTGCCTATACAAAAAATATCATCAAGATAAATGACTGAAATCATATTATGAGATCTTAGAAACTCCATTACCGGTTTTAATAATTTTGTGAACACGTAAGGTGCAGTACATAGGCCAAAGGGTAAACAATTAAATTCATACAAAACGTTGTTGTATTCAAACCGTAGGTACTTTTTATACTCATCGTGAATAGGTACAAAAAAATACGCGTCCTTCATGTTTATCGAAGCCATGTAACAATTTTTGGAAATAAGTTTTGAGGCCGTTCGGTAATCCTCCATCTTAAAGTGTCTAGTAGTAATAAATTTATTTAAGCATTTTAAATTTAAGATAAATCTTTTGTCCCCATTTGGTTTAGGAACTAAGAAGATACTTGACAAAAATTCGCCTTTTTTATGTTTACATTCAGATATTGCACTAATATCTAATAAGCTATTAATGGCTTTAGTAAAGTCGGAATGTTCTTGTTCTGTTTTTGGATGTAAACTTGGGCTATTCTCGCGAAATGGAAGTGAAGTGAACGGAATCTTATAACCGTCTAGCCAAGATAAGATGGTAGGATCATCAGTGATATCTTGCCAGTTACGTGTGAAATATCGCAGTCGACCCGCGTAGCGTACCTCTGTATCTACCGCCTCCTGTACGGCCGCACCGACGTCTGGTCCGCTGCCTCCCGCTGTTGAGAGCTGCTGCCGCCGCTCGCCGCCGTTCGCTGGCCTTGGCTGGGGCGAGACTTCCCTGCTTCGGGCTTGGACGCGTTCTTCCGAGGCAGGGATTTCCAGTTTAAACGGCTACTATGCGTATTCTTGGCTGATTTTGCGAAGTTATTTTTATTAAATACTTGCGATTTTTCGTTCCTTACTTGTTTTAGTTCAGTACCAGATCTTTTTATAGTCTTAGCCGCCTTTAGTTTATCAGACATATTTTCGCCAAACAAAAGTTTATCCCTCTTCGTTTCTATAATAGTTTCCTTCATATCGGCATTTATGGCCGAGATCACAAAACCGCGACGTGTTTTTGTATCGTTGTAGTGACTGTCACATAACAAGCGACATGCATCGCTGAGAGATTTGAGTATTTTTGTGTGATTTTTTTATGCCACTGAAAATTCAATCGCTTGGTTAATAGCAGCTATAGCAATACCGAGCTGCTTTTGTTTATTCATAAGGGACAAATCCCTTTTTACCATCGACTCAGCTAATGCTGCCTTAACCTCTGGGTTTAGTGCGGGTGCAACTAATAAGTCACAATTTTCAGGTACCAAATACTCCTGGAGCAATTTATCTTTTACTTCCTTAGGTAATCCTTTTTCTAGAATATTTTGCCATCTTGTGGCTAGGTCCTTATGGATAGATTTCCCGAGTTTGGTTTCGGGTTTAGGTGCGTCCCCCAAAAGAGCTAAAATTTCGGGATCCAACTCTGTATCTTGCGATTCTGCTGAAGCAGAAGCGTCGGTATTGTCCTCCGGCGCGGGCGCATGGGCCGGCGCGCTTGCCGAGAGGGCGGGCGCGCGCGCGGCCGCATCGGCGTCGCGCGCCGCCGCATCAGCATGGGGCTGAGTGGAGGAACTCGCGGCCGGAGCTGAGTCCGGGCCGGGGACGGCTGGTATCGGTATTGGTGTCGCGACTATGTTTTATTTCGTTTTCAGAGTCTGTAACGAACGAACGAACGATCCGATGACAATGATGTTTTTTATATTTGAGGGTAGACTCAGTCCCAGTTGGACTGAGCGCATGATTTCGTGACAGAGATAGCCCAGGTGGCGTCTCGCATCACTTAATATAACATCATTATTTGAGAAAAAAGTGCAAGTGAAAGTAAAAAACCCATTTGGTAGTTACGCATCACTTTATTTGAATTGAGGGTATTTGAAAATTATTTCTATAAATGAAATTATCTAATTAGTAAAACTATATTGGTTACTAACCTGCAGTTATACTCTCATCTGATGATGATATGATTCGCCTGCGACGTGGCCGACGGGGCTGGGCTTCCTCCAGCATAGCCTCCAATTTACGTAATTTTTGCCTAATGATGTCGAGGTTGTCATCATTTTCACGTTTACGTTTTCTATGCATTTTTAATTTAATTTAAAGTTAATAATTCAAGTTAAATAATAAAAAACACAACTTTTAAATAAAAAATTACTAAAAATAAAATATTTGTTTTCCGGGTCGTGCGAAGGCTTGAGCACGGAAACGCACAATGAAGTAAAGATGGCGCCGATCTAGGAAGAAGACTTAGGGTGACCAGCAGGATTTTTTAAATCTCCTGACTCTAAAAATCCGTGCAAGGCTGTACCGTGGAAGCTCATCTACAACATGTTAAACCTAAATCGCAAAGAGTGAAGCTGAGAAATATAATTTGGCATTTTAGATTGTAATTTGGCACACATACTTTCAAGAGTTTTCATGTCGACTACATCAAATTTCAAAATCGATGTCATTTTCGTAATTAACGTCCCAAAAAAACTAAAAAAGCGACACCCATATTGATTTTCAACCCGTCGCACCCCAATAGGGGATGCAGGTATTTCACGACCACCAAATCAGATTTTAAAATGTTTTTATTTTCGTAATCAGCGACCCTATATATATGTAAACCATACAAAACCGTCTATTATGTGTTGAATATAAAATTTATACTGCGGCGGATCCATTTGACATTGCTGAGGCTGTCCAGGGGATCAACGCTATCTGAATATCATTGCGAGCTGGGCTAGCGAGTTCGGACTTTGTCTGAATGCTTCTAAATCGCAGGCCGTCATCATCGGGAGTCCATACTACATATACAAATCTATTAACATGGTACTGCCTGATATAATTTTCGACGGTTCGGTGATTCCGTATTCCCCGAGGATAAAAAATTTGGGAGTTACAGTCGACCAGACACTTTTTGGTCAGCCCATGTTGGTGACGTCAGTCGTAAATTATACTCCTCTCTCCACTCTCTTAGGTGGTTGCAGATTTTTCTGTCGATGAGCAAGAAGATTATGCTTGCAAATTCGCTTCTGCCACCGCTGCTCGATAACGTTGACGTCGCCTACCTGGACAACAGAGGAACTATTGACCAAATTGGAGCGCTTGCAAAATCAACGTATTAGGTACATTTTCGGTTTGCGTAAGTTTGACCAGATCTCGAAGATCAGGGATAGGTTACAGTGGCTACCCATGAGGTATCGCCGCGACTCCCATATTTTGGCTACTCTCTACAATGTCTTGTTTAAGCCCACTGCCCCGTCTTATCTCCGTGAGAGGTTCAGCTTTCGCACATTGTTGGGAGATCGCCTTCGCTCGAGCACTAATATATCCTTGACAAATCCGCAGCAAAGTACTCATACATAAACTCGATCTTTCTCGGTACAGGCAGCACGCTTATGGAATATTTTATCAGAAGAAATTAGAAAAGCTCGTTCCAACTCCTTTAAGTTAGCATTTCATTTCTCTCAAGGGGTAGCTGGAAGAAATCTTTTTTTTTTATTACGAATGGGTTTGCTCTTGATTACAATCTAGCCCAGGGGCGAAGATGTGGTCGAGGATGTAGCAAGCTCACCCAGAAGATGCTATTCACTCAAACTTTTAAGAGACTCGGGTTATATGAGTCCGAAAATACAGACGCAGGCAGAAAATTCCAATCCTTAGCGGTACGCAGTATAAAAGATGAACAGAAGCGCTCAGTAAAGATTCGAGGAATTTCGACAAGGTAAGGGTGGTACCCCGCAGTGCGTCTGGGTGTCCGGTAGAGGAAAGAGGCAGGAGGAATGAGCTCGTGCAGCTCATGAGCACACTCCCTGAAGTACACCTTGTAGAAAAGACATAAGCAAGCTATTTTGCGTCCATAAGCTAGGCTTTAAAGTATGTGTTTTACTAGCTTTTTGTCACCAATGAGCTCTGCGGCCCACCGATTCCAGAGTGGCTTACCCTTAGAGGGTAAGCTCGTCTTTGTACATAGTTTTTTTTTGCATAAGTACATCTTTTTTGTTATGTACTTTTTATTATGTGTAATAAAGTGTTTACATACATACGTACAAACGATACCCATATTGATTTTTAGACTTTGCCCCCCCCCCCCCAACTAACCCTTTGGGCCTTTTTATAATACGAAAATGGCACGGCAAAATTGTATTATTCTGCCATGCCGTGCCGTGCCGTTCGAATTATAAAGAGTGGTGGAATTTTCAAAAAACCCTGAATCACGGGTTTTTTCAATTGTCAATAGGAGTACTCCTGTGAAGAGTAGAATAAAATAGTCTAACTTATCTTTCCATACAATATCTGGACCCCCTGTTCACCCCCTACATGCCAAATTTGATATCTCTAGACCCAGCAGTTTTAGCCCAGTCTGTGGGGAAATGCTAAGGCCTTTGCATTGCAAAAGGTGGCGTAGAAAATGTTTTGACACAATATTGTTTAGGTTTGGCAGGTTAATAAAAATCAAAGTTCTCGACCTTGAAGGACCCAGGCGTTAGCCGCCATCTTGAATTAAAGGTGCCAAAATTAGGTATATTTTAAATAACTTCTCAATTATTTACTAAATCACAAAAGTGTCTATGAAAGGTTCAAAGAAAACAAAATTGCCTACATTTTTTGCATACATGATTATTTTGTAAGTCTTAAAGGTAAAAAGTTACAAGCGACGGAAATATTAATATTTACAAAAAATAATTTAGTTTGGGCTGTGCATTGATATGTCAGTCAATTAACCCCCTTAATCCCCTTAGGGGTAGAATTTCCAAAAATGCCTCCTTAGTGGATGCCTACACTGTATAAGGTATCTATGTGCAAAATTTCAGGTCCCTAGTTCTAGCGCTTTGGGCTGTGCGTTGATCGTTCACGCAGTCAGTTTATCCTTCTTTCATCCCTTTGGGGGTAGAATTTTAAAAATTGCTGATATACGTGTTCATTATTTTTTAATCATCATCCTACATACGAAGTTCTAAGATCCTAACTTCAAAATTCACGGACTTTCATACAAACTTCCATCCCCTATTTAACCCCCTTAGGGGTGGAATGTCCAAAAATCGCTCCGTAGTGGATGCCTACACCACATAAAGTATCTATGTGCAAAATTTCAAGTCCGTAAGTCCAGCGGTTTGGGCTGTGCGTTGTGTACCCCCAGTCATTTATCATTTTATATATTAGATTTTTGTAAATATTATTATTTCCGTCGCTTGTAACTTTTTACCTTTAATACTTACAGAATAATCATGTATGCAAAAAATGTAGGCAATTTTATCTTCTTTAAACCCTTCATAGACACTTTTGTGATTTGGTAAACAATTGAGAAGTTATTTAAAATATACCTAATTTTGGCACCTTTAATTCAAGATGGCGGCTAACGCCTGGGTCCTTCAAGGTCGAGAACTTGGATTTTTACTAACCTGCCATACCTAAACAATATTGTGTCAAAACATTTTCTACGCCACCTTTTGCAATGCAAAACTACCTACAGACTGAACTATTTGGGCTGTGCGTTGATATGTTAGTCAGTCAGAAAAAGAACATATTTCTTTTATATTTATTTATTTTATTTTTATTTTATTTATTAGGTTACCAACGGAGTGCACACCACCACATTCAAGTACATCAAATATTTTAAACACAAAAAACTCAATGCCACTCCAATCATAGGTAACTTACGGCTAGCTTAAAATTAAAATTAAGTTGTAAGATCAATACATAGATAAATAACTACTTATTCAAAATTTAAACACAAAAAAAATTAAAAATCACAAAACAAAAAAAACTAAACAAATAATCGAAACCATTTAAACATGCGATAGCCCAAATAAGAAGCTAGTGTTAATACATCAAATTATATATTTTGATGTATTAACACTAGCTTCCATTTTAAGTTCAGGCACCCTATTAAACAACCAAACCTTTTGATACTGAGTCGAGGGATAGGTAGAAACTGAATTTGATAATGTTAAGTCAATTTATTTTAAACCTTACCTTTAAAAGAAAATCTTTTTTTTTATTTTGAATACAAATAATTGAAGCGATTTCGGTGAGAAACAATATCAAAACTGCTGCCATTGTCTGAAAAATAAAAATAATTTTAGGTTTTAATTGTTATGGGCCGGTATATTTTTACCTTTTTAACCCCCGACAAAAAATATAAGTATTAAAAAATCCGTTTATTTTTTAACCCCTGCTTAAAAAAACACGTGAATTTCGGTATGTGATAGCTTCAAGGTACCGAGCCAGAAACAGATTTTCATTACCAATATCTTCTCGGGCGATAACTTGCAAAATGCTTCAGATAGATTTATCATGAAGCTTTATGAACGTCTGCGGTAATTTAGGGATCATTCAACAATTACGTGATCACCGGAAGGGGGGGGGGGTCGGGTGCTTGTATATACATCTGATTATTTGGAGGGAGGGGGGGGGGAGAATCCATGATTACGTCATCATTTCATAACTTCCAATTTAAACAAGCAGGCGCCGCTACTGATCAGCATGGAGTACCGAATACAGCTTCCCACCACGACTGGGTTGTGTCTCGCCACAAGCTTATTCCTAGCTAATAAACAGCAAAAATTACATTTTAAGCACGGAAGATTACGTAATCAAGGCGAGGGTGGGGGGGGGGGGCTTAAAAACAAAAGATTACGCTGTGATCACATGGGGGGGTGTTAAAAAACGGCCAAAAATGATAACGTAATTGTTGAACGATCCCTACATAATTTCTTTAACATATGCTGATTTAGGTAATGACTTTTGACTTTATAGTACCATCTATAGAGTGTCTAAGGCCCGCCCGAGTGAAGTGGGCTATCAACAGCTTTAAGCCATTCAAATCGGGCGATCTAGATGGCATCTTCCCCGCGTTACTTTAAAAAGGGGAAGAGGTGTTATTACCGACGCTTATAAAAATTTACAGAGCTAGCCTCGCATGGGGCCACATACCGTCAGCGTGGACTAAGGTCAGGGTCACTTTCATACCCAAGGGAGGAGATACGGACAAATCGCAGCCCAAATCCTACAGACCTATTAGTCTCATGTCCTTCTTACTTAAAACCATGGAGAAGGTAATTGATTCCAACATCAGAGAGTCCATCTAGGGCCCAAACCTCTGCATGTTAGGCAACATACCTACCAAAAAGGAAAGTCCACTGAAACGGCACTTTCTGACCTGGTAGACACGTTGGAGAAAGCCATAGAAGACAAGGAAATAACTCTGTGTGCTTTTCTCGTTATCGAAGGGGCATTTAATAACACCCCAATCGATATCATGGTGCGCAGCATGCACAGTCGCAACATTGAGAATACCATCACTAGATGGGTAGACAACATGCTGCGGAATAGGATTGCGTCAACCAGCCAACTGGACACAACCTTATGGTTCAAAATTATCAGAGGCTGCCTTCAGGGGGGAGTGCTTTCACCCCTTGAGTGATCCCTATTTGTTGACAGCCTGATATGTGAACTAAATGAAGCTTGTTTTGAGACTCATGGTTTTGGCGTATCTAGGGTTATTTTCTATGGGGGGCCGCGGGCCTGGTGAAAATTAAATGTACGCTAGCTTAATACGCTGTGTATTCAAAAGTAACTATTATAGTATGTAATATTATGTAAGTAAGTAGATTTCTCAGCTGTAGATATTTTTTAATGATTTTTGTGTGAAGTTATCAGTATTTTGGCATCAATTATAGAATTTCGAATTGGTAGCCCAATATTCTGGGGTGGGCCCTAGACCATACTGAGGTGGGCACGGCCCACCCGGCCCCCCCCCCCCCCCATATACGCCTATGCATGGTTACGCAGATGATTTAGCGATAGTGATTGTGGGCATTATACATTGTAGAGGATTGGTGCACTGAGAACCAACTGTCACTCAATGCGGGTAAAACCATCATAGAGTGCCATTTACCAAGAAAAGGAAGCTTGAAGCCCTAACGCCTCCTTCCCTTTTCGGTACCCCCATCTGCTTTTCCAAGGAGGCCAAATATCTCGGTATCATCCTAGATAACAGACTCACATAACAGACTCATAACAGACTCACAGTAACTCACTTTGTAAGAAAAGCTAAAATAGCAATGGATGCGAGCAGCAGACTATCTGGGTTACGTTGGGGCCTTAGCCCTAAAATAGTGCTTTGGCACTATTTTAGGCTAAGGCCCACTGTAATCAGACCAGTGGTCACATACGGTTGTATAGACTGGCACAGGAAAACCCTTCAGTCTACCTATGTCACTTTACTTAATAAAATTCAGAGACTTGCCTGCCTTATCGCAACAGGTGCTCTTTCGTCCACTCCTACGATGGCAATGGAGGCGCTACTCAACTTGACTCCATTGTATATCCAAGTACAGATGGAAGCGAAAATGACACTAATACGCGCTAAAATAGCAGGCCGGACGAGATGGAAATCGTCTTTCATGAGAAACGCCTATGATGACCTCATGAAATTTCTTTTCATTAGCATGCCCTCAGATGCAATGACCAAAGAATATAACTTTACCAAGCTATACAAAGTTCTAATTGCAGATAGATCTGACTGGGAGGTAGGGGCTCCCAGTGATGTCAAACCCAATGACGTCGTCTGGTTCACGGATGGGTCCAAAAAGAACAGGGTGGCCTGAGCAAGCTTCGCTGGAGGTCGCCCCCACGGCCAAGAAATTGTCCAATCTCGGGCCACATTCCACCGTGTTTCAAACCGAGATTTTCGCAATCATCGGCTGCGCTTACGAAAACATAGAAAGAGCGTACTCTGGTAGGAGAATCCTCATCTTCTCTGATAGCCAGGCCACTCTGTTAGCCCTCAAGGCGCACATAATCAACTCTAAATTAATAAAAGAGTGCATCACGATACTCAACAGGCTTGGCACAAACAACCACGTCACCCTTGGATAGGTGCCGGGCCACACTGGTATCGCGGGTAATGAGGCGGCCGATTGCCTGGCCAAAACCAGCGCAGAGAGTGCAACCATGGGACCTGAACCCGTCTGTGGCATTTTCCTTCGTGCGTAATCAAACTTACACTCAGACATTGGGGGCATAGCGAAAGCAATAGGCTTTGGGCTCAGACCCTGGGACAAGTACAGGCTAAATCGCTCATTAAGAGCTTCGATGAGAAATCGTTAAAGTCAGTGCGCGCAATGAACAAAGGCGACGTAAGAATTCTCACTAGGATTCTAACTGGCCACAATAAACTAAACAAGCATCTACACAACATGGGCCGAGACCAAGTTATGTAGATTTTGTCATGAAGTTGACGAAACGTCTCTTCATGTAACCTGCCTGTGACTGCAGCGCACTGCACTGCAGCAGGAATCGGTACCTTGGAGGCCACAACTTATCCTACCAAGATATTAAAAATGTGCCCGCTAAGGACATAGCCAGATTCGCGGTTGACATAGGACTCCAAGACATATTGTGATAACACAGAAGAGTACTGTTACAATAGATCTGTCAAGGTCGCAGTGACACGGGGGCCTGTGTACACGCTTGACCCCAACCCTTCGAACTCCTTAAATAATAATAAATAAGGTGTGTCGTAAATAGTGGTACAACGTAAAATTTATTATAGACCCCGGGCCAGGCTATTATTTTAGTCAATCATTTCCTCTCGGGCGATTACTTGCAAAATGCTTCAGATAGATTTATCATGAAGCTCTATGAACGTCTGCCGCGGCCGCGGCATATGTTAAAAACCAGCTTTCCACCCGGCACTTCGTTCCCGTGAGAATTAGGGAAAATTACGTAGCCTATGTGTTAATCCAGGCTGTCGGCTACCTCCATACCAAATTTTATAAAAATTCATCCAGCGATTTGAGCGTGAAAAAGTAACAAACCTCCATACATCCTCACAAACTTTCGCATTTATAATATTAGTAGGTAGTGCAGTATTTCCGCATACATACTCCTTTATAATTTGGTTACTTTTTCCTGGCACACTGTTTTAATCATTGACTTCTTGGTTAATTTTCAAATTTGAAATCTGGTTGTTTGGAATCCTGTAAAAATTTTAGCACTTCTTCCAAATTTTTGTTGATTGCAGGCATTTCTGTGAATTTTGTTCTTAGTTTTGTTGAAAAAAGATACTAATTTTTGTGGAAACTACGTACTTGTTGAAGATACGCAATATTTAAATTATAATGAAGCTAAAATTGAATTTAAATCCGTGGAATTTATCGTCATCCTTTTTTTGAACAAAATGTGAGTACATTTTTATTTCGTGCCCTAATTTCTTTGGTTTCCCTTTTCTTTGTCCGTATATTTCGACGGATTTTTTTTTCCTCATTCCAGCCTTCGTGAAAATTTTGTTACCTTTTAATCAACCACCGTCATCTTTTTTTGGAACAACGTATTCATAGCATCCTGAGAGGCCAGTGACTAGCGGTGCTAGCTGGCCTACTCCTCAACCGTACTGCTCCTGGTCGACACTCATCGGATCTCATCTTCAGATAACTTATTTTTTATTTTAAATTCTCTAAATTCTATTACTTTCCAATATTAACCAACATTACTTTAAATTTAAATTTTTATAAGTTTGTAACCTTGGACAAACGTTAGGTTTTTACTGCGCAGTTAGGCTTAACGTATCCAAGGACACCTTTTTTTGGCATATTTGAAGTTCCCAATCTTTTTTATAGTAACATACTCCACCTCTTAACCTTTTGTGCTTTTTTTACTTTTTTATTCAGTCTCTAAATTATTGTTTATTTTTATTTTATTTTTTATTAAAAATATTGGTGTACCCACCAACAGAGGTTCTACATAAACACTTAAAAATTTCACAGTGCAGGCAGGTTCTATGTAGAACCTTCAATTAGAGGTGAACACAGCACTCACAGAACTTTAAGACAACTTATAAATAATTAAAATTTTGAATCAGTGTAACTACTAACTAAAACAACATTCACATAAAGGTATTTGAACAATAAACCAAAATTTTAAAAGCAAAAATCTGAAAACTCAAAAATAAACATAGTCGAGAATATTACGAACTTTACAAACGTATACGATAAATTGCACAAAGAACATTAGACCAGAGAATCACTAGCTATATGAAGCAAATCCGATTAATGTTTTTTACGTTTGGTGGACACCAATGTCGATCCGCCCAATGGACGCTCCGGCTGTTCACTGACAGTTTCGGGCATTAATTTCTTTTTTATCGATTGTATTGACTCATGGAAAATATCAAGGTCATGCTTTGACATGAGAGAATTGTAAGTCCTGAGTATACGATGTAGTGGCGATTGAAGGCCCATGTTAGTTTTAACAGGAGCAGTATAAAAGAGTTTTGTAATTTTGTGTCTAGAATATGTCCGGGGAACAGAAAGTGAGACCTGACCAAGTAGGTCATCGCATTAAACTTTGCCATGCGTCAATTTGTGGAGGAAGCACATATCAGAGAAAGTCCTATGATCGCGAAGGGTGATCATTTTAAATTTCTTTAGGCGTTGTTCATAGGGTTGATTGTGGGAGAAACCGGGAGATAAAAATGCTAGGTGACGAGTAAACGCTCGTTGTATGCTCTCCACTAGTTGTGAACGAACAGCGTAAAAGGGATTCCATACTGTACTGGCATACTCGAGATGATTGCGTACTAGCGCGTTATATAGAATCGTTTTAGTCGAGACTCTTTTGAAAGGTCTGGTATTACGTTTTAGGAACCCCTATCATTGTTTATTTGAATCACCTTTTTTTACTTTTATTATACTACTTGTACCTTACATAATTTTTTTATTTACGTGGCGGGTCAAGCCCCCGCTTATCCCTCGGCAAGCGGAGGTTCCGTCATACTAAAGTGGGTAAGATGTATATACTCACAATTATATGCAAAATCTTGATACTTCGGATTTGAGATATTGCTCCAATTATAGCTGTCGCAGCCGTCATCAAGCCTAAAGCCAAAGCCAGACCAGGCATATTAAAGGTAGAAAAATCAGCTGACTGGTTCTTACTACCACATACATAGTATTCTATAAACTCAAGTGAAAATCGCTGTAAACAGATAAATGATCATTTAACAAATCTATTGCTCAAAATGACATATTTTCGAAGATTCAGTAACATGGCATGAAAGCCAAACCCAAAACTTCTTAAGGTCATAAATCTTTTGCCTTACAGGTTTCCGACTTCTGACCTTTACGTAAAGTGCGGAGTTCTTTCTATAAGGAAATTGTATGTGATGCAATGTCTGCACAGGTTCCATTGTAACAGGTTCCATTGTAACACTGTTCCTACACTATCAAAGACCAAAAAAAATGGGTTGACAGTATTCCTAAGCCATTTTGTAAAAGTGAATTTGCAAAAAGACACTATAACTACAATGCACCTATTCTATACAATAAAATCAACAAAGAGCTAGTGATAAGAGATAGTAATAGAATTGAATTTAAGAAGAAGGTGAAAGATTGGTTAGATAAAAAAGACTATGACACTATAGAAAAGCTTTTTGAGACAATTATTTAAAACACATGTGACAAAAATTCACGCACACACACGCACGCACACACACACAAACACACACACACACACACACACATGCTGTTTAGTATATAGTTTTAATTTTGTTCAGGGGTAGAAGACAAGAGACGTGTTACAATATTTGTATATGTCTACTACGGTTCCAGTCTTCTTACCTTAACTTTGTTTGTAATTAGTTTTTATTGTATGCAATTGTTTTTCACTGAGGAAGTTACTGCACACAGCTTTACCCAAAACTAGCACAGGCTGCAGGGCTTCTTGTCTCCTTATCAATGTTTTAAGTTACAATAAAGATTTATTTATTTAAAAACACCTATACTTTATCAAATACCCCAATAGGCTAATTTAGACCGCAAACCGACACTTATTACAGAAGGAGACTAAAGTCTTGATCAATACTTAAGTATTTGTCTCTTTCTCTCACTAATAAAATGACAAAGACTACTTAAATATAGATCAGAGTCTAAGTCACGTTCCGTAATACGGACCTAAAACACGTAAAAAAATCGGTTATGGGGCATGGTCCACCTGCTTCATTCTCCTGGGTGGACCACGGGCACTATTTTTTGCCGGTGGTCCACCTCTGTTCACCTGGGTGGACCACGGACACTTTTTCTTGCCAGTTGTCCACCTTTATGATAATAACTCTATACTAGCTTTTCCCGCGGCTTCGCTCGCGCAAAGAACTTTTTT
The DNA here is from genome assembly GCA_949987775.1 of Aproaerema taeniolella. Lineage (NCBI taxonomy): Eukaryota > Metazoa > Arthropoda > Insecta > Lepidoptera > Gelechiidae > Aproaerema > Aproaerema taeniolella. The sequence goes on from OX465265.1 coordinate 4,300,653, forward strand.
AGTCACCTATTTCATTCTCAAAGTCTTTGACTTTCGCAAAATCGCCAAGGTCAAGATTGGGGTCAAAAGTTAACCCATCTCATAATAATAACGAGCTGAATGGAAAGTGACGTCCCTTGGGTCCCTTACCCCCGAGAGTCGGTCAGGCCTCAATTCAATTCAATTCAATTCTTTATTGCCTTCATGTGTACATTGTGTTCTTACAAATGTACACACACATTACATTACATTGTGTTCTCTCTCTCAGCTTTCCTTTTTTGGCCGGTTGGAGTGGACCCGCAGGACTCAAGCCTCTGGCTTGCTTTCTCTGGCCGGCCAGAGTGGGGTGTCAGAGCTATATGTTCGAAGGGTGGAAGTAAAAGATGCATAAGTCGCGAGTTGGTAAGGTGAGTGAGTCGGCCACCGAGCAGAAAGCGGTACACACCTCTCGACATCCTGAGCCTCTCACGTGATGTTGTCCCCTTGTCGCTCGCGTGTGGCCGTTTTGGGGGGCCCATCTTTAGTGTGTTGGCGAGTCACCACCTGCCCATTTGTTCGTCTTTTTCGACATTGATAGGGGAGGTGCCATAGTCCTACCCATAGTCCAGTTACCCAGTCCACTAGCCTCTCAACCCAATAGCCCTGTTTCCTTTCTTTCCATTCCTTTCAATAGTCCTGCACTAACCGGGGGTTGTCTTTGGGTGCATTTCGATAGTGCATACAGAGATAGCTGCCGGTTGGTGTCACATTACTTAAATTGTCTATTAAACGGGCCTCTACGTGTTGGCTTCGGCCCCACGCATGCCTTCCAAAAGTCCGGGACTTAATTTCACGAGATTATGGGACATAACACAAATAAAAAAACGTGAAATACGATTTTTTTATATTTTACGGTGGTGAAATTCTGAATTCTATTGTTATTACAAATTCAGTTCTTAAGTTTGAATGGAGATAAACTTTTACATTTTAACTAAAAACTTCGGAAAAATATATCTTAAAGCAAACGAACAAACATTTGATTCGTGATTTTTCACAAATCGCCCGCCCTTAAGTGGTCGAAATGAGTTTAATAAAATTAAAATGTCAATATTTTGAAATCAGTTTCAAAACATAAATCAGTAAATTCGTCAACGCCCAGCCTTAGGAAGCTGTAATTTTTTAAATGGGTTTAATAAGAAGGGGAAAGGTTAAAGAAGATTATTTCGTCGTGGAAGTCGTATTAATGTGAAGTCGTAAAACATGTATATTTTGGTTTGATTTAAATTATTATTATTATTATTATTATAAGATGGGTTAACTCTTGACCTCAATCTTGACCAATGGTCAAGATGAGATCGACGATAGAGCGAGTTAACCCAGAAAATGCCTATAAAGGCACTGGTACTCCCACGCTTCGACGGAACACAGCAAGCTGTTTGGCGTCGGAATTCGGTAGGAGGGTGGTCGTGAACCAGACAGCCCTTTACAGAGCCTACCACACCGCACGAGACCATAGGACGACACCTCAGATTCAGAAAAAAATGAAGTGTCGTTGCCTGGGATGGATTACTAGGAGGCAGGTCTCATTTTTGTTTCCTTAGTCGCCTTTTACGACACCCACGGAAAGAGATGGGGTGGTGTTATTCTCACGGGAATGTTATTTGTACTTTTTTTTAACATACTTACACGGTTCTGTATTTTTTTTCTCTATACTAAATTTCCACTCTCATGTTTTAAGTAAAATTACGAAAATAAAAAATACCTTGTTAGGTTTCAGATATTTCTATGGGCGTTCATGTGTTAGTAAGTGAATATTTTCATTCTAATTTAGATTTTCAAAAATCTCGAAAGGTCAGGATATAGTAACGTACGCCCATTCGTTTGTTTCTATAGACTTTGAACCCCATTTCATGGGGTTAATTTCAAAAACTGTTTAAATCTCAAAAATGGAAAAAAAATACTCCTAGTTTAAATGATAAAAAAACATTTTTAAAAACTTTCAAGTTTTCTAAGTCTGAGGGCTTCGGCTGTGCGTTGATGAATCAGTAAGTATAATTCAGGACCTCGCAAAATGTGTTCGTTTATATTCCATGAAGTTTAGACTCAAACTGTAAAAGATGTTTTTCTCCATAAAAACTTAGAGCCCCCATTTCACCCCCTTTGGAGTTGAATTTAATTATAAGTAATTATAATTATTGACTACAGTCGTTAAAACTAAGTCAGAAGGCCATTGTGCGGTTTGAAAACTCTGACACCAGGCTTAGCCAAGTTCGCCACACACTTGACTATACCCATGATAAGAAGAAGAAGATTAAAAATTATATTTCTGTTTGATTTAATTATTAAATAAGTACAATTTGGGGTCAGGTGGACCACGACCCATAGAAATGTTCTTTTTTTTTTCATTGGGTACCTAGGGATCGTTCAACAATTACGTGATCATTTTTAGCCCCCCCTATGTAATCACAGCGTAATCTTTTGTTTTTATCCCCCCCCCCTCGCCTTGATTACGTAATCCGTCCGTGTTTAAAAGGAGAATGGGCAAATTGGTACAACCCTCCAATAGCGATGAGTTATATGTCCCTGGACAGGTCTTTTCAATTGGAACAATAGTTACTATGACAGCTAAGTTGTAATAGTTGTCCGTTCGGAGTTATAGGTACCTAAAGTTAAACAAATAAAAAAAAATATTTTGCAATTATTATCGTTTATTGGGGAAAATAACAATAATGACGTTGTAGATTACAGTATTCCATAATTATTTACAGAAATATAAAGGGATTACATTGCTTAGATCAAAAAAAAAAAACACCTTATTTACCTTACATACTAATATATTATACAAATATTTTTTTTTACATTTACAAAATAGAGTCAATTACATTTTGATTGTTCACAGTTCGTCCACGATAACATCATTTAGGAACACTGCCGGTGCAATAAAGCCTTCATGAATTGCATGTCCTAAATACCAAATAATAGGTACTTAGGTACATAAGACGCACCGTCAAATGTATATATTTATATCTCTAGAAATATGATAAAATACTCACCTCCAATACTGCATGTTGTTGGATGTATGCAGCAAACTCTGGTTGCGCTCTCGGAAGATTATCCGTTAAGACGTGTTGTTGATACCTTCCGCGGTAGAGCCCTCGCCGACACATAACACAATTGCGAAAACCTTCCATTGGAGCACAATAGTCCGAGGTCCGATCAATAAGCAGTTCAATAATCCAGTGTGATAGCCAAGTTCAGAAAACAGATCAGAGCACAATGTCCATGTAAATAGCCGGGTCAACGTTATAAGCAGATATCAGTGTCCGAAAAGATTGCCAAGTCAAAGTCGTTAAGAAGTATTGCATAAACAAGAAACGTAACACTCGCGCACAGTACCAATGAACGACTGTTACTTGACTTACCTGAGGGTCCCAAGTTAGAATACGGACACACCCCCGCCGGGGAGCGGGGGCGAGGTGCGCCCGCGGCTCGCCTCATACCACGACGGTACCCAAAACGCACAAACAAAAGAGATGCAGCTATTAAAAGTCATAAACCATGCTATTATTCTTTGAACTGGCCAGGCGGTACACCTAAAAGTGATTGTGTATACTGAAAATAATACTTACAATAATAAAAACAATGTTGCAATAAAAACTCGCTCATTGTATCGTAACAAATAGCGGCTATTGTTCAACAAAAAGCAAATCAATGTACGAATTACGAGGCACACCAACCAAATATTTATTTCAAAATCCCTTTTTGGAAATGGAGAAAACATTAAACTAATTCTAATGTGTGATGGAACACATGCAGCGGCTTCTCGGGACCTTGACCAGCTCATCGGTGCATCTTGTGTGAGGCCTACCCACTCTGTGTCTTGTCAATGGCTATATTCACGCTTATCGAACTTGCCCTAAGTATAAAAAAAATATTTGTATAAAATATATGTAAGGTAAATAAGTGTTTTTTTTTGGACCTAAGCAATGTAATTCCTTTATATTTCTATAAATAATTATGAAATACTGTAATCTACAACGAAATTATTGTTATTTTCCCCAATAAACGTTAATAATTGCAAAATTTTTTTTTTTTTTTTTTATCTTTAGGTACCTATAACTCTGAACGGACAACTATTACAACATAGCTGTCTTAGTAACTATTGTTCCAATTGAAAAGACCTGTCCAGGGACATATAGCTCATCGCTATTGGAGGGTTGTACCAAGGTCCATACATTTTTGCCCATTGTCCTTTCTGCTGTATTAGCACTGACTCCTATGTTATGTTTCTATGGGTCTTAGGGAAGAGGGTGTGTCATTTGTCAAAATGCAAAAAGGTAAGAACTATAAAGTTAAATCAATAAAATAGATAGTTTTTCATTTCGCTATACGTTAATTAAAGTTATAAAATGATGACGTAATCATGGCTTCTTCCCCCCCCCCCCAAATAATCCAATGTATATACAAGCACCCGACCCCCCCCCCCTTCCGGTGATCACGTAATTGTTGAATGATCTCCTAACTAGCTTACCGCACGGGACTTCGTTCCCGCGGGAATTTTGGAAAATTATGTAGGCTATATGTTAATCCCGAGTGACAGCTACCTCCGTACCAAATTGGTCAGACGTTTGACCGTGAAAGAGTAACAAACATCCATACAAACATAAAAAAAAAACTTTCGCGTTGTAAGAAAAATAAAGATTTTTTTTATTTTTATTTTATTATAAGATGGGTTAACTCTTGACCTCAATCTTGACCAAGGTCATAGATGAGGTCGACGGTGGAGCGAGTTAACCCAGAAAACGCCTATAAGGCACTGGTACTCCCACGCACCGACGGAACACAGCAAGCTGTTTGGCGTCGGACTTCGGTAGGAAGGTGGTCGCGAACCAGACGGCCCTTTACAGAGCCTACCACACCGCATGAGACCATAGGACAACACCTCAGATTCATAAAAAAATGAAGTGTCGTTGCCTGAGATGGATTAATAGGAGGCAGGTCTCATTTATGTTTCCTTAGTCGCCTTTTACGACACCCACGGAAAGAAATGGCCACCCCATTATTCTAAGCCGATCACCACACGGCTCAAAATGTGAATCATCTCACAAAAAGTTGAAAAATCTGGTTATCGTACACTTTGAAGTTGCTCCGATTCGGACGAACCTCGGTTTAGGGACACAGATTAAAAACATGAGGATGGTGTTTAGATTATGCAATTTTTTTAAGATGGCCGCCATGCAAAGATTCGTAATTCGATGCAACTAATAAAATGTCCTTTCGACTATTTTCATTCGCACGTTCCGATACACGTATGTACTACCCTACGAGTTAACTTGAGACCCAGAGCCGATGACGTCATTTTCGGTGTACGGTGTGCGCGGAATGATAAAATATCGAAAGAGAGTCAAGAAACGTATCCGTAACAAAAATGCTAAATCCTTGTACATCTTTTACGATATTTTATCATTTTGCACACCAATTCGTACGGGTTACAATATTACCTCAATGAGTAAAATTAATATTTCTGGGGGCACGGCAGTGCCCCCACCAAGTCGAGCAAAAAAGCGTCACGGCCGTACCATCCTTTTCTCGAAGCAATTCAGACCATTTTCGACCCCCTGTAACTTCGTTGTGGATAAAACTAGAAGACTGAAGTTTTCAGTAACCATGCAGGCATTGTAAAGACACGGTAAATTTCAAATTTTATTTAATTTGAACCAGTATTTTAAGAATTATAACGGGTCAAATTTCTTAATTTTGTCACTCACTGACTCACCGATCATCAAAATTCTAAGGCACTTCTAGCAGACCTAGAAGCTTCAAATTTGGAATATAAGTAGTGTTTGGTGTATGAATCAAGGAAAAACTAAAAAATCTAGAAAAGACCGCAAAGAAAATTAAGCCCATACAGCCAAGTCTTCAGTTAAATTTTTCAATATTGGCTTTATTCGTAACGATGTTTTACGGCAGTTCTTATTATTGCGTGCGAAGCCGCGGGTTTAAGCTAGTCCCATATAAATATAGGCGCATGGTAGTGCCCCTGCCAAATCGAGCAAAAAATGGGTATTCCCGTCATGAAAACACGTGTAAATTAAATTATTTAATGCAAAAAACGTACCTACGTGCGTATTCGTACTTATTACGAGTGCGTAAGGTTGTAAGTTAATTATTATACCACGCGCTGCGATGCTAGCGAGTGAGCGCGGGCCGTTACTACGCGCTGCGCGGTGCTAGCGCGAGGGCGCGGGGCGGGGACAGTGGCGGGGCGCGCGGAAAGGTGAATGTCGCCGAGCGAGCAGCAGCCGCGTTCATACGCGCGAGCGACCCAATGCCGTTCGGATACAAATACAAAATACAAAAAGAAATGAGATACAAATACAAATACAAAGAAAAATACATACAAAAAAAGATACAAATACAAAAAAAAATACAAATACAAAAAGAAATGAGATCCCACCAAAAACAATACTTGTCAAAAAAACCAAGTCTCGCAACTCAGTTGTTCTGCGGTAAAAAGTTGTGAGATCCATGTAATACCAAGTCGGTTATTAATTTATTCAGTCTCTACTTAAGCGACTTTCTGTCTTAATACGTCCAGTCTCTAAGACCACGATCGTGGTCCATAACAATTGAAAATCAATTGTGTCTGGAATCTCCGTACTCGAAGCATTAAGTTGTTACGTAATAATTAACAGCATCTTATAGTGACGCATATCAATATTAAAATTTTTTAATGTTTTATATAAATATATTGAGACTTGGCCATCGCCTGAAAACACGTGTAAATTCAATCGCCTGAAAACACATGTAAATTCAATTATTTAGTGCGATGGCCAAGTCTCGATATATTTATATAAAACATTAAAGAATTTTAATATTGATATGCGTCACTACAAGATGCTGTTAATTATTACGTAACAACTTAATGCTTCGAGTACGGAGATTCCAGACACAATTGATTTTCAATTGTTATGGACCACGATCGTGGTCTTAGAGACTGGACGTATTAATACAGAAAGTCGCTTAAGTAGAGACTGAATAAATTAATAACCGACTTGGTATTACATGGATCTCACAACTTTTTACCGCAGAACAACTGAGTTGCGAGACTTGGTTTTTTTGACAAGTATTGTTTTTGGTGGGATTCAAAACTTACTAGTGCATGAAGATAAATGACAAACAACCCAATTGTTCTCAATTGTATCATTTTAATATTTGGGACCTGAAACAATTTTAAAAACGTTAAAAAGTAGTTTATTGTATTCATAACTAGCTTTCCGCCCGGGAATCCGTTTCCGTGGGAGTTAGGGAAAATTATGTGTCAATCTAGGGTGTCAGCTACCTCCATACCCAATTTTATCAAAATTGGTCCAGCCGTTTTAGCGTGAAAGAGTAACAAACATCCATACATACACACTTTCGCGTTTATAATATTAGTAAGGTTAAGAATAGAAGAGAATATAAAAAAATATTTATTTTATAGGACATTCAGGATGCCACTTAAAATAAGTCAAGACTACATTTCTATACGTATTATAAAGAGGAAAGATTTGATTATTTGTTTGTTTGTTTGTTTGTTTGCATCGAATAGGCTCCGAAACTACTGGACCGATTTGAAAAATTCTTTCACCATTAGAATCCTACATTATACGGGATGGACATAGGGTACATGATTTTCCCGAATTCCCACGGGAATGAAGTCCCGCGCAGGAAGCTAGTAATAGATAAAAGGATTTAAATACATACATACACATTCGTTCTTTTGATCCTACTGACTCTACGCCTATTCGCAAAGGTGCAGTCTTCCCCAGAGAAGAATAGACAAGAATCTCTGAGGGTGCTCTTTTTAATAGCATTACAAATTTTCTTATTTTAATTAAATCTAAACTAACTCCAGAGCTGAGCAGTTCATTCCCATGGCTGCTTGTCTGTTAAATAATCAGAAATTCTGTAATAGCCCTTTTTGCAAAGTTTTTGTTTAATCACTGTCTTGAATTTGTCCAAAGGTAAATTTTGAATACACATGGGAATCTTATTATAGAAACGTATACATTGACCTATAAAAGAGTTCGTTACTTGTACGGAAATAAGAGTGTAGTGGTAAGCTTTACATTACACACGATTATAGAAAACATGGCTACAAACATTGCCGTAGTTTCCACGTGTCGTTTTACAGAAGAATGGTATTTTGCTACGCAGTGATTAACCAATAATGCACATCTAAGTACGTGCTTGACCCCTACCTCCAGGGTGCCCCCAAGTCATCTCAGGGCATTCTGATTTAATTTTATAATAAGGAATTACTTGACAGTCGTCTCCAGAAAGTTACAAACTCTTTTTCAGGCTGACCCTTATAAAATTTAAGACAATTAAATTAAACAAAAACAAAATGGGTATCAATCAATACAATTTTAATAGCTGAACAGAACCAAAATACAGGTTCACTACAGCTCATCTTAACGGTAAATACTAGTCGGGTACTTAATATGCGATAATATGGAAATAGGGTGCATTTATGAGGTCATGTTAGCCGACTCTTGCCCATTCGAGTTACTAGACAGGAATTGGGCGAGAGGTGATAGATCTGGGGACCACTGAAAAAGTTAAAAATTCCCAACAGCAACAAATGTATTATTGAAAGTCTCGGTGCTGTCCTGTCAAAATAAGCATAATATGCTCATAATATATGAATCATATTATGATTCCTGTATCGTTCAACGAAAATACCAGCATTTTTGAATACTTGTCATTTTTGTGGCCGTCGTATCAGTATATCAGTATTTCAGTCGTATCAGTATCAAACGTATTCGTTATTTCCAACGTGTAGTTCTCGTATTGAATCCTCGCAACGTATACTTAGTTCCTGTATTGAAATTCTGTTTCCCTGCTTCGTGTATACTCGCGAACCTGCACTAGGCTAACCAGTACGCTATTAAGTCGAAAACAAGGAACTAGTTTTCCAGCTGCCAACTCTTCCCACAGGCATAGTAGTTTGGATGTAAGGGTTTTGTTGTATTGTGGGCGAAAAGCTGACAACCTCTCACCACTACACGCATGTTCCATTTTATGACTCTCAAAATGTATGTCAATCGTGGCGTCAAGAGGTTTAAAAATCACATAATGCTCTGCCTACTCCAATAGGGATGTAAAGCGTGAGTGTATGTATGTAAGAAACTACTTGTTCTATTGATGTACGGCTGCTGGCGACTTGACCTTGAGCACAAGGTACTAAGAGCGCAGTCAGAGGGTTATGCGTGCCAAACCATACTTTTCAGTAACTTACTTAAGAAAGTTATTGATAATTCTACCGCTTTTATCCTAAAGCAGTGAGACACGGACCTGCCTCTGGATGTAAACATGTCCTGACACATGGTCCTGACCGTCTGGGTCAGAGTATAGGTAAGGGTGCGCAAGGCAAAACCAGGTCTCTCTTCATTTGTGTTTCCTTAGTCGCCTCTTCACCTCTTTCGAGCTTTTGTACATTATTGAAGATATTTAGCTTTACGTAACATAATATGTACTTAAACGCATGTTAGTAGTCTTGATTTTTTAAGGATCTCTCTCTATACTCGCTGACCTCTATTAGGATGACATGAATTCAGGCCGTTTAATAGAAGGGGTTGTTGAAACAGCAAGCCGGTCCACGGTCAAATATTACAAATTAATTAGGTAGTTTGTAGTCTGAGGATCATGTTCACGTATAGGCACACACAGAGATATTTCGCGTTTTTTTTTTATAATTGTTGTTTGAAGCTTATCAGTAAATTAGGCACACATTAGGCAATACTTACAATTGTTCACGGTGACGCTTCTGTTCTGTTAAATTTTAGAAGAATGTTTGGCAAATCACTGCGGTTCAAATCTCCACATGGATCTCCACCATTGAGCTATATCCTTTGAGTATGTAGTATTTGGCTATATCAGATATCTAACTGTCGGAAAATAGACACATCACTAATCCATCAGAGATCTCCAACAAATACTACATACTCAAAGGAGATCTCTAACAATATTGTCATGTCAGTGTCATAATTTGAAATTCATACATAGAAGTATAAAAAAAATCTCACTTTTTCTATGTCTATGAAAAACAAAAACAATACGCCAGTATTTCATAGACATAGAAAAAATATGTACATTTGGATGTGTGGCCCTTAATCCTAGGATGAAAACTCCGAGAGATTCGTTCAGTGATGGATAAAAGACTTCATATTTGTATATTGAAATCATTTGTGACGCAATAGTTCAAGAATTATTGGCAAAAAAGTATGGGCCACACAACCAAATGCCTGCGATTCTCAGTAATGAAAATAAGATGAACCGGTTGACGGAGCCCCAATTTTATCATTAACATCTACAGTAACTCATAAAAAAAATCGGTTCCGGCTATAAATCAACCCCAAAAAACCTAATACTTTGGAAAATATTTACATTTATTTATGGGCCACAGGATTACGTAGGGCCCACTTCATATCTGGTAAACCAGCAGCCCGAGATAAAAATAAACGACACTGGCTCTATCACATATAATATGTGACAGCATATAGCGGCAAAAATCTTCTAATGAAACTCTCATCAGAGAGAAAAACGTGAATCAAATCCTGAAGCATTTGGATGGGTGGATCACGTTCAAAACCTTCTGCTTCAGCCAATACTGCGTCACATAAGTTGCGAAGGTGTTACAAATGAAGAGAATTTCCGTTACTGAAGGTGAGTATTAAAAAAAATGCAAAACATTCAGTATTTTAGAAGATATCGAGGTTTCATTTTTGTATTAAAATCGTGAATTTGTTACCCTAAACAATGAAT